>CM065733.1:23707385-23717385 GCA_033310375.1 Conus canariensis | reverse complement strand
GTCATTGCACACACTTAGCCTGTACACTGGGAGGGGGCTCTGTGGCATGGGTCATTGCACACACTTAGTCTGTACACTGGGAGGGGCTCTGTGGCATGGGTCATAGTACACACTTAGCCTGTACACTAGGGCGGGGGCGGGGGGGGGCTGTGTCGCATGGGTCATAGCACACACTTAGCCTGTACACTAGGGCGGGGGCGGGGGGGGGGGGGGCTGTGTCGCATGAGTCATAGCAGACACTTAGCCTGTACACTGGGAGGGGCTCTGTGGCATGGGTCATTGCACACACTTAGCCTGTACACTGGGAGGGGCTCTGTGGCATGGGTCATTGCACACATTTAGCCTGTACACTGGAGGGGCTCTGTGGCATGGGTCATTGCACATACTTAGCCTGTACACTGGGAGGGGCTCTGTGGCATGGGTCATTGCACACACTTAGCTTGTACACTGGGAGGGGCTCTGTGGCATGGGTCATTGCACACACTTAGCCTGTACACTGGGGGGGGGGGGCTCTGTGTCATGAGTCATTGCACACACTTAGGCTGTACACTGGGAGGGGCTCTGTGACATGGGTCATTGCACACACTTAGCCTGTACACTGGGAGGGGCTCTGTGGCATGGGTCATTGCACACACTTAGCCTGTACACTGGGAGGGGCTCTGTGGCATGGGTCATTGCACACACTTAAGCTGTACACTGGGAGGGGCTCTGTGACATGGGTCATTGCACACACTTAGCCTGTACACTGGAAAGGGCTCTGTGGCATGGGTCATTGCACACACTTAGCCTGTACACTGGGAGGGGCTCTGTGGCGTGTGTCATTGCACACACTTAGCCTGTAAACTGGGAGGGGCTCTGTGGCGTGTGTCATTACACACACTTAGCCTGTAAACTGTGAGGGGGAGGGGGCTCTGTGGCATGGGTCATTACACAGTTAGCCTGTACACTGGGAGGGGGCTCTGTGGCATGGGTCATTACACACACTTAGCCTGTACACTGGGGGAGGCTCTGTGGCATGGGTCATTGCACACACTTAGCCTGTACACTGGGAGGGGCTCTGTGGCATGGGTCATTGCACACACTTAGCCTGTACACTGGGAGGGGGCTCTGTGGCATTGGTCATTGCACCCAATTAGCCTGTACCTTCATCATAACCATAGCTCACAGCTACATTTGGATACTTCGCAATTTCATTTTTTTTTTTATGATTGATTGAAAGAAAAGCTACACTTACACATATGGGTTGTGTGTGTGTGTGTGGGAGAGAGAGAGAGAGAGAGAGAGAGAGAGAGAGAGAGAGAGAGAGACAGACAGACAGACAGACAGACAGACAGACAGACAGACAGAGACAGAGACAAAGACAGAGAGAGGCAGACAGACAGGCAGACAAACAGACAGACAGACAGACAGACAGACAGACAGACAGACAGACAGACAGACAGACAGAGAGAGATGGGGGATCTAGAAATGTAGTAGGTTTGTGTGATAAGACAGTTTGCGGTTTTGCTACTCAAATTATGAGAGGGCTTAAAAAGAAGTTTCAAATGAAACAAGCTTTTCCCATATGTTTAAGTTTGAAAGGAGTTCTACTTTTTTCCCCCTTCTTAGTTTGATTTTAACGTTGAATCGCTAGAGCATCTGTGACTGTTCTGAATCTGGTCACGTGGCAAAATGAGAAATCAATGTTTTGTAGTCCACTGTTGATGATACATACCAGTCCTTGGGGGAGCTAATGTCCTTTTCCAATTCTGATGTAGGTGGTGTTTGTTTTTGTTTTTGGTGTTTTTTGTTTATTTATCCATTTATTGATTTTCATTTCATTTTTTGGGGGGAGGGGGTGACGGGGGGATGGGGGGAGGGAGGGCGCTTGAAGGTCGCAAACGCCATGGACAAAACTATGTGAATGTTATAACGGTACGATGGGAAAAAAAACATGTTTTGTGTCGTGACAGCAATGACTGGTACTATACACAATGGCGGGAGAGAGAAAAAAAATCAACATACAAGAGCGTTTTGGAGGCTTAGCCTGCCCTGAAACACATCACTGCAAGCTTCCTAGCCTCGCCATACACCAAGACAGGACAGGACAAGTGTCTCGACCCACTTTCACCACTATTCGCCCACGTCGGTGTCTTGTTCGCACTCATAGGTCAGAATTACCGTTCCAGGCACCACAGTCACAGAGCACTGCAAGAGCCTTGTTCAGTTGGCTGGCTGCCCTCTCAGGCAGCCATGTAAGCCAGCTTATTGTCGTCCGCTGTTCAGCCCACTGCCTGAACATAGGCTTTGCTGGGAGCACGGCTTACCAAGTGTGTGCTTCAAACTTGGCAGTGAGAGCTATCGGCAACGAGGTGTGGCGAACAGACAGACAACGCGTGAACAGGAGGCAGAGAGATAACCACTTGGGTCAACAGACAGTAGTAAACAGATGCAATGCATACAGTCAGAATTCTAACAAAGGAATCACGAAGACGCTTGTCCTGTTGCTTCTTGATCTAAGACTTCCATCCTGTGTAGGCTAAGCGGGATTCCCACACTCCCAACAAAAAACAACAACAACAACAAAATGGCTGTGTGCTGTCCAAGTGCATTTATTCTGCCCAAGTCAACACAGACACAGCATCTGGATCTTGGGTTAGAGCAGAGTCTAACTTAATTATATCCTTTATTAGCAATAAGATCCAGCCGTCTATCCACCCGGAGTAACTTCGACATTTGATTTTTGACATTAATTAAACGCAGCATTTAATCAACACAAACCAGAACGTAAACCGTTAAATCGGATCAAGGATAAAGAAAGTCAAACAGAAAGGTTGGTTTATTCGATGTCTGAGAAAACGCAACACGGGTACTTTAACCTGGAAAACTGTTCTGTTGTGTCCTCAAATACACAACATACCGAACGTATTGAACACAAGTGTGTATAAGTGACTTACGTACACCTATTAAGGTAAAAAAAAAAAAAAGGAGGAGGGGGGAGATAAAAAGATTAAACACTGTTTGCTCATTCGAATGTACTGTTTTTAAGCATCTTTGCAATGTTAGTGATTCCAACATTGAACGTTAAACTGACAATTCATCAAAAGAACAACTCCCCGTCAATTATTTCCCTTGTTTTGGGGGATTCTCAATCTTCAAATACATGACCTTCCCCTTAGTTGACGTCACATTTCAAGCCTTTGCACTCACCCGTGACCCTATCTTTGCGCCAGCTTGAAGCGCCAAATAGTTCCATTCTTTTGATTTTAGTCTGTCTGCTTGGAACCACCTGGCGTGTACCTTGACGGCCATATGAAAATAATCAAAACAATCTAATTGCGCCAGTCTATAAATACTCGACTCCTGCAGCAAGGCCTTGGCGCATTAATTTTTGGTGTGCAGTCTGTATCCAAGCTCAGGTGTTCCGATTGTTGTTGTTGTCGTCGTACCCTGGCTAAAAGACTCCAGGGATCATCCGAACAGCCGAAGCACTTGAACACTATGGTACAAACGCATCAGCTAGGGATGAGAACATTACGTGTGTGACCGTTTTTGATTACCTTGCCACGTGGGCAGCCACACTCCGACTTCGAGGGATTTTGGAGACTGATAATGTTATGCTAAGAGCTTGTCACAACTGAAGACAATCCCCACATAACTACGCAGAGCATAACAACATGTTGATGTCGCCTTGGTGTTCTAGCCTATGTCAATTGACCTGACACAGCCTTAAGCCAAGGCGCGGTGTTCCGATTAACCCGACTAATTAGGCTTCACTTACTTTCCCGTCATTGTGAAAGACACACAGCGAAGAATCGTCGGCTGAAGTCAAGTCATGTTGTTTATAGCCCAGCCGACCACGGAGGTCCAATCAGGGCTAAACCATAAGATGCTCCCAGGATTCACCGAAAGGGGGAGAGAATGATGAATCCATCGGTGCTCAACCAATCATGACTGCAAATCCCAAACGGACTATGAACATGGACCAAATGGAATATCCATGTGTCTGTGGAAAGCGTTTCGCTACCACCCGTGGCATGAAGATCCACAGAACAAAGATGGGATGTGTGAAGACTCATCTGAATGAGCAGCAGCGCACTGCATCAGCAGATAAGACGTCGGAAGACCAAGGCCAGGATTTAAACCACAGTGCCAAGGACATCCACGCTGTTGGTTCGGATGAGGAATTTGCACAGGCCCTCGATGCCAGGCGCCTGAAACTCAACCTGCCACGAGCAAACGAAACTGAAGATTGGGAGAAACTGGATGCAAAAATCGTCCAAAGACTCGATGCACTGATAGGGAAAAGCACCCTGGAACACAAACTAGCCACATATGGGGACATTGTGTATGCCACATGTAGAGACGCCTATGGAGCAAAACTACCCAAAGAGAAAACACCTCCAAAGAAATCCAGACGCCAAGAAAAGATGGACAAGATCAGGGTCCAAAAGAAAAACCTCAAGATGCAAATGAAGACCGCACTGCCAGCTGAAAAACAAGGCTTGGAAAAACTGTGGAAAGACCTGAAAGAAAAACACAGTGCCCTCAGCAAAGCGGAATCTGCGAGGAAGAGGAAGAGCAAAAAGAAGAAGACACAAGAGCGCTTCTTCAGAGACCCCTTCCAGTTTGCCAGAACACTGTTTGAGCAGCCAAAATCTGGGACCCTAAGTGTGGACAAAGGAGTTCTTGAGCAGCATCTGAGGAAAACATACTCTGACCCACAGAGCAAAGCACCACTCGACATTCAAGGTCTGGTGTGGCCAACCAACCCTGAGGAACAGTTCAATGGCAAGCCTCCAACGTTGGCGGAAATCAAGAAGGTGGTCGACAAAGCCAGAGCCAAATCATCACCAGGGCCAAACGGAATACCTTACCAGCTTTACAAGAAATGTCCCAAGGTGCTGGAGTGGCTCCACAGGCTGCTGCGATCGGCTTGGAGAAACCAGAAGATCAGCGGCCAGTGGATGACGGCAGATGGTGTGTACATCCCCAAAGAGCAAAACTCAAGTGACATTAGCCAGTTCAGGCCAATATCACTACTGAACGTCGAAGGGAAAATCTTCTTCTCTGTCATGGCAGCAAGGCTGACCAAGTACCTGATGGAAAACAAGTACTTGGATGTGTCAGTCCAGAAAGGTGGCATCCCAGGCGTGGCGGGCTGTGTAGAACACGCCACAATGATCTGGGACGCAATCCAAAAAGCAAAAACAGAAAAGAGAGACCTGGACGTAGTGTGGCTTGATCTGGCAAACGCATATGGATCTGTGCCCCATGAGATGATACAGTTGGCTCTTGAGATGTACCATGTGCCAAAGAACATCCGCGACATGCTCAAGAAGTACTTCAATGGCTTCTCAATGCGGTTCTCTACCAAGGAGTACACAACAGACTGGATCAACTTGGAAGTGGGTATTGCAATGGGCTGTGCAATTTCCCCAATACTGTTCGTGCTGGCAATGGAACTCATCTTGAAAGCAGCAACAAACAACGCGAGACAAACAGACCTTGGCGATGGATACAAGATGCCTCCTCTCAAGGCCTTCATGGATGACACTACAGTGATTTCATCCAGAGAAGACGAGACACGTCATGTGCTGGAGAGGCTGGACGACATAGTTGCCTCATCCAGAATGAAGTTCAAGCCAAAGAAATCACGGAGTCTCTCACTGAGGAAAGGAAAAGTGGCCGGATCTGTGGTCTTCAGTGTTGCCAACCAGGCCATTCCAACAGTCACAGAAGAACCAGTCAAGAGCCTTGGAAGATGGTATGATGATACGCTGAAAGACACACAAAGAGCAAAAGAAACCAAGCAGATGGCGGAGGAAGGCTTGGAGACCATTGACCAGTGTGGGCTCCCTGGCAAATACAAGGTCTGGTGTCTGCAGTTCATGCTGATACCAAAGCTGCTATGGCCTCTGATGATATACGACATCTGCACCAGCATAGTGGAGGCAATGGAAGCCAAAATCAAGTTCACAAGGAAATGGCTTGGTGTCCCACCCTGTCTGACTGACATAGCGCTGTACTGTCGCCAAGCAAAGCTGAAACTACCCCTGAAATCCATCCTGGAGGAATACAAAGCAGGGAAGATCAGACTTCAAAGCATGCTGGAGGACTCAGGAGACAAGGTGGTAGAAGCAATTAAGCCCCAGCTGAAGACAGGCAGAAAATGGAAAGTTCAAGAGGCGATGGATTCTGCAAAAGAAAGTCTCAAGATCAGAGAAATAACAGGACACACACAGACCAACAGACAGGGACTGGGGGTGACCAAAACTGAATGGTGGTCAAAGGCCAAAGGAAAAGCCAAAAGAGACATGATGATTCAGGAGATGAGAAAAGAAGAAGACCAAAAAAGACTCCAAAAAGCAGTCCAGCAGAGCCAGCAAGGGCAATGGACAACGTGGGAGAATGCACTCCAAAGAAGTCTCACTTGGAATGACATTTGGCACATGGCCCCTCTCAGGATCAGCTTCATTCTCAGATCTGCATATGACCTTCTGCCCTCAAATGCAAACCTGGTGAAGTGGGGGAAAACAGACGATCCTGCATGCCCCCTCTGCCATGAAAAACAAACAGTGGAGCATGTCCTAAGCTCATGTAAAGTAGCCCTGGCTCAAGGAAGGTACACATGGAGGCACAACCAAGTGCTCAAAGAAATTGTACAAGTAGTCTGGGCTAGTACCAACACCACAAAAGGGAAAATCAGGACTCCAAAAGCACCCGCAACATTCTTCACGGCAGGAGGCAGCAAATCATGGCCAAGAACAACAGTGCCACTCGAAACATGCAGGCAGAGTCTGCTGGACGGGGCAGATGACTGGGAGTGCACTGCAGACCTCCCAGAATGGAAGAGTCACCCAGAGATCATCAGCAAGAGTGGCATGAGACCAGACATAGTAGTCCACTCTAAGTCAACCAAGCAGCTGATCATGATCGAGCTCACGGTGCCATATGAGAACAGAATGGAGGCAGCTCAAATCTACAAGACTGAAAAGTATGCTGATCTGGCAAACAGCCTGAGGAGAGAAGGCTATCAGGTCAAAGTCCTCACTGCAGAAATTGGAGCTAGGGGGTTTGTAGGAACGTCTGCATACAGCCTCATGAAACAGCTCTCAGTTGCAGGGAAGGAAAAAACCAGAGCCCTGAAAGCAATGGCAGAAGCGGCAGAGAGGTGTTCAAGCTGGATCTGGTCAAGGAGGAACAAAAGTGAACTTCATAAGGCTTAATTTCCCTACAAATATCAGGTGTCCCTGTGGCTCAGTGGTTAAAGCGCGAGTCATTAAGTGGAAAATGAGCATGTCCAGAGGGTCATGGGTTCGAATCCCAGCCATGGCTCGTCCCAAGATGGGAAAAAAAAAAAAAAAAAAAGGGGGCAGCAGAGGGACATCCGGAGTCATGAACCGGGTGTGGCCCAACCCCCCTAGAGTGTCAGGAGATAAGGGCCGAAACACTTGCTTGAAGGGGGCTTCTCTTCTGAGGACTCTCTGCTGCCACGCTCTCCACGAGTTTCTTTCTACTAGGCAGACAGACGGATAAGTCGAAGAGGAAAAGTGAAAGTGATTCAGCGGCAGTGCAGTGTCTCCTCCGATGGGGTGCCTCATAACGACTTGACATTGGCTGCTCCCTGTGGGATTGCCGGTGCCAGGACTGCGGTGGGACGGGACGGGCTGGGCTGTGGCTGTGGACGGGGGCTCGGAATGAGTGGCGTGGGTGCAATGTCACTGAGGAGACACAGAAGATGGCACAGCAAAAAAAAAAACAAAAAAAAAAAGGAAAAAAAAAGAAAGAAAGCGAAAAAAAAAAAAAAAAAAAAGGAAAAAAAAAAGAAAGAAAGCGAAAAAAAAAAAAAAAAAGGTTTAACAGGTCAGGTAAGATTGGTAAGACCCTACAAGAGAGAAAACACGCAGACAGGAATATCGTATGCTGACCGACAGAGAGACAGACAGAGGGAATCGTACCAACAGGTATGGAAGGCACGCAGACAGAGGCGTCATAGCTCGCAGAGCCTGCAGGGGAGAGCGGTGCCAGCATGGCCAGCATCCACGTCAGCACGCCCCGAAATGACGTCATCGTCATGACGTACTGATAATAGTCGCTTCCTGAACTCTCCGAGGACACCTTGCAAATTTACATACACGCACACACAACACACACACACACACACACACACACGCACGCACGCACACACGCACGCACGCACATACGCACGCGCGCGCGCACACACTCACACACACACACACACACACACACACACACACACACACACACACACTCACACGGACGCACGCACGCACGCCCGCACACACGCACACACACACACACACACACACACACACACACACACACACACACACACACACACACACACACACACATTGATCGTTTGAAGCCAGATTAAGGTTGAATTGCGATGTAATTTTTTTTTTTAATGCCTGATGCAGGTTCACAAGAATTTAAAAAGATTGCCTTCCAGATGAATTTAAAACAGATTGATTTGCTCTAGACCCTGTTTTCACTCTACGTTTACACGCTCATATATGTGATCGCTTTCAGCCGGTAACTGCTCCTCTCTCTCTCTCTCTCTCTCTCTCTCTCTCTCTCTCTCTCTCTCTTCTCTCTCAAATTACATGCAATCAAGAAAACGTCATTCACGTGCGTGTGGCATAAACACACACACACACACACACACACACACACACACACACACACACACACACACACACACACACTCACACACACACGTACACGCTCGCACACGCACGCACGCACGCACGCACGCACGCACGCACGCAAGTACACACACACACACACACACACACACACACACACACACACACACACACACACACACCACACACACACACAGAGGTAGACAGAGAATTCAGAATTCAAAGTTAATTCAGTTAAGGCCAAAGTCCCATACGAAAAGGTATGAACAAATAATATGACCATCATACAAACAAACGACGAAAAGAGAAGCACAAGATAACATGTACTGCAAACGTCGTTTGATGGTGTACAGTAGCAAAATTCATAAGCGATAGAAAATATGCTGTTGACTTTATCATCATTCAAAGTAAATAAATTTCTCTTCTTCTGAACGCTTTATATAAGATGAATGTAAACTCACGTTTTGCAGTCATAATTGGTCTTAGTTTAAAGTCGTTTGGATTATCATAATGCTATGTGTGAACGAATTGATATCTTAGATCCTGATATGCTGGACAACACACACACACACACACACACACACACACACACACACACACACACACACACACACACACGCACGCACGCACGCACGCACCCACGCATGCACCCACGCACGCACACACACACACACACACACACACACACACACACACACACACACACACACACACACACACACCACTATGCAAGAATATGCACTCACACGTGTGTATATATGAAAGTGTGAGTTGAAAAAAGTGGTATTGTTAACTGCGATGTTTAGTAGACTGATATAACGAAGTTTGTCATTGATTATTTTGATAAAAGAGAAAAGACAGACAAACATTTTTCTTACTACACATTCTTGAGTAACAGTTATAGTTTTGTTTATTGTATGTTGCGCCAGATAAGTGTTTGTGATTTTTGAGGCAGTGAAACTGTTCTGATCTTTAAAAAGATATTAACAAGGCTCTGTTGAAAAACGTAAACAAAAGAATCACAAGAAAAAAAAATACGACGCATTTCGACCTTTTAGGCCTTCTTCTGGCAAAATACACAACACTCAGGACAACAGAAATGAACGCCGAATTGAATGAAGATAAGTGTTTGCTCGTCAAAACGGTCGAAACGTGTTTTGTCTTGTGATTCGTTTGTCTACGTTTCTCGGTGGAGCCTTTTAAATGATTTTTTGAAATCTGTTTAGATTTCCGCCTGAAGTCGCTTCACGTTGCAACTGTTCTGATTTTGTTTCTGATTTACACACACACACGCGCGCGCGCGCGCGCGCGCGCGCGCCAATCATCCATTCGCAGACTAGCCAATGGTT
>CM065733.1:23659885-23702385 GCA_033310375.1 Conus canariensis | reverse complement strand
ACTCCCACTTCTTATAGAACAGGGAGTGCTTTGCAATGGGCACGAAGAAATGCTGTCTGTGTGTCTGTCTGGCTGTCTGTCCGTGGTCAAAATGTGTTCCTCTCGCTCCAGACAAAACTTCTGGGCCGATCTTTCTGAAAATGTGTAGGTATGTTCATTATGGGGTCACGGATGGTGCCCGATGTTTTATTTTACCAGAATAGCCGTTACCGAAAGGGGGAGAGAATGATGAATCCATCGGTGCTCAACCAATCATGACTGCGAATCCCAAACGGACTATGAACATGGACCAAATGGAATATCCATGTGTCTGTGGAAAGCGTTTCGCTACCACCCGTGGCATGAAGATCCACAGAACAAAGATGGGATGTGTGAAGACTCATCTGAATGAGCAGCAGCGCACTGCATCAGCAGATAAGACGTCGGAAGACCAAGGCCAGGATTTAAACCACAGTGCCAAGGACATCCACGCTGTTGGTTCGGATGAGGAATTTGCACAGGCCCTCGATGCCAGGCGCCTGAAACTCAACCTGCCACGAGCAAACGAAACTGAAGATTGGGAGAAACTGGATGCAAAAATCGTCCAAAGACTCGATGCACTGAAAGAGAAAAGCACCCTGGAACACAAACTAGCCACATATGGGGACATTGTGTATGCCACATGTAGAGACGCCTATGGAACAAAACTACCCAAAGAGAAAACACCTCCAAAGAAATCCAGACGCCAAGAAAAGATGGACAAGATCAGGGTCCAAAAGAAAAACCTCAAGATGCAAATGAAGACCGCACTGCCAGCTGAAAAACAAGGCTTGGAAAAACTGTGGAAAGACCTGAAAGAAAAACACAGCGCCCTCAGCAAAGCGGAATCTGCGAGGAAGAGGAAGAGCAAAAAGAAGACACAAGAGCGCTTCTTCAGAGACCCCTTCCAGTTTGCCAGAACACTGTTTGAGCAGCCAAAATCTGGGACCCTAAGTGTGGACAAAGGAGTTCTTGAGCAGCATCTGAGGAAAACATACTCTGACCCACAGAGCAAAGCACCACTCGACATTCAAGGTCTGGTGTGGCCAACCAACCCTGAGGAACAGTTCAATGGCAAGCCTCCAACGTTGGCGGAAATCAAGAAGGTGGTCGACAAAGCCAGAGCCAAATCATCACCAGGGCCAAACGGAATACCTTACCAGCTTTACAAGAAATGTCCCAAGGTGCTGGAGTGGCTCCACAGGCTGCTGCGATCGGCTTGGAGAAACCAGAAGATCAGCGGCCAGTGGATGACGGCAGATGGTGTGTACATCCCCAAAGAGCAAAACTCAAGTGACATCAGCCAGTTCAGGCCAATATCACTACTAAACGTCGAAGGGAAAATCTTCTTCTCTGTCATGGCAGCAAGGCTGACCAAGTACCTGATGGAAAACAAGTACTTGGATGTGTCAGTCCAGAAAGGTGGCATTCCAGGCGTGGCTGGCTGTGTAGAACACGCCACAATGATCTGGGACGCAATCCAAAAAGCAAAAACAGAAAAGAGAGACCTGGACGTAGTGTGGCTTGATCTGGCAAACGCATATGGATCTGTGCCCCATGAGATGATACAGTTGGCTCTTGAGATGTACCATGTGCCAAAGAACATCCGCGACATGCTCAAGAAGTACTTCAATGGCTTCTCAATGCGGTTCTCTACCAAGGAGTACACAACAGACTGGATCAACTTGGAAGTGGGTATTGCAATGGGCTGTGCAATTTCCCCAATACTGTTCGTGCTGGCAATGGAACTCATCTTGAAAGCAGCAACAAACAACGCGAGACAAACAGACCTTGGCGATGGATACAAGATGCCTCCTCTCAAGGCCTTCATGGATGACACTACAGTGATTTCATCCAGAGAAGACGAGACACGTCATGTGCTGGAGAGGCTGGACGACATAGTTGCCTCATCCAGAATGAAGTTCAAGCCAAAGAAATCACGGAGTCTCTCACTGAGGAAAGGAAAAGTGGCCGGATCTGTGGTCTTCAGTGTTGCCAACCAGGCCATTCCAACAGTCACAGAAGAACCAGTCAAGAGCCTTGGAAGATGGTATGATGATACGCTGAAAGACACACAAAGAGCAAAAGAAACCAAGCAGATGGCGGAGGAAGGCTTGGAGACCATTGACCAGTGTGGGCTCCCTGGCAAATACAAGGTCTGGTGTCTGCAGTTCATGCTGATACCAAAGCTTCTATGGCCTCTGATGATATACGACATCTGCACCAGCATAGTGGAGGGAATGGAAGCAAAAATCAACAAGTTCACAAGGAAATGGCTTGGTGTCCCACCCTGTCTGACTGACATAGCGCTGTACTGTCGCCAAGCAAAGCTGAAACTACCACTGAAATCCATCCTGGAGGAATACAAAGCAGGGAAGATCAGACTTCAAAGCATGCTGGAGGACTCAGGAGACAAGGTGGTAGAAGCAATCAAGTCCCAGCTGAAGACAGGCAGAAAATGGAAAGTTCAAGAGGCGATGGATTCTGCAAAAGAAAGTCTCAAGATCAGAGAAATAACAGGACACACACAGACCAACAGACAAGGACTGGGGGTGACCAAAACTGAATGGTGGTCAAAGGCCAAAGGAAAAGCCAAAAGAGACATGATGATTCAGGAGATGAGAAATGAAGAAGACCAAAAAAGACTCCAAAAAGCAGTCCAGCAGAGCCAGCAAGGGCAATGGACAACGTGGGAGAATGCACTCCAAAGAAGTCTCACTTGGAATGACATTTGGCACATGGCCCCTCTCAGGATCAGCTTCATTCTCAGATCTGCATATGACCTTCTGCCCTCAAATGCAAACCTGGTGAAGTGGGGGAAAACAGACGATCCTGCATGCCCCCTCTGCCATGAAAAACAAACAGTGGAGCATGTCCTAAGCTCATGTAAAGTAGCCCTGGCTCAAGGAAGGTACACATGGAGGCACAACCAAGTGCTCAAAGAGATTGTACAAGTAGTCTGGGCTAGTACCAACACCACAAAAGGGAAAATCAGGACTCCAAAAGCACCCGCAACATTCTTCACGGCAGGAGGCAGCAAATCATGGCCAAGAACAACAGTGCCACTCGAAACATGCAGGCAGAGTCTGCTGGACGGGGCAGATGACTGGGAGTGCACTGCAGACCTCCCAGAATGGAAGAGTCACCCAGAGATCATCAGCAAGAGTGGCATGAGACCAGACATAGTAGTCCACTCTAAGTCAACCAAGCAGCTGATCATGATCGAGCTCACGGTGCCATATGAGAACAGAATGGAGGCAGCTCAAATCTACAAGACTGAAAAGTATGCTGATCTGGCAAACAGCCTGAGGAGAGAAGGCTATCAGGTCAAAGTCCTCACTGCAGAAATTGGAGCTAGGGGGTTTGTAGGAACGTCTGCATACAGCCTCATGAAACAGCTCTCAGTTGCAGGGAAGGAAAAAACCAGAGCCCTGAAAGCAATGGCAGAAGCGGCAGAGGGGTGTTCAAGCTGGATCTGGTCAAGGAGGAACAAAAGTGAACTTCATAAGGCTTAATTTCCCTACAAATATCAGGTGTCCCTGTGGCTCAGTGGTTAAAGCGCGAGTCATTAAGTGGAAAATGAGCATGTCCAGAGGGTCATAGGTTCGAATCCCAGCCATGGCTCGTCCCAAGATGGGAAAAAAAAAAAAAAGGGGGGGGGGGGGGGGGCAGCAGAGGGACATCCGGAGTCATGAACCGGGTGTGGCCCAACCCCCCTAGAGTGTCAGGAGATAAGGGCCGAAACACTTGCTTGAAGGGGGCTCCTCTTCTGAGGACTCTCTGCTGCCACGCTCTCCACGAGTTTCTTTCTACTATAACTGGCCCAAAACGGTTTTTCTTCTTTACTGGAATATCTCCGAAAGTACTTGGCCGATTTCTTATCTCAGTGACAAAATACATTATGACGCATGTTTGATTGTGACGTTGTTGTTGTTGTTTTTTACACGCGTATTCAAGATAAACTGGGAGTACGTTTATATGCTTTGCATCTTGTTTTGTTTTTTTTTTTTTTTTTTTTTTTGTTTTGTTTTGTTTTTCTTCTTCTTCTTCTTCTTCTAATGCTCGACCAGTAAATTTTCAGTTTCACTTTTATCAGAAAGGCGTCGATGCGTTCGTTCTGGTCCATATACGCTACACTGTATCTGACAATAAACTACGAAGCTACAGAGTGCGACGTTAAAAAATAAACAAACATACGTGAACTAATCAGCGAGTGACGGGACAGTTAAACCTAAATCGCCAGCCTACCTAGAGCCGCGTTTCATATCCGTGAGGGTAGACTATGGGAACCTTGGCCTTGAGTTGAGTGATGTCGAAGGTTTTCAAAGAAGAGTTGGCGCTGGAAACACACACACACACACACACACACACACACACACACACACACACACACACACACACACACACCACACGAAGTTGATTTCATTGGCTTTTAAAGATAAACAGGATTCTGAATCTGGATCTGGATTCGATTAAAAGTGTGCTTTTGAAGGAGATCTATGTTCATATATACACTTTCTTCCCCCGTTCCTTCTTCCCCCTTCCCCCCCCCCCCATCCCCCCCCCCCATCCCCCCCCTGCTTTTGTGTGTGTGTGTGTGTGTGTGTGTGTGTGTGTGTGTGTGTGTGTGTGTGTGTGTGTGTGATCTTTGCCAAGTCATTAATGTAGTGACGGAAGAATTGTCAGACTGCACTACTAAATTGTTCAACATACCATCGTTTGGTCAATCAGTGGGAGATTACATCTCTTAGGAGATCTCAATGATAATGGCACAGCCAATGTTAGGTAGGTAGGCCTACTTAAGATCTGACCAGCGCGCTGGGCTAATGCGTCGGTCAGACATCTGCTAAGTCGTAGTCACGAGACCCTCTTAAATTCTCTCATCTTACTCATTAATTCTTTTAGCCATCAGCTTTAAATCATGCGCAGTGTGATCTCCGAACTTAGCGCATATGGCGTAGTGTATATGGACTAGTCCGCAAGCAGTGACACCCCCTTGATGAAACTGAAACTGACACTGTCCCATGTGTCATAAGAGCAACATCCGCTGACGGCTAGGACGAGCTCTCGGCAATCTCGCTCTCCCCTCGTTGTTCTGACCACATTTTCGGCGTACTCTAAAGCTGACCTAAACCTGTCCTTGACCCCGACAGCTGCCCAAGGAAACAGTGGACTCCTGTGTGAACTGTTGTGTTTTCTTCTCAACGGTCGACCCGTTGAGGGTGAGTTTCCAAATATGGTATGCGAGCGTCTAGGGTGCGTTAACTGTATAATTCATAATGCCAAGAGGTGGTAATGATAATGGTAATAATAATAACAATAGTAATAATAACAATAATGATGATGATGATAAGAGAAAGAAGAAGAATGAGGAGGAGGAGGGGGAGGAGGATAATGACAATAATAATGATAACTATGACACAAATTTCATGCGCGTCGTCTCTCTTAAGACGCTTACCAAAGCAAACAAGCAAACAGAAAATATTAACGTTCAAAGAAGGGCGGAAAGAGGGGGGTGGAAGCTGCCCCCCCCCCCCCCCCACATCTCCTCTTCCCCTTCTTTGACCTTGATGGGGGGGGGGGGGGTAGGGGGAGGCACATGTTGTTTTTATGCCGCTCCTACGCCAATTCTATTCCACTCCCATCAGGCACATAAAAACACTTATACAATGACCACATCACCAACCTCTATACAATGACCACATCACCAACCTCTATACAATGACCACATCACCAACCTCTATGCAATGACCACATCACCAACCTCTATACAATGACCACATCACCCACCTCTATACAATGACCACATCACCAACCTCTATGCAATGACCACATCACCAACCTCTATGCAATGACCACATCACCAACCTCTATACAATGACCACATCACCAACCTCTATGCAATGACCACATCACCAACCTCTGTACAATGACCACATCACCAACCTCTATGCAATGACCACATCACCAACCTCTGTACAATGACCACATCACCAACCTCTATGCAATGACCACATCACCAACCTCTATACAATGACCACATCACCAACCTCCATACAATGACCACATCACCAACCTCTCAAACTCCTCCTCCTCTCTCTCTCTCTCTCTCTCTCTCTCTCTCTCCTTACACACGTATGCAGCACACACACACACACACACACACACACACACACACACACACACACACACACACACACACACACACAGAGGATCAACTGCACGTAGACTCCGGCAAGTAGGCAGCAGTTCAACCAGTATGATGACACGAAGTTTTAGACACTGAGGCATGAACGCACTCAGTGAGGGGATGAAGAGATGGATATTGTACATGAACGGATCTGTAACCTAAGTTTGAAAGTACCAAAAGGATGTAAATGTGTGTGTCACTGTGTGTGTGTGTGTGTGTGTGTGTGTGTGTGTGTGTGTGTGTGTGTGTGTGTGTTAGAGAGAGAGAGAGAGAGAGAGAGAGAGAGAGAGAGAGAGAGAGAGAGAGAGAGAAAGTTCTCTTACTGAATCAGCTTTAAGGCGTTCATGAGCGGTTCAACCTGCCATACAAAATCGAAAATGAAATGGGGCAGGGAACAGTAAACAATAAACAAGTAGGGTAACTCTTGCTGCCACACACAGTAAACGTTGTCTTTCAGAGCTAGGGGTAAGACAGGATTTTTCTTTCTGTGTAACGTTAATTTTCCCACGCACCACAATGTTAACGCCGTACTTCACTTAAGTCATTCTGAGCACAAAAGCGAAAATGAATTGTAAATGGCATCCCTTTTTGTCATGTGTTCAGCGGCGTCTATGTGGGTGGTTTAAGGATTGAAATCTGTGGAACGAGATCATTTGGGAAAAGCCAGCTAACGCAAAAATAGGGTCAGAAGTAAGTAATGTCTCAACGTTGATAGATGTCTTTAGAACCCTTAGTGAAACGACTGGTGCATGTTAGGCGTGCCGGGAGCGAAAGCTGTGAGAAATGATGTTTGCTGTGTAGGGCCTGATGCTTGAGTCAAAACCGTTACTTGACAGCGATTTGGCGAATTTGCAAAATTGTGGCGTATGACCTGCGATATTGTTGCGGTGACAATAAGTTTCAAGCGAAGGGCTGAGCAGACGACTGTCAAGCGACTAACTTCTGAAACGACAGTGGTTGACAAGTGGTCAGTGTCACTGACCAGAGGTCATTTTGGCCCAAGTTCACTGTTTGACAGCTAGTTAGTGTAGAACGAGTTCATGTGAACAATTTATGACGTTTCTGACCAGAGGTTAGTGTCACTGACCAGAGGTCATTTTGACCCAATTTCACTGTTTGACTGCTAGTTAGTGTAGAACGAGTTCATGTGAACAATTCATGACGCTCCTGACCGGTGGTCAGTGTCATTGTCCGGTGGTCATTTTGGCAAAATTTTACTGTTTGACAGCTAATTAGTGTAGAATGAGTTCATGTGAACAATTTATGATGTTGCTGACTAGTGGTCAGTGTCATTGCCCAGTGGTCATTTTTGCCTCATTTCACTGTTTGACTGCTAATTTCTGCTGTAAACGTGTGTGTGTGTGTGTGTGTGTGTGTGTGTGTGTGTGTGTGTGTGTGTGTGTGTGTGTGTGTGAGAGAGAGAGAGAGATGAGAGAGAGAGAGAGAGAGAGAGGCAGTCAAACAGTGAAATTAGGCAAAAATTACCACGGGTCAAGGACACTGACCACTGGTCAGCAACGTCATAAAGTGTTCACCTGAACTCGTTCTACACTAACTAGCTGTCAAACAGTGAATTTGGGCCAAAATGACCACTGGTCAATGATATTGACCACTGGTCAGAAACGTCATAAATTGTTCACAAAAACTCGTTCTACACTAATAGGCCAAATGACCATCGATCAGTGACCCTGGATAGTAATAATAATAAGAAAGAGGACATAATTTCACACAGGGATCATTAGACTAGATAGTCGCAACGCGAAGCTACTAACTTCTGAAACGTTATTAGTACTACTATCTTCTGAAAACGCTTCTATAATTTTCGTAAGTTAGTAGTATTACTACTATCTTATGAAAATTATAGTAGTGTTTTCAGAAGATAGTAGTACTAGTAACGTTTCAGAAGTTGGTCGCTTGACAGACGACAATGGGACAATGTTTCCCAGAAAGGAAAGTAGGCCTATAGTATATCGCGCACTGTTGGATTTCTCAGGAACGGAATCTTACCGCTCTGAACAACCGTCTTGCTGTAAGTTAGTTTTCAGCACGTATTATGCAGGGTGAATTCAGTTTCGGTTTTGAATGGGAACTTCATCCCGTTATGAGCGCTCGATCTGTTCTCTGTTGACAGTAGCTAGTATTGTTCTACTCACTTCCGTGTGCTGAGCTGAGTGGTGGTCATTTATTAACTTGTTTGTCGTGAGTTTTTTTTTTTTTTTTTAACTGACGACCTCAGTTCAGTTGACCCGTGATCATTTAAGAACGTTTTTGTTTTGTTGTTGTTACGGATGACCAGTTACCAAGGCTGGCGTAGCGTTGTCTCTTCGTTTAACTGACAGCTGGCTGTATCAGGATTGTGGCGAATGACGGAAGTAAGTACACAGTGCAAAGACCTAAGTCGAGGCCTACTTTGAAACAGGACGATTGGACGGACGGGTCATATCATGAACATTGAAGACTTGTGGTGTGTGTAGATGGAGTTACACTGGGCTCAACGCCTGGGCATCGGAGGTCCAGGGTATTTCAAATAGGAAGGAGGTAGGGGAGGAGATTGGAAGGACAGGGGGCAGCGTGTGGTAAGGAGAAGGGAGGGTGGGGTGCATGGCAGAATGCACGAAGCTAGACATGAAGTACAATTTTTTTTTTTTTTTTTTTTAAAGAAAAGAAAAGAAAACTGAAACAGATGCTCCGTCAGTCTGACAGATGCGTACATGTCACAAAAAGTATACACAAACACTGTGACCCGTGCGTGCATGGCATACTCACACACACAGGCACATGCGCACACACACACGCGCCGCGCGCACGCACACACACACACACACACACACACATAACACAACACACACACACACACACACATGCATTCGTGAACAACACACACACACACACATGCACACTAAGACAGTTAAGCATCTTAGATTTTTATAAACAGATTTTTACCACTTTTCTTCCAATGTGACGGTGAATGTGATATAGAACTTTAAAGTTTCAGGTGACAGAGCCAGACTAGGCAAAAGGGTACCTATGACTAGCACACATCGATAGAATCACTGTTTGCATGAGGTGGGCATATCTTTACTAAGAGTAAATAATCTGATGTCATTGATGCATGTTGATTTCACCAACTGTCAGTCTTAGACGTTGGGCTACCTCTTGATCAAGCATAATCCCATGAACGGTTCATTTCTTTCCATGTATCTGCAACGCAGGGAATACAGACCCCTGTATACACAAAATGATCATTATGTAGCAGTCATGCACAACATAATGTAAAGCTTGGCAGAAAACAAAATCTAAGTGCATGTGCGCCCTACTACTACTAAATACCACAGCATGTGAACATGTGAATGCCCCCGTGTCACTGTTATCAGTGCAGGTTGTGTAGTTAAATGGTTACAGCATTTTTTGGCCAACGGACTTGAGGGTCACGAGCTCAAAATGTGTGTGGGGTTGGATTTTTTTCAGCTTGAAAACTCTTCACTGTCCACCCAGCAACACGTGGGTACATGATTCAGTCCAGGGAAGGGTCAAGCAGCAGAAGGAGAGGAATGGGCTCCTCCTTTCACCGTACTGCGCCCTAGCCACGATGAACCCTTGACAGGTCACTGTCCTTACTACCATTAGGGAAACTTAAACCTTTTTAACTGTGTGTGTGTGTGTATGTGTGTGTGTATGTGTGTGTGACTCTGTGTGTGTGTGTGTGTGTGTGTGTGTGTGTGTGTGTGTGTACGCCTGCCAAATGATATGACAAAAATTGCCGTGGCACACAGAAGAAAGACCCATCAGAAGAGGATACTGTTAATAATTTGCTAGCCTTTGAACCCGGCTTTGCCAAGGTCCCCAGTCCACTACAATTACACCCCCCCCCCCCCCACCACTTTCTCCCCCCCCCCCATCCCCCACCACTACACACCACCTGATATCCACCCCCATCCACCTTTGCCAAACTTAGATTTCCTGTGTGATATATTCTATCTCCATCTTCATCCCACCCTCCTCCTCCCCTCCACCCCAGTCTCCATCTATATTTCACTGAGGCCTGCCCCCCCCCCCCTCCCTCTCTCTCTCTCTCTCTCTCTCTCAGTCTAAATAGAGAGAGAGCATGTATGTAATGTATTGAACACATGTATGCATACACACACAGGGTAAAGTTCACTTCCTCCTACCTCCCCCCCCCCCCCCAACACACACACACACACACACACGTATACACACACACACACACACACACACACACACACACACACACACACACACACAGCAGTGCACAACATGAAAGGTGGTATAATAAGCTACAACTTCAGGATAAGAACATCAGAGTAAGAGAAACTAGATTCCCCCAAATTACTGACTTGACTGGCATAATTCTCAGTCTTATGAATATTCATCTGGATGTATGCCAATGCCAATGATTACAGACTATAATGCAAGAAAGACATCAACAGCAACAAAACCAACAAACTTGGTTGATAAACTGTACTTTAGTGTTGGGCAATAACGGTATGTTCTCATGTTCTTCAACAGCAGAGAATATCGGCTGCAACCATGTTCCCATCCTCCCTCTCATCATCCCCATCCATCCCCAACCCTCCCTCTCCGCCCAACCTCTTAGGACGAGTGAAATTGAGTGTGTGTGTGCGTGTGTATGAAGTCACACATCAAAATGCCAAATTGCAAAACTTGGTTAGTTTTCACATCTTGGTCAGTTATCTGATTGGCTGTTTAATGAATAAACGTTGAAACTCAAAATGAACACCAAACGATCATGTTTTAAAAGAGTTTCAGCCACTGTTGTACTGTTGGACATTCTGCGGTTGCATGAAATGGTCACATACTGCACAACCCAGTGATCTGAGCCAGTGTGCTTTTGTTTGTTAGCTGGGAGTGGGAATGCTTTGCTTGAGATTGATTTGACTTTCCTCTGCATTCTCCATCTCTCAGTTGTGACTGCAGAAGGTTGGCATGCAAACTGTGTTGCAGGCAGTCAAAGGTGAACAGTGCCAGTGTGGGGAGATGTCAAGTGCACCATGAGGAACCTGCTGCCTGTCCTGTTCGTCATCACCTCTGTGACCTGGGCCGTCGATGACTGCCGTGAGTGGACAGCACACTATACACTGTAACATCACTGAAAACAACGCAAAATGCCAATCAACACACAAAGCAAGGTGCAAAGTAGCGCAGATTGATAATGCTTAAATAAAACAAAAAAACAGAAAATGAATTGTTGACAAATTTGTCTTTTTCGGATGTTACAAACGGGAAAAAAAAAAGATTTTACCAAACAACACTCCACTGATGGAAGTCAGCATGAGAATTGTGAGAAGTACAATCATAACTGGAGTAACAGATGAATAAAAGTGAATGAATTATTATCAAACAAAGACGAAATTATGTATGACATATATACTGTATTCTAGAATAGTAGCAGAGTGTGTTCATCTGTGTGTATGTGTATGTGTGTCACTCTGTGTGTGTATGTGTTTGTGTGAAACTGGATTAGCACGAAAGCTTTGGTCTTAGTAAGATCATTTGGAAGAAATGTAGATGTTTTCCATTTTAATTAAATCTTCCTTTTCCAAGTCACACAAAGCATCATACAGTAAATCGACACAGATTAATCAACAAGTTCTTAGATAGTCATGAAAAGGCATAAGTGTCTCTTTCTTTTATCATCGTGCCCTATGATTTCATTCTTTCTGGTGAGGACGTGCAGATTTTAGACATGCCTCACGTATTTCCCCTGTTTTCTTCCATGTTCGTTTTTTTTTGTTTTTTTTTTTTTTTTTTTTTGCTGTCCCAACCTCTGCGCCACCTCAGAGACAATGCACACATGCTGCTCATTCCAACACCCCGACCGCAGCCACAGCCCGGTCAGCCCCGCCGCAGCCCCGGCACCGACAATCCACAGGGAGCAGTCAGTTTCAAGTAGTCAAGAGGCAACCCACCAGAGAAGACACTGCACTGCTGCCGAGTCACTTCGGTGGTGTTCAGCGGCGCCTGTTCTGATCTAACATACGCAGGACACCACCTACTAAGCCCCCTACTGACGACAATAATTGCTTAGTCGCGGAGCCGGCGTGAGTGAGCTCTCCCTCCGGAGGGCACCACCACGTCCGTCCAACGACAGCCCCCATGGACTCGCCGATACCGGTGACCCCGACGGAACCAAACCAAGGCCACAGACGCAGAGAGGACATCAAAACTGAGGTCACCATGAGAGCAGGGCATGAAGGGCCACAGACTTTGAGACATTTTTTTTTTTAATGCTGATTGATGAGAATGAGGATGATTAAGATGATGCTACGGATTTCCATTTCGGTCTGAGACTACATGACAGGGCTGTACTGTACGCTTCCTTTCATAATACATCCCGGCGTCAACCAGGCCCGAGAGATACAGGCACCTGCAGTGTTGGTCAGGAAATTTGAGCAACACTCTCAGAAACGCATCCATTAAGTGGATGAAACTCGACTGTGTGGTCCCAGTCTTCCCAACTGAGTCCGCAGCAAACTCAACTCTGGGTAGGAGCCGGTCGGGGCAGAAAAACCCACATGACTCTGATGGGATTCGAACCCACGACCTCCCAGCCGGGAGTCCGCGATGCTAACCACTTCGCCACGGCGGCTGGTTCCATGTTCTTTCTTTGTTTTTTCAAAGTTTTTTTTTTTTTTTAAATGACTTGTGAGTTGATTTTAACGTGGTGACAGCCCTGATGTGGCCCTTTGCGGTCGGCTGGGCTATAAGCAACATTATCTTATCTTATCTCTTTGTTTTTTTTTCAAATTTAGTTTTCAATAGATCATGATGATGATGAAAACAGTGATGAAGTTGATGGCAATGAAGATGAAGGTGATGATGATGATGAAGATGAAGATGAAGGTGATGGTGATGATGATGATGATGATGATGAAGTATTTTATGTACATCCAACGTGGGCAGATTTCAGCCCAGAGATCCAGATGGAGACACACCAAGTGACACTGACATGTCGGTGCAACATCAGCACGGTCCATTGTCAGTCGTGCACGATGAAGATCCAAGATGTCCTCATCAAACCTGTGTCTCAAGCCATGCTTACAGCAGTAAACGTCATAGAGCTGTCCACTTCGCCAAACAGACTGCCTGTCAGTTGCCTGTGTGTGTGTGTGTGTGTGTGTGTGTGTGTGTGTGTGTGTGTGTGTGTGCGCGTCTGAGTGTGTGTATCTGTGTGGTGTGTGTGTGGTGTGTATCTGTGTGGTGCGTGTGTGTGTGTATGTGTGTTTGTGTGTGTGTATGTGTGTGCGTGTGTGTGAGTGTGTCTCTGTGTATGTGTGTGTATGTGCGTGCATGTGTATGTGTGTTTGCGTGTGTGTGTGTGGTGTGTAGCTGTGTGTGTGTGTGTGTCTGTGTGTTTGTGTATCTTTGTGTGTGTGGTATCTGTGTGTGTGTGTGTGTGTGTGTGTGTGTGTGTGTGTGTGTGTGTGTACATTTGTGTGCATCTATCAGTCTGTCTGTCTTTCCTGAAGACAATTCATATATCAGAAGGATGAATTGTCATTGCATACCATAGGGTCACTTCATGATTACATTCATTGTCCATGAGTTGAATTATGAAATCTCTAGAAATGATGCTGACAAAATGCGGAAAGACAAAATTGTCTGGAAAAGACTGAAACAACAGTGCCATAATATGGAGGACACAACACTGACACAGGACATCGATAACGAACTATTTCAAGTAGTGAAAAACTCATTTCAACACTGACACAGGACATCGATAACGAACTATTTCAAGTAGTGAAAAACTCATTTCAACACTGCACAGGACATCGATAACGAACTATTTCAAGTAGTGAAAAACTCATTTCAACACTGACACAGGACATCGATAACGAACTATTTCAAGTAGTGAAAAACTCATTTCAACACTGGCACAGGACATCGATAACGAACTATTTCAAGTAGTGAAAAACTCATTTTAACAGCAGTCCAGAGGGAACACAATGTCCCATGTGTGCATAGAAAAGCTGTAAGTGTGTAGGACAGAGTCTACTAGTAAGTGTTTTTTTATCTGGCTGGGATGCTGGTTTAACGTTGCTGCTGGTTTCAGTGGAAGGAATTTGAAATCTGGTATTCCAAGTGCACTTGTTACAGACACTGGTCCTCCTCTCTCACCAGCTGAAATAAAGTAGCATGCCCAGTATTCGTTTCGGATTTCTCTCTCTCTCTCTCTCTCTTACTTTCTCTCTCTCTCTCACTCTGTCTCTCTCTCCCCTCTCTCTCTCTGTCTCTCTATATATATATATACATATCTGTATATATATTCTTAGGAGAACAGAATGGCAAGCCTTCTCTCTGTCTCCGTCACTGTCTCTCTGTATTTCTGTCTCTCTCCCCCTTCCCACCACTCTCTATTTCTGAATATTCTTAAAGAAATGAAACTGTTTGTAGTGAGAAAGGTCTTAAACTGAAAACAAATTTGAACCTTGTACCATTTGTGAAAAAAAAAGGAGAAGAACTGAGTTTTTAATATGATTAGCTTGTTTTTTTTTTTTAGTATAAAGGGTTTTAGAATTTGGAAACCCATAGAGACATGTTTGTTTCTTTGTTCTGGTCTCATTTTCCTTGCCACCTCGGTTGCATGCACCCACGCCACATACAGGCGTTTGAAAGAACAGAGAAGTTCATAACATGGAACTGTATATTGTCAGTATGTTTTTTCCTATGGCTGCTCCCCTCGCCCACCATTCAAACTACCCACTCAGTTTCCTCAGTCTGTAATGCGTACCGTAAAGTTCGGACTATAAGCCGCGACTTTTTTCCCCATCTTTAAACCCTGCGGCTTAAACAACGATGCGGCTTATTTGCAGATTTTTCCGATTTCAGGAGCTTTGCTGCATTATCATCGACACATCTGTTTTTCCGTGCTCGCAAGACAAGAAGGAAAAATGAACTTACCGAGTTAATTGATTATAGAAGTCAATGTAGATTTTTTTTTCTAATTGGAAACGTTGGAATTAAAAAATGTATGATATTGCCTCTGTCTGTTAAAGAGATCTTAGGGTGAAACTTGCATTGTTATGTGACAGTTCACTGCTTTTACAATTCTTTACTATAACAAAATCAGTGCAAAGATCTGAGACAGGGTCTGTACCACTTAAAGTTAATCGTGTGTTTCGCAGCAGGGGGAAAATGCCACTAGTGGCTCTCAGTACACAAAATGTGAGTGTGACAGTTTCAAATGCAGAGTATTAGGAATATTCGAGCAATCAGAACAGTGGTTTGTAAACAGGGTGAAAAGGATGGTTAACAGACAGTGCCTTGTAGAAGGTCAGTCATGGGTGTATTGCCACTTTATTTTCTTGCCCTGTTGTTGAATTTATAGACTCATTGTGCTTGAAAATCACACTTTAGTTTGCCAAAACTTGTAAAGTTGTCAGTATTTCAAATGGTTTTATCTTCTACATGTTGTCAACAGATACAAATAACTCCTAATGCACTTTCGTTTGAAAGGCCTGTTTCCCCTGTTGTGTTGCAGAATGGATATGTCAGGCATAAAACGTATGGAATCACAGTGAAGCAAGGTCCCTTGGGAGTGCCTCATCCTGGCAGAGCCAAGGTGAAGTTTGAATGTGTCACCCAAGGACTGGACTACACGCACCACGCCAAAGACAAGGACTATTTCCTGGAGATCGACCTGTTAGGTAAGACTGCTCCTCTTCATGTGTCCCTCTCCCTCCTGTCCTCCTGACCTTGAGCAGCATTTTCGTAGGCTAGACTTTCTGTCGACTCCCTGCGCTTACCAGCATGCCAGATTTTTGGCTAGGAATATGTTTGTGACTAGTTGGTGAATGTCACCATTGAATATGGCAATGAGTCTTTGTGATTCATGTGTTGTTATCGAATATCACAGACTGCTTTGAATATCACAACTTGCCTCTAATGACTCAGAGTCAGTGTTGCTTCTGAATATCACAGCGTGTGCCTGTCAGTGTCACCATCAGCACCACACACTGTTTGAATATCACAGTGTGTGCCTGTCAGTGTCACCATCAGCATCATAGGCTGTTTGAATATCACAGCATGTGCCTGTCAGTGTCACCATCAGCATCATAGGCTGTTTGAATATCACAGCGTGTGCCTGTCAGTCTCACCATCAGCATCACAGGCTGTTTGAATATCACAGCGTGTGCCTGTCAGTGTCACCATCAGCATCACAGACTATTTGAATATTATATGTGGCATATCGTTAGTCAGAGAGCATCATCACAGAATATCATACTTTGTAATGATTCAGAATGTTGACATTGAATGCAATCGTTTGTGATTAGTGTGTTGCAACTGAGTAGCATAGTTTGTGTTTAGTCATAGAGTATCATCATTGAATGTCATACATTTGATGACTCAGAGAGCGTTGTCACTGAATTTGATATTTTTGGGTTTGTCAGTGTCACCATTCATTATCATAGATGTTACTGTCATTAGAGAATGTCGTCATTGAATTTTGTGGCATTTCTGTCTTTACAGAATGCTGTCATTGAATATTATAACCTGTCTGTGATTAGAGAGACTGCCATTGATTGAATGATCTGTCTGTAATTGGTCAAGGAGTGTCATCTTTGAATATCACAGTCTGCCTGTGATTAGTCAGAGAGTGTCTACTTTGAATGCCCCGATCTGTCTGCGATTATTCAGAGAATATTGCCATTGAATATCACAATGTGTGTGTGATCAGTCAGCAGGTGTCACCATTAGTCTGTCTTTGATTAGACAGAGCACTGTCAGTGAATGTCGCAGTCTGTTACTACAATATTCATGAGATTCTTGCTTGCACAACACGGACAGACATCCAGTTGAACAAACAGAAAAGAGTTCCTTCTTTCAATTAACATCTAAATTTCACACTATTTGCATGAAGTAATTTTTACTATAGTTTCACATATTTATTTTTATGCACACTTGTTTCAGTACAAAATATTCACTAGGTCCTCACAAGTACTTTTTCTTGTACAAACTGGCCTTAAACAGAGTCATCAAAAATCTCAGTTAGCAAACAAGTCCCCAAGGACCTGTACACAGGTTTTATTCCTGGATTTAGCCCCAACAAAGCCACAAAACCTTCACAATCTCCGCCACCTCACATCAACTTACAAAATATGAATTGTGCCTGTGCCCCTCTCATTTATTAAAAAAAAAGAAGTAAATTATGTGTCCCCAGTCTGTCTGGGGGGAAAGTTTCTTGAAGTTTGCTAAGCCTATCATTGGCCAGTTGTGCCCTTAGATATAATACTGACATACCTCCCTCCCCCTTCCCTCCCCCCCCCAAAAAAAAAAAAAAAACAAACAAACAAAAAAAACCTGTGAGGCTTGCGCTTCCACATACAACACCACTGACCTGTCTGTGTTCTAAGACAACTTATACAACAGGTGATGAAGAAATCAACTTGTTCTATTTGTTCACTACATTCGATGTATGCAGGATGCATAGTTTCCATGGCAATGTGGGCCAAGGCACAAGAGGGCAAACAAGATTTTACAATCCTCTTTAAAAGCTTGCATGCATCGACATACACGTTCCTCATATCAACACACATCAAGCAGGCAGGAACTTGGGCCCAGTTCCTGACAGTTGCCAGGACTTTCACAATCTGTAGTTTGAGTGTGTTGCCATTGACTATCACAGCCTGTCTGTAGTAAGAGTGTGTTGCCATTGACTATCACAGTCTGTCTGTAGTAAGAGTGTGTTGCCATTGACTATCACAGTCTGTCTGTAGTAAGAGTGTGTTGCCATTGACTATCACAGTCTGTCTGTAGTAAGAGTGTGTTGCCATTGACTTTCACAGTCCTTCTTTAGTTAGTGTGTTGCCATTGACTGTCAGTCTATCTTTAGTTAGAGTGTGTTGCCATTGACTATCACAGCCTGTCTGTAGTAAGAGTGTGTTGCCATTGACTATCACAGTCTGTCTGTAGTAAGAGTGTGTTGCCATTGACTATCACAGTCTGTCTGTAGTAAGAGTGTGTTGCCATTGACTATCACAGTCTGTCTGTAGTAAGAGTGTGTTGCCATTGACTATCACAGTCTGTCTGTATAAGAGTGTGTTGCCATTGACTATCACAGTCTGTCTGTAGTAGAGTGTGTTGCCATTGACTTTCACAGTCCTTCTTTAGTTAGTGTGTTGCCATTGACTGTCAGTCTATCTTTAGTTAGAGTGTGTTGCCATTGACTATCACAGTCTGTCTGTAGTTAGAGTGTGTTGCCATTGACTATCAGTCTATCTTTAGAGTGTGTTGCCATTGACTATCACAGTCTGTCTGTAGTTAGAGTGTGTTGCCATCAACTGTCAGTCTATCTTTAGTTAGAGTGTGTTGCCATTGACTATCACAGTCTGTAGTTATAGTGTGTTACCATTGAATGTCACAGTCTGTCTTTAGTTAAAAGGTGTTGCCATTGACTATGACAGTCTGTAGTCGGAGAGTGTTGTCAATGACTGTTACAGTCTTTGGTTAGAGAGTGTTGCCATTGACTATCACAGTCTATTTTTAGTTAAAGGGTGTTGCCATTGACTATGATAGTCTGTAGTCAGAGAGTATTTTCAATGACTATCACAGTCTTTAGATAGAGAGTGTTGCCATTGACTATCACTGTCTGTCTGTGATAAGTCAGATAGTGTCACCTATGAATACAACAATCTTTCAGTTTCTGTTTAGGATAACGTTTACCAGGCACTGATACAGAAAATGTTTTGCTCATAAGCCTAACTGCTAGTTTGCTTTAATTCATCATTATGCATGCTAAATTTATTAAAACAAACGTCTAGTTCTGAAAAGAAGACATTACATTTTTTTGCCATTTACCATGTGACTTTAAAATAGCCGATGTGATGTAAACAAAACTCAGGTGGCTGTCAAATATTAGAGCCTTATATTTTTTGCTTCATCTTCTTTTTTTAATTGTTTGCTTGTTTGACCGTTGTTTTTTGTTTCTGTTTTTGTTTTTTGTTTATTTGTTTTTTGGGGGCGAGTTAAGGAAAGGTTGTTATCATTGTTGTTTGGTTGGATGGTTGTTTTTTGTTTGTTTTGGTGGGGGGGGGGGGGGGGGGGGGAGGTGTTATTTATTGTTTGGTTGGATGGTTGTTTTTTGATATTCATTTCCAACCATAGACCATGTTTCAGACAATTGAATACTAATTATCTCATAATTCATAACCAGAGTAGCAATAATATCAGAGTGAGGCTCAGCACAGATGACCCATTTCAGAACCACCCCAGGAACCACTGTTAGACTGCTAGCACTCTATAACAGGAGAAGACTACTTGTAAACCCATCATAAAACTACCACATATTCCTTTATCTTTCTAAAAGGCAGCAATGGAAATGCTAAAGAACAAAATGGAGACTTTTGAAGTATTCAAAATGTGACTAAAATTGTCTAACACAGGGAGATGTCATATTAGTTGGAAAAACAGACTTTTAAAGGGTTAACTCAGACATACTTCACAGGACGTCAAGAAGCTACATCTATATGGTTTGCCAATATTATTTTCCTACTGCTCATATGTGCAAAAGCTTCTCTGTCAGTATATGTGAAACTCCATCTTTTTTCCAGATAACAATAATTTTGGTTGTGTTTTTCTCTCATTGGCGCAGATTCCTACAGAAGGCCAACAACCACAGTGTCTTCCCCAACTGTAACAACAAGCAGCACTCCACTCAGTCTCAGAACCACACCAACATTCCGAACAGAAAACACAACTCCACAGGATGTAGTAACAACTGCGGACACACTTGAAACCTCTGCTGTCAATGCATCTGAGACAATACCATCTGCACCACCAAGGGCTGTGTTCAAGCAAACTCCAAAGGAAAAATCTGTGTTGGATGCAGGCGAGTGTTGACAGGACACTGTGTGTGTGTGTGTGTGTGTGTGTGTGTGTGTGTGTGTGTGTGCATGGGTGTATGTATGTGTGTGTGTGTGTGTGTGTGAGGTGGGGGTGTGTGCTAACTTTTGTTGCAGGCAGGGAGGCCTCTGTCACGGAACCTGGACTGGTCTTTTTTTCTCCTTGATGTGTGTATGTGGACTGGTCTCTTGTTTATGGGTAATCGCTGAGGATCTGGTCTGTTATCTTAGCTAAGGTTCGATCAAATGCTACTTGGAGTAGAATCTTGGCTATGGGTAGCTCACAGCTGATTTGGGTAGCAACTTGACAATAGGCAGATAACAGGAGAATTTGACTAATATCTTAGCAAAAGGTAGAGTGTTGGGTGCTTGAACTGGTGTCTTGGCTAGGGACAAACAGCAAGAAACATGGATTGGTATCTTGGCTAAGGGTAAAGTGCAGGGAACTTGGACTAGTAGCTTGGTTTGGGATAGGCTTCAAGCTTCTTAGTTTGTTACCTTTGTTATATATACTACGCACAAAAAGTTAAGGATCGGTATGTGAAAACAGGTGCGTAATAAACTCAGTTCGCTACTGTTATTTATTTCTTAGTCCAGCCAAATTGTCATGATTCTTGTTCAGCTGTAAGTGGGCGATGTTGTGTTAGTGCGAAAATTGCACGGGATTCTCTACTACTGAGCTGGGCCGCAAACGGAAAAGCGGAAACTTGCGAAAAATGACCTTGTTTTGGACCGTTCTGCCTGAACACATTGCACTTGCCAGATGGAAAAAACCATTATGCACGTGCAAGCACTGCTGTTTATGTGTGAGATGCTGTCGCTCGCTTGGCTATATAAGAAGACATTCCACCAGTAGTAGGCCTGATCTGACAATGCCTCCACGACGAAAATTAAGCGAGTTGGATAGGGGACGAGCTGTTGCATGGTTCCAAGATGGTGTTCCCAAGTGAGAAGTGGCCAGGCGACTTCATGTGTCCATCTCGGTCATTGTCCGACTGATTCAACGCTTCACAGCCACTGGGATTGTCCATGAAAGACGCAGATCTGGTCGACCGAAGAAGACAACCCCACGTGACGATCGTCTCATTGAACGACAAGCCCTGCAGACAAGAACAGCCTCTTCCAGCATAATTCAAAGGCAGTTCAGGGTGGCTACTAACATCAACATCAGCCAGCAGACCATACGGAACCGCCTACATGGGTTTAATCTCCGTTCTCGTCGCCCAGCAGTACGGCCACGCTTAACTCCAGTCCATAGGGCAGCACGCCGCGCCTTCTGCGCACGTCACGTGAGGTGGACACGTCAGCAATGGTCCCAGGTCCTGTTCAGTGATGAATCACGCTTCACCCTTCACCACAACGACGGCCGACTGAGGGTCTGGAGGCGCCCAGGGCAACGCTTTACTGACGCCACTGTCCAAGAAAAGGTGGCCTTTGGTGGGGTTCTGTAATGGTCTGGGGGGCCTTCAGCCTTCACCACAGAACACCCTTGTATCATGTACAGGGTAACCTGACTGGCATCCGATACCGGGATGAGATCCTTCGACTGCTGGCTGTGCCTACACTGCAGCAGATGGGACCGAGGGCTGTCTACCAGGATGACAATGCTCGCCCCCACAGGGCAAGTGTGGTCAACGACTTCCTGCAGCAGTCTGGAGTCAACAGAATGGAGTGGCCAGCATGCAGTCCCGATCTCAACCCGATTGAGAACCTCTGGGATGAGCTGGATCGCAAAGTGAGGAGCCACCCCCCTCCCAGGGATGCCCAACACCTCTACCAGATGCTGCAGGCTGAGTGGCAGGCGCTTCCACAGAGGATCTTCACCAACCTGGTCAACTCGATGAGGACTCGCTGCGTCGAGTGCCAGAACAGCCATGGTGGTTACACGCATTACTGAGCTTTTGGGAGCATCAGTATGCCCTGTCTTGTGATTTCAATGACTTTGGGAAATCAAATTTGGATACGTACCCACTTTAATCAAATGTACACACCAAACGATTGCTCAAGATTGAAGGCAATTGTGTATCGTTATCACTAAAGAATGGAATTAAATGTTGGCCAAACTTCAACGCATTGACTTTCTTATTTTGACAGTTATGAATGTTTGTTAAAGTGATCCTTAACTTTTTGTGTGTAGCTTATAATGCAATAGACTTACTCTGGTATCTTGGCCGAGTAACTCGAAGGGGACTGGGACTCCTCACAGTGGCATACCAGTAAAAAAAAAGTTATCAATCAGTTGGCCTTCAGCCTGAATGTCCTCCTTGGCACTTCAGACAGCAGTGGGGAAATTACTGGCAGAACCTGTTGCCTTCTCCAAAGAGGAAAGGAATAACGTGGGGAGGGGGAGGGGGATCGAGAAATCAGATTCAAGTCCATAATCTCACATTATCCTGACAGTCACTTTCTGTTCATGTGTTTTACCTCTGGACCATATCATCACTAAAAAGCGATGGATTCAGTACCTAATAATACAATACTTCTTCCAAGAAAGTGAATGTGTAACTATCAAAGCCACTGTTTGAACAGTAACCCAGTGATCACATATTCACTTCTTTTTTGTCTGTAGTTCAACCTTTCTCTGTGTCTGCCTATCCCTGTTCTACCCCTGCTCGTCAGGCTTTGTGACATGATGATCTATCCTCTTTTTTTCTGCTACTATGTAGATGTTCAGATGATGATACCTTACAGTTTGTGTTGCAGGAACATGGCTGGGCATTCCGGTCAAAATGCTGATCCTCCTGGCCACATGTTGTCTCTTGCTGCTCATCATCGTCACTCTCACCACTTTCATCATTGGTAAGTATAGACACAATTGTGGAGCTATGAAAGAAAAAAACTGCACTGTGATGAACACTTGAGCCGAGTGTTACTCGTGCCAGGACAAATCTCTGAAAGCACTTTGCAGGAAACTGGACTTGGCTCAAATTATCCTGAGTTGATAAGAGAGTCTCACTGATTGGTTAAAAGATGGAGGTGTGCTTAATTGTATTTAGTCGTCAGAATGAATGAATGGAAGCAGACAGATCTCTCAGTGTGTGTGTGTCTATATATAATGTGCATATATAATCTGAATTTAATCTCCTGCATCCTCATAACTCCTATACTATAATTGCACACACACACACACACACACACACACACAAATTCAGGAGAATTGGCTATGAAAACAGAGAAACAGATAAAAAGGACATTTTTTTTTTTTTTTAGGTCAGACTCAAAGTGATAGGAAAGAGGAAATTGGCAGCATGGAACTTCCAGAGGACAGAGTAATCCAATGTTTTTTTTTATGAACGCTGTGCTTCAAGGCCGCAAAAGCACGAAGTGTCGCATTTTGACATTTTATGGGTGGCTTTCCAAATGTAAGCATAGCACTTTTGTGCAATGTCAGTGAAGCAGTACAGGGGATTTATTTTTCTTTGTAGCGGCCTATGTGGTGTCCTCAATGTCTGACAAGTCAGACTCAATGGCATTTTTGGTTGCATGTCGCTTCGCACATGATAGGATGGCAGAATGGACAATGAAAAATTTGCAGAGATACAGCCCTTGTCACACAAGCGACAGAGCTGGAGCAGTCTGGTAAACTGTTTGTCAGTGTGTTGCTCCAATGACACCCCATGGGATGAAGGAAGAAGATGAACTGTGACAGAATGGGGGGGGAGGGGGGGGGTTGTCTCTCCTTGTTCTCCATCAATGAAAGAAAAAACAATGGCAACTGTGGGACAAACTGACAGAGTTACACCAAACAAACTACACACTTTGTTACAGCATTATTATGCATCTAGGCATTTTTCACAAGTCTTTTTTGTTTGTTTGTTTGTTCTGGCCTTATCTATACTGATGGGCCGAGTAATTGGGCAGGTATTGAGGTCTTACCCCAAACTGTCTTTTGCGAACTTTTACAAAACCCGATAAAAACTTTCACTGATAAATTGTGATAGAGTGCGAGGGAGTGGAGTTGTCGTCCCTTGTCTTCCATCAATAAAGGAAAACCTTTGTGAGGGAGTGGAGTCGTCGTCCCTTGTCCTCCATCAATAAAGGAAAACCTTTGTGAGGGAGTGGAGTTGTCGTCCCTTGTCCTCCATCAATAAAGGAAAACCTTTGTGAGGGAGTGCAGTTGTCGTCCCTTGTCCTCCATCAATAAAGGAAAACCTTTGTGAGGGAGTGCAGTTGTCGCCCCTTGTCCTCCATCAATAAAGGAAAACCTTTGTGAGGGAGTGGAGTTGTCGTCCCTTGTTCTCCATCAATAAAGGAAAACCTTTGTGAGGGAGTGGAGTTGTCTTCCCTTGTCCTCTATTGATAAATGAAAACCTTTGTGAGGGAGTGGAGTTGTCTTCCCTTCTCCTCCATCGATAAAGGAAAACCTTTGTGCGGGAGTGCACTTGTCTTCCCTTGTCCTCTATTGATAAAGGAAAACCTTGTGGGGGAGTGGAGTTGTCTTCGCTTGTCCTCCATCGATAATGGAAAACCTTTGTGAGGGAGTGGAGTTGTCGTCCATTGTCCTCCATTGATAAAGGAAAACCTTGGTCATTAGTGTGACACTGGTACAGGTATACCAAGCAAATTATGTACTGTGTTGTAGTGTCATTACGCAACTGTTTTTTTTTTTTCTTTTTTTTTTTTTTTTTTTACGTCTTTTTTGTTCTAGGCACGTTAGGACAGATAGGTACAGGGACACATGCATCATGCATGGGCAAGTATCTCACCCAAAACTGTGTTTTATAATTAGTTTAAGATAGGTGATTAGGATGTAGAAATGATCGAATTATAGACCGTGAAATTGAAATGACTTCAGACAGGGATAATAGGGGCTACCTGTTGCTCTTCCATTTATGAATAGTATCATTCCGTGATCGATATTCTTTATCCAAATTCTGTGCCAGACATCATCTTGAAAATAACAGAATTATGTAAGGAAAATAAAAGTGAATACAAAAGAGCATCATTTGAAATAAACTACATGTAGAGTCCATTCTTTGTATGATGAATGATGAAGCATAAAGCTTAAGTTCAAAACATTGAATTTCACAATGTTTAGCAATGAGAGCAGAATAATGGCATGTTTTCGGGTGTGTTGTTTGTTTGGTTATCTTTCTTTGATGAATGCCTCATGACGACCTGATACTGACTGCTGCCTGTGAACCCTTGGTACTGAGGCCGAGACAGAAGAAGGCTGGATGTGGCTGTGCATGGATACACTTAAAAGAGCTGGAAAGGAGGGGGAGGGGTGGGGGAGTAATGAAACTGAAAGTGGGAGGCAAGGGTGGTGTGAACTTAGGCATGGAGGGGGCTGTAAAATGAGACTAAATAAAAGGAAAAAAAAAGAAGAGGAGGGAGGGTGAAGGGAGAGAAGGGGTGGGGGTGGGGGGAGGAGGGTTGGTTGGAGTCCTCTCTCCAACAAATGGGATGAAAACAAAACATGTTTTGTCTGTTGCAGTTACACGCAGACGCCGAAAACAACTGCCACCATCCCCTGTCTTTTGTGGCCGCCAAACAAACAGTTAAGTCATGTGCTAAGAGATCCAGCCCCAAGCTCTATCAGACCAAACAAACAGTTAAGTCATGTACTAAAGATCCAGCACAAGCTCTATCAGACCAAACAAACAGTTAAGTCATGTACTAAGAGATCCAGCCACAAGCTCTATCAGACCAAACAAGCAGTTAAGTCATGTACTAAGAGATCCAGCCACAAGCTCTATCAGACCAAACAAGCAGTTAAGTCATGTACTAAGAGATCCAGCCACAAGCTCTATCAGACCAAACAAACAGTTACGTCATGTACTAAGAGATCCAGCCACAAGCTCTATCAGACCAAACAAACAGTTACGTCATGTACTAAGAGATCCAGCCACAAGCTCTATCAGACCAAACAAACAGTTAAGTCATGTACTAAGAGATCCAGCCACAAGCTCTATCAGACCACCAGACAAAGTTCTGGTTTGCATGCCTGAAATCCTAATGGCTCATCAAAACTGACATATTGTCATCTCTAATCAAACGGTTGCAAGTGTTCCTGGGAAAATGCAACAAAGAACCATTTATGTGACAACATAATGAATGAAACAACACAGGTGCACTTTGGGGTAAGGAAGTGGAAAGAGAAGCAGTGTGTGGCGTGCATGTGTGTGTGTGCGCGCGCACACGTGTGCATGTGTGTGTGTGCTTTTTTAACGTATTAAGCGGGTTCACCAACAGCTCATAACCCCAGGATAGATTTGTCTGTTGCAGTCCCACTTTTTTTTTTTCTAGTGTTTTCAGACTTGGGGGGCAGGAGAGGGGGTTAGGGGGTGTCTATGAACATTACTTCTGAGTCTGAGAACATCAGAAAAAAACGTATCCAGGGTCAGAAAATGTCTAATCTAGAAGCACATCTTTTTGTCAACCCACTTCATTTTAGTGTAAATTACGACATTTTTATTGTTGGGAAATATTTTTGAAATAATAATAATAATAAATCGAGCTTATATAGCGCTCTTCAATGAGAGAAGAAGACTCATCCTCAGAGCACTTCACAATACAGGAAAAATAAAAGTTTCCATAAACATTGCACAATACTGAGAAAAAGGCATCAAAACAATAGGTCACAAAGCAAGCACTAAAACAGATGAACAAGCCACATCCCCCCCACTCTATCCTCCCCCACCTCCCCCCCCACACCACCACCCCACACACATGACATTATATGAACAACGCTCGACAAGAATTTGGGAATAGAAGAAAAGAACCCACATGCCTGATGCAAACATATCAAAGCATCCGCATACGTATGAAGAGAAAAAGAATGTGGCATGACATGGTGTGTTATCTTCACATTACACAGAGGGAGAAATTGACCCTTCTCCCCAACTTGGCCCATGCCTCTGTTTCCCATTTAGAGGTCAATCTTTGTTATCAGTTCCCACAAAGTGTCTGTCTTTGTATTGGTGTGAGGAGAAGGGGGAGGGTGGTAAATTCTAACGGGCATTTCCGAGAGAACAACCTAAAGAGAAAATGACCTGCATCTGTTTTGTTTGTTTGTTTTTTTTCTCCCCTCACCACAAAGACTGAATGTGTGTGTGTGTGTGTGTGTGTGTGTGCACGTTCGTGCGCATACACTTTGAAAAACAGTAATGGGGATTATCACAGGGAGGCATTATTACAAACAAAAAAACTCCACAAAGTTTACTCCTGATTACACTCAGTTGTTCTCTGTTTGCAGATCATGTAGAGCTGCAGGTATTTGATCGTCTTCTGACATATTTGACGTCGTCCAGGGGAGATCAGTTCCAGGACCACACACAGGTTTATCGTGACAACATCTATGATGAGCCACAGGTCAGCAGTAATATCTATGATGAGCCACAGAGCAGCAGAAACAGCTGTGCTGACTCAGCTTACGAAGCTTGTGACAGTCCCACAGCTTTCATTCGAGCCAGTGATTATAAAACATCAGTGGAACTAGTTGACGAGTGCCGATAGAAATGTCCCTGACAGTGATTTAGATGGTTACTTGGTACCTGTGGCCATCAACCTACCTACTGGCGAGCCTGGTTCTGTGTAGTGTTACACTTCCAGTCCCTCAGTCAGCCTGCTTCCTTTGCGCTGAGAAGCCACCTCAACAGCCAGACACACACACACACACACACACACACACACACACACACAAAACACACACACACACACACACACACACACACATATATATATATATATATATAATATATATGAGAGGGGGAGAGAGAGAGAAGAGGAGGGAGAAAGAGAACACCAAAAGTCAGATAAATTATTAAATCTGTGCTCAAGCCATGCACATGCATACTATCACGTACATGGCTGCAAACACATGAAACATTGAGTGTGTGTGAACAAGCAAGTTATCAGATTCAATGAAAGTGGCTTATTTTTAGAATCCCAGTGGTTCGATTCTTTTTTTTTTTTTTAACTAGGCAAGGAACTCAATGACCTCTGATATCACATTAAAGTTCTGTGTCCCCTTTAAGTTGCTGAAGAACCCACTGTGGAGTTTTGAACCACCAAGTGCCAGCTTTAAAAATACCTCGTGCAATCCAGCCCATTTCTCCCTGGGGAGATATGACATGCAAGTGAAGGTGAGCCACTGAGTGAAAGGGAGGCCAGTGAAAACCAAGACGAGCGTCTTCAGGATCACCTCCCTGCTGCTGCAGAAACTCCTTCCCCACCGTCACCAACTTCTCCACCAGGGGGCATCACTAACAGTCAGATGCTTAGCGTTTTTTGTGTGGACTTTGGGCACGATCAGGTAATGATGGGAAGCAGCAGGTCTGATATCTCTGAAGATAACAATGCCATCTTCATCGTAAAGAAGGCGGGTGTTGTCTTCCTCTCCGTTGGCAATCTGGCAAAAGAGACATTTCTGTTTCTCAGCCATCCTTCCTGCATGTGTGCTAGCGATGTTCAGACCAGCAACCACATTGGCAACCTGATGATGGAAGCATAAAAAGCATACAGTGTTCAGTTAAGCATCTTAAATCATTCATATCATCTTAAATCATTCACACCATCTTAAATTAATCAAATCCTCTTAAATCTTTCATTCCATTTTAAAAAAAACTGCAACTTACTTGCAGGTGTATATAGTCAATGTACTTGTCTGGGAGAAGGAAGGATTATCACTTTTGATCTGTGATTTCATAAGAATGGTTTTACACACACACACACACACACGATACTTATGCAATTTGAAATAAAACAGACTCATTTACACACACACACAGACACACAACCACACACACACACACACACACACACACACAGAGAAACACATCGGGCCAAGCCAGCCTTGACCAGTAGGCCCGTTCACATGAAGCCTGGGCAAGACTTGGGCTTCTAAAGTAAGCAGTGAATGCAGTTTTCACTCATGCCTTTATGGAGCTTCCTTCTGAATTAATGGAGCATTAATTATGAATGTTCGTGTGCTTAAAACAATGATTATTTGATCTTGATAGATCCAGTTTTTTTTTCCTTTATTTTTCCCTGCCATTTCTTTTCCAGAAACTGAGGCAGTAATTGATGGATAGAGGCATCTCAAGGAAATTTACAGTACCTTTGTGACACTGTGTTGCTTGCTGCAAATTCAGTATGGATACATTAGCTAACAAGTACTGTGACTGTGCGCAATGAGTACCCTGATAAACTTTACCTTGTGACACTGTTGCATGCTGCTGATTCATTATGGGTACATGTGCTAACAAGTACTGTACCTGTGTACAACGAATACCCAGTGTTAAATTACCTGTACTTTTTTGACACTGTATTCCTGCGCTAACAACTTCTGTGACTGTGTGATATGAGTCTGCCCTGTTACCATCTTAGAACAGTGGATTACTTTGTTGTGGCCTGGGGGACAGTGAAAGTGAGGAAGACTGTGTGTGGAAGAAAGTGACAAGTGCATGCTTTGAAAATGGCGCTTGTAGATGGGAGAGAAAATACCACCATTCAGTTGTGAGAAAACAGGGCAGCATGGACATCCAAGTTCTGCAGACATGTACTGTACAGTGGAAATTTCTAAAGCCCTAATTCTCACAGTTCCTGCTGTGGCAAGTCCATTAAGATCTCTAAAGCAGGAGTCAGTAAACTGCTTAGAGGCCTAGACCCTTGCAGAGAACCTGGTCACAACAACATAAACCAAAGAATCTTGAAGGACTTGATGGATGAGTTCTTTCCAGTGCTGATAATCCTTTACCAATCTTCCATTACAACAGGCAATATTCTACAGGACTGGAAGGTCTATAGTAAATGTCATGCCTATCTTCAAGAAAGGTAAGTTGCTACAGACCTGAGAACAATCACCCATGTTCCCTCATAATCATTCTATGTCAAATCCTACAGCGTATTGTACTCAGCATAATAGTGAGAATTTTCTTCTCTTTTTTTTCTGTCCATCTTCTGTGCCACCTCAGTGGCAGTGCACCCACGCCGCTCATTCAAACACCCTGTCCACAGCCACAGCCTAGTCAGTCCCGCCGCAGGCCCAGCTCCAGCAATCCACAGGGAGCAGTCAATGTCAGGTCATCAAGAGGCAACCCACTGGAGGAGACACAGCACTGCTCCGAGTGACTTCAGTGGTGTTCAGTGGCACCTGTTCTGATCCAACATACGCAGGACACCACCTACTAAGCCCCCTACTGACGACAAAAATTGCTTAGTTGCGGAGCTGGCGTAAGTGAGCTCTCCCTCCGGAGGGCGCCACCACGTCCGTCCAACAACAACTCCTATGGACTCGTCAGTACTGGTGACCCCAATGGAATCAAACCAAGGCCACATATGTGAAGAGGACATCGAAACTGAGGTCACTAGAGAGCAGGGCATGCAGGTCCACAGAATTTGAGACTTTTTTTAAGCTGATCAATGAGAATGAGGATGATGAAGATGATGCTAGGGATTTCCATTCCGGTCTGAGACTGCATGACAGGGCTGTACTCTACGCTTCCTTTCATAATATATCCTGGCGTTAAACAGGCCCAAGAGATACAGACACCAGTGTTGGTCAGGAAATTCGAGGAACACTCTCAGAGACGCATTCATTAAGTGGATGAAACTCAACTGTGTGGTCCCAGTCTTCCCAACTGAGCCCGTGGCAAACTCAACTCTGGGCAGGAGCCGGTTGGGGCAGAAAAGTCCCACATGACTCTGATGGGAATCAAACCCATGACCTCCCAGCCTCCCGGTCTGCGACACTAACCACTTCGCCACAGCAGCTTGTATGATAGTGAGAATTGCTGAGGCAAACAACATCCCTTGTGAAAAGCAACATTACCTTACCTTGTCTATAAATCTTGATGCTTGCCTTTTGCAGAACATACAGGGTTTGTTTAACTATTAAAAGATCTGAAGTGTGTGTGTGTGTGTGTGTGTGTGTGTGTGTGTGTGTGTGTGTGTGTGTGTTCCTCTATGGACTCTTTTTACAATTTAATATTTTTATCTGCTCTTGTTCAAAGGTACTTGTTCGTTTTGTCTTCTGATTTGATTCTTGCTACTGAGAAACAGTTTTGACAGTAACAGTATGTATACATGTGCGTGTGTGTGAGTGTGTGTGCATGCATGTGTGACGTCAACGTAAATTATGACGTCAACTTAAAATGACATAGGTAACTACATGACGAAAATAATAATATTTGACGAGAGAAGAGAGCAAGAACTAACGGCCAAGGCTTTGGTGTCCAGCCTAATTTATTTTGTTTTAATCGTCGTTTTCTCCATAGTGTTACTATGTGGAGAGGCTGACTTTCAAGTCAGTAGTACGTTGATGTTCACTGTGTATGTGCGATACTTCTGATGACGGTACCAGCGAAATATGTACCTGGAAATTTATTTGTTATAGAAATGTTGTGAATGCTGTGTCGCCGAGAGTGACTTAAAACTCCTGCAAGAATATTTATGTGCTCTAATTGTACCACCTCATGTGTGTCGGTGGGCTGAATTTATTGATGTGAACATTGTAATATCAATACACGGAGAAGCTAGTTAATTTTTGTTTTAGATCAACAATACGTGGAATCGAAGTTTATTGTGTTCTATGGGACTTTGCTGAAATCGTGTTCTCCGGGGATTCAATATTGGTTGCTGTGCCTTGTGAATCTGCAGTTCTTCTATGGTTTACTGTGCTTTATGAATCTGCGGTTCTTCTTCTATGGATTGCTGTGCTTTATGAATCTACGGTTCTTCTGTGGATTACTGTGCTTTATGAATCTGCGGTTCTTCTTCTGCTATGGATTACTGTGCCTTGTGAATTTGCGGTTCTTCTTCTGATAGTTTGACGTGATTTATTGTGCTTGTTGTGTGGAGACCCTGTTTATTCTTCTTCATCGCTTGTGTTTGTGAACGGCTGTGCTTATCATGTGGGGACCTTGGTTATCCTTATTTGTCTTCTCTTAGTGTTGCAGACTGTGGCTTGGGTACTGTGGAACTGAGTGTGTTGACTGCATATGTGAGACACTGTGGACGGCGCCAGCGAGATCTGTGAGTGATATCAAGATATGTAATATGATATGCTGATATCTGATGATTGAAGTTCCTTTGTATTGATATCTTGATCTATATGCTATGTAGTGACATGTATTGATTTGTACCAATTCACATGAATGTATGTTTGATGGTTCAGGCAGCATAATTATAAAGAAAAAAAATCTAACTCGTGTGTTGCCTGGCTATCCATGTGCGTTTGGTGTGGGTGTGCGTAGGGAATAATTATTACACGCATCCAAACTTTTGAGAGCGAGAGTCAGACAGCAAAACACGCACCGCACACCATCCGTAACAGCATGCACACACGTTTAAGCAAATAAATCTAACCAAAGATGTCATGTTTTCTTTGAAAATTCTCACTCTTATTGTTTGTCTCTCTTCTTCCAAGTGTGTGTGTGTGTGTGTGTGTGTACACTTGCAAAAAAAAAAAAAAAAAAAAAAAATGGGCAAAGTAGGTTGTCAAAATGTCACCATACCTGACAAAAGGGTTTTTTTTCTCGTAACATCTTTTCATGCAAGACCAAAGGTGGATTATTTTTACATGTATATTCCGTCATATTTTTTGTCAGAAGTACTTTCTTATATATTTCAGACATTTTAAATACTTCAGACCTTCTAAACTGGTGACTTATTACACAAAACATCAATGTTTCACAGACAGATTAAGGGGGGGGGGGGGGGGGGGGGATCACTCATAAAAAAGTTGCAATGTTTTCACAAGTTTGTCTTCGAGAATTGTGGTGATATGAAAGGTTTTAATTGATAAAAAGCAATTTCTTGCATGAATAATAACCTAGATTAAAAAAAAAAAAAAACCTCATTTGAAAATCTGAAGAACCGACATAATGGGTTTTGAATGCATTTGGGTGTGTGTTTTCTTTCTTTCTGTAGTCACTGAGTTTAAAGAAAGCTCCAAAATGTTTGATAATAAAAGCAACAAAGCTCATTTAACTTCATGCTGTTATATATATGTACACCATTATATCATCCACTTCACCTTTTTTCCCCTGTCTCATGGCACGCAAAACATTGCTTTTCACAGCACCGATATACAGATTCCAGCTTTCAGAGCAATCTGACTGAAGAATCAAAGTCATGTTGTAAAGTTTTATTAAATTTGTACACAATGTATTTTGTATCATTTGGAAAAAAATATAAAAGAAAATCATCATTTTGTCTCTACTCATGCACAACAGTTATGAAAAGAGCAGGGTAAAGTATGCTCCCCTGAGGTATTCCACTCACAGCATCAGCCCTTCCTGAGCAAGCATCTCATACTCTTTTTTTTTTCTTACAGGAATCTCTTAAACATGCTTATAATTTACGTGAAACTCCATAATACTTTAGTTTCATAAGCGATATTTCATGGGGATCAGAATCAAAACTAAAACATATTGCAGCCATAGTCTTCGCTCTATAAATCTTCCATCACATGTAAATGAAGATCGGTGCTGGCAAACGCCAAGTTGACATGATGTCTATGATTTAAAGCTGGCATATGATCACCAGTCACAATAGCATATCTAATCACTCTGGAATCAGGATAACAGAGACTAATGCAGCTAGCCATCAGGCTTTTTACAGTTGTTTTCACTACACTATTAACTGGTACTAATTTACATTTTGTGCTTTTTTGATATTATGAGATAATTTATTCCATAAAGGTGCACTTTTGTAAGAAATCAATATTTTCTTCTAAATTTTCATCTTGATTTTTCATTCTGACTAGTTTGTACATATTTTCTGTATCAGTCGCTCCTTATACTTTTTTTTTTTTTAAGAATCATGTGATGCTCCTTAAACAAATTACAAAACAAAACAAAACAGTTGTTCTTCCTTGGCTAAAGCTTTTCACTCAACTTTATTAGTTCATGCCTACGAGTGCCAATCTGTGATTTGAAGCTATATGCCAATCTGTGATTTGAAGTTATATGAATGACTGAATTTGAAATGATGCAAGCTCAGTTGGTAGAGTATTAGCCTCCAGAGCAGTTCAGCTAGTTTCTCATATGTGGACTCTGGCTATGTACTGTTAGACCTGCCCCAGTCTTGTTGCCATTCCTCAGGATGCAGTTTCTTCCTTAAGATAATGCCAAAATCTGGCTGTTCGACCAGATCTGAATGAAACTTTTCCATTGAAAAACCTGCTTACCTTTTGATCACAATCTAGTTGTGGAAGGCTCCTCAATACTAAACATACGATTCCTCTACAAGACATCTACTGTTTTCTTCATACATTTCACTTTGGTCTGTAGCGTCCACCCCTTTGCAGCAAACTTCTTCTCCAGGACCAATGAGGAAGGTTAAATAAACCACTCTCTATGGAGACCTGAACAGTCTGCCAGACTGGTCAAAGCAGTGACTTCTGTGCTTCCTTCCACGAAAATGTCACATCCTGAAAACGGGAAGGATTAAGTTTGCCAACTGAATCAGATGAAAAGAAAGAGAGATGCTGGTGAGACAGAGAATCTAGCCAACAAAGACTGATGTGTTCACATCAATAGTAGCTTCTCCTTCAAAGACCATATGGCCCAATCTACACCCAAAGCCAACAGAAGTGTTTGAGTGAAAACATTGACCTTTGTCCAACTGCATCAGTGACAAGTGAGACCAATTCTAGAGTACTGGCACTCAGCTTGGCAACCACACCACAAGACCTTATATGCCAAGGGGGAGGATGTTCAGTGCTGGGCGACAAAGTTTTTATTTTTGTTCTAGGACAAGCCCTACCCAGAAGGCATGGCCTACCTCCTGCTCCACAGTCCTAAGCACTGATGCACCCAAGGCAAAGGTAGACCTGTACAAATAAGTTCACAGCATCTATGAGGTGGAGAACCCTCAGTTCAAATTGTTTGACAGCAGAGACACTAGGATTAACACATTGAAACTCACCAAGAGATGCAGTAGGCTGCAAATATGAGGCAACTCTTTTCAGAATGAGTTGGTACAGTAACTTCTGGAACAGCTTCCCAGATCACCAACTATGAACTCCTTCCAGTCAAGACTTGATGCCCACCATGAATGCCTGCCAACAAATACAACCACAACCCAGCGTGCTGTCAACAGACAATATGTAGAAATGACACACTTGAGTAAGCGTTAGTGTTAGGGCACAAGATTTGACAGCAATAACAGGTCTCCAGTTCAATGTTTAATGACTTCTGCTGGCAGATGGTTCCAACGTCCAATCACTCATTGTGACTTTGAAAAACAGTACAGCATCTTAGTTTCTTCAACTTATACCTGTAGCTCCTAGTCTCTGTCAAGACTGAACAAAATATTCTGGGTTTTGTAGAGCTCATGGACATGCTTTCCAGTTTCACTTAAAATCTACTCTCTCCTTTCACTATACTTGGAATGTTTATCTTTGATGAAAGTCTCTGTTTACAGGGACTTTAAGTCCAGGAACAAGTTTCGTCACCCTTTGAAAGAAGCCCTTCCACGGAAATGCTACCACATTGCTGACCTGAACATATGATTGGACTAGCCCAATGAACATCTTCATTTACTTACAATCAGAAAGCTCTTGACAGTCATTTAACTGATATCATAAACAGGAGTATCATGTACAAAAGAGCAGACCCCACAGGTTGATAGTGTTACTGCTGAGCATAGGGCAGGATGATATTTATGAAAGTGACAAACCAAGCAAGCTGTATGCCATTATTGCTGAAAAAGGCTTGGGTGTAACAACCATATCATCAGAATTGTGAAAAAAAAAAAAAAAAAAAACATCAGATATCTGGAATGCTTATGAGAACAATACAAAACAAAAGATAACATGTTATCATTATACAGTTTGGTTCAATCCATATTGGATGATTGAAAACCGGTGTGGTGTGCTTTACTGAAAAAGCACACAAACTTAATAGAAGGAGCTGAACATAAATTTATGAAAAAGATTAACTGAGCTGGTGACTTGAGTTATCCAGAAGGATTAGCCTGAATTTAGCCACCAAGCATGGAGTGTGGAGTGTCAGAAGATACAAGGAGATTTGATTTGTCGGAAGATACAAGGAGATCTGATTTAAGTACATAACATTATGCATGGTGTCATGATTATTGCAGAATGTCTTCTCTTTTTGCTCTTTCTGATTTTAATAAAAGTATTCATGGTCACAATTTCAAGTTTAATAAGATACTGATTTTTTTTTTTTTTTTTTTTTTTTTGGGGGGGGGGGGGGGGGGGGGGTTACCAACACCATACAACACATTGTCACTTTAATGTGAAAAAGAGTTTTGAAATCGTCGATGCTCCTTCAATAATATGCTCTGAAAAATAAACATTTCAAAAAATGTATAAGAATGCTGAATCATTTGTTACAAAATTAATTGGAAGCGTTTTTCAAAACAGATGTTTTCATCTTTAGATTGATGAGGGCAAAAGGCTTTTAGCTTAAGGCTTTTTTGCTATTCTGTTCTATTCTATATCCCGGACTGAAAGATTTGTTCAGCAAGGGCCGTTCAAATTTTGATACGCACACACACGCACACACACACACACACACACACACACTCGACACTACTGCGACGTTGAAATTAATGCTTATCCATTCAAACTACCGCGGTATTCTGATTATCGGCAAGTATTACGGCCACCAAATGAAGACGTGATATCCAAAAGCATTATTTGGAACGTGCCCCTAAAACAGGTCACTGTTAAAAGTGAAAGTACGATGCTCGTAGGTCACCACTGACCGAGTCTGCGATTGTCACAATTTTGCAAATATTTAAAATGGTAATTCACATCAACACTGTGTGCTGACGTTTATCTTGAAATTAAACTGACGAAGTTTAGTCTTCAAACAATGCCCTACCGTCGGTCAACAGCGGCTTTCACGTCGACAGAGACCGTAACAGTTGGTGTGGGTGGATAGGAAAGAGTACTATGCGTCATGTACGTGCAGTAAGGGGTCTGGACCTTGGACTGAGAGTAGTCGGGGTTTGCCGACTGGTTTGCTTCCCTTGCATTGAGGAAGGTGTTCTATCCAAAAATGATACCCCTTAAAAATTGGTCCAATGTATCGAGCTTTCGATTACGAATATCGGAATTCATAGAGTCACTTTTGACTCTTCAATTACTGTTCAGACAAGAAGCAAATTAAATTACTCGGAGAACACAGAGGAATAAGCTGTTTCAAAGACTGTACAACGGTGACTGAATCTTTCTTCAATCTCTTATGGCAACGTGTAATTCGGTCATTCGCCAAGACCAAATTTTGCACCCAGTTCGAAGACATAAGTAAGTGACTGTTCGTCCTTCGTTTTCATTGTCTTGAATATTATTTGCATTGTCTGAAGAAGACCAAACAGGTCGAAACACGTTGTGTTTGTTTTGTCATTTGTTCGTTAGTTTAGCGGCGCATCACCAATGCATAATTCAAGCTTAAACAAACTGAGAGATAAATGAATAAATACAAAAATGAGAATACTTTCAGACTTGCGATTTTATTGCCAGAGCTCAGCAGGGAAGAAAAATCTGCAAGATAAGCAGTGTAAAAGGTGAAATCACACATGTACTTGTTTATGAAAACAAAATAATAAAGAAAATATTTGGTGAAGTGAGAGGGAGATACATGAATATGAAAGTTCTTATTCGCATCTAATGTGAGGTCCTTGGTTGCACATATTGAAACACATTTTCTTACGAATAGTTAGTTTGCACCCTTAATCATCATTGATATTTCTTTTGGTTTACATTTTTTTTTTTTTTTTTTTTTTTTGGATAGCCAAACCGTTATTAATCAGAGATGATAGATTTATTGAAGAAGGCTTAATATAAAATGCAAGGTTAAGGTTATGAAAGTGTGTCTGCTGTTATTATTGAAAAAAAAAATGCTGACCACAGTACCGGCATGACTTCAAGACGTAGGTCACCCAATTACTGTTGCTATTATCTAATGGCATGGTTGGCTCAGTCGGCAGGATCAACGATTGTGCACTCAAACATTACGAGATTGAATCCCAAGATATAAAAACAATCACCAACACAAAACGTACATTTCCGGTGGGTATTTTAATATGTTGTCATTCTCAATAATGTCAGGGTAGTTAATAGATATGAATAGGTCCCCTCCTCCTCCCCCATCACCTTTCTCCTCCCCCTCCCCAGTTCCTTCCACTTTGCCCCCTTCCCTGCTGGCTGTTTACATCTCTCTGCCATATAATTTGAGGTGGGTGTGAGCGTAACTTAAATCTAACTGTATATACGACCAGCCCCTAGGGCACAGTGGTGAGTGTCGCAGGCTTGTGGGTTGTGAGGTTGCTAGTTCGACTTCCATCAAAAGCATTTATTGGTTGGACTTTTTTTTTTCCTCAGCCTGCTCCTCCCTAGAAAGCTGAGTGAGCTATGGGCTCTGATAGGAGGGCTAGAACTACGTAGTCGATTTCCGTCTGTCTACTGGATATGGATATAGCTGTCTCTGAGAGTATGTGGAGATGGATGTATCTGTGTCTGGAAATATTGCTCTTTTTTTTTTTAAACCAACACTGCAAGAGCCTTTTTTTCTCGGGCCTGGTTTACGCTGGGAGTTACGAAAGGAAGCAAAGAGTCTCTTCATGTAGTTTCAGAACTCGTATAGCATCATTCGATGACCCATATCTGGTTACAAACTGAAAGGCTCAAATGTTGCGGCCCTTCATGCCTTGCAGTTGTGGTGACACTGGTTTTATGTTAGTTCTCCACGTCGATCCGTGGCCATGGCGAGTTTGTGTCAAAACCGCTGTTATCAGCGAGTTCATGGAGACTGTCTCTGGATGGACGTCAGTGGTAGTGCTTTCTTGAAGGGCACACGCACTTACTCTGGGCTAAGCCATTGTCATCAGTAGGGGGGTTCGGTAGGTAATGTCACTTGGTAAGAACAATGAATGGCAGCGAAATGACTCAGCAGCAGGGTCTCTCTTGGTGGGTCACAGCTCTAAACAACTTGACTGCTGCCTGTGGACTGCCGTGTCGGGCCTGTAACGTGGGCCGTATAAAGCCGTGGACGCCGGTATGAACAGCACGGGTTCCACTAAGAAAACTCAATGTAGTGGTGGGGCTGAAGCCTGACAAGATCTGCATGAAGCCGGCGAAGCAGGAATGAGCAGCATGGGCCGGTGCCACTGAGATGGCACGGAATATGAGACAGCAGTAAATATATTACAGAGCTACAGAGCACTCTCAATGGACCAGTGAGTGCAATGCATTGTCTGCTTACAGTGTGCGGTAAATACGGCAGTAGGAGAGAAAGATACCACTGTTGACAGAAACAGATCTGCAGTAAAGGAAGGGAGGGGGGGCGGGGTCTATTCTCTTTTCACTTTCCAGCTCACAAAATCAGTTGCGTGCTAACACTACGTACAGTTCAGTGGCTGAGCCAGCACGTGCAGCATTTGATCGTCTGTGGATACTTCGATTGAGAGAGTGTTCAGTGCTATGAGCATACCAGGGAACTACCCACCCACAATGGACACATCATTTTTCCAATTGCTTACAGCAAATAGGATTTGGTTTGAAATACATCGTCAGCCATTGGGGTGTTGGTGATGATGTGCGGACACCTCATTTACTCCTCTGACCAGACTATTGACTTTCCAGTGATTGTTGCTGGACAGACTGACATCCTGTCTACGTACCTTGGGTCGCATTCTGAAAACCTACTGGCACAAAATAAGATGTCCCACTAGCTTACGCTTTGCACAGGAGTGTGTGGAAGGACAAAATGTGTCATACGATTTTGAGAACCCCGAGCCCTTATGACGGTCGATTCCATTGATGGAAAAAATGGGGTAACTTCAGGTTGTAGAGAACCTGTAGATAAGCCTACATTCTGATCTAGCCCGTCCAGACTGAAGACATTGTCTTGAAATAACTAACCCCAGTCCTTTAATGCAGATGGTCGGCCTAGGCCACAAGTCCACATCGACCCGGGAATTGCCCATGGAAGTAAATCTGTCTGAACTAGCTTCTTTGGGGGTCACGTTAATCCATCCGACATCAAGTGGCCTTGAAGGGAGCTAGTTACAGTTTTGGATTGGAAGCGGCATTGCCTAGTATGCCTCGGATACAGTTTCAACTCTGAACGTCTGCTGACCTCACATGTGACTGTCATCCATGAAAATGAAGAAGCCATACTGAGTAACTTGACTTTGGGAGCATCTAGCTGATGTGACGTTAACAGCACTGTTCACTAAGTTCTGTTGATTGACTCTTTTACATGGCATGCTTTGCGCGGACCATTGCTAGCGTGTAGCCTACAACAATCCATATATCAGCGTGAAGGACCCTTTGATGAGCATTGCTGTATCTTTTCAGCGCATGATGCAAACTCTCACGAGATGGATCTCTCTCATAGCCTCCTACTTCCCCTTGACACTTGATTTCTGCACTGCACTGACCAGACACTGGAGTATGTGACAGTGACTGTGACTGTCGACTGGATCAACTGTTCACCCTTACAGGACTTCTGAAGCTCTCAGCAAGCCTGAGTCAGGAACGACCTTATGCATTGAGACAGACCTGCAAACAGACTTTCCACCTTCAAGTGGGCGTAGTGAGTGGTGACAAAATAAGGCCACTGTCACAGGGGCTTCGAGTTGTGCATTCTCCGGCATTCGGCCCCTGCTGGCTCCGACCCAGTGTTTAGTGCCACGGTTCCACACCTAAGCAATGATTGTCATCAATATGGCACGTGTTCAGCATTTGTGGGCCAAAACAAACACAACTGAACATCGTCAAAGTGTCTCGGCGGCAATGCAGTGTCCGCTTTGGCGGGTTTCCCGGTGACGCGATGTTGCTTCCTGTCCCGGTGGACTACGGGTGCAGGGGGGGTTGCAACAATACAAACCTGCAAGCAGGGCGGTATACACAGGAGTATGAGGCAAGCGGGAGCACAGAAGGTGAGAGAGGAAAAATAAACAGGGACCCCAATGAGGAAAAGCAACAATTCCTGAAATTCTAGGTGGGTCTGAGGGCATGCCCACCCCCTCACCCTAATTCCTTTCCGGAAATTTTTGAAATTTTCATTTTAAACGGTGCAGTCTGGTGCACACCCTAAGCCTACTTCAATAACACGCACTTAAGTGAACAGGAAGCATTCACAGCTTCCTCCAGCTTGCAGCAACACGAACTGATTGCTGTATTGTTCTCTTTATGATTTAGCTTCAACCAGGACCACTAGTTCCAACATTCTTGATCAGTCTCTTCGATTGCCAGTTTTTGGTGGCTTTTGTTTTGTTTTTTTGTTTGCTTCTGGATTTTTTCCCCCTGGAAAAAAAAAAACAAAAAAAAAAACTTTCACCTGATGTCACTTTTATATTCCCCTGAAATCCGTGAAAAATGGGTGCCCTGAATTTATTATTTAAAAAAAAAAAAAAAAAAAAAAAACAGAAGAAGAAGAAAAGCACAGTGAGCACTCGATTGGCCTGCACTGACTGCAGGGACTTTCAAGCCCCAAAATACGCGGAGTCAGCTTCGGTCAAAAGAGAACCCTTTAACTGGAAAAAAAAAAAAAAAAAAAAAAAAAAAAGCTTAGTGCTCGCCAGCCAAGCCTGAAACAAAAAGGCGAACCGTTACTGGGTTACGGAGCTCCTGCGGAGATGGCCTTGTGCCGCATTAACACTGCACTAATTCGGAAGATGATAGGCCTACATTTGTACTAGCGGAGTCTTCTCTTGGATATAACAGTTGCCGGCTCCGATCTCAGGTCAGGGAAATACGCTCGTTTAGAGAGAGAGAGAGAGAGAGAGAGAGGTGTGTGTGTGTGTGTGTGTGTGTGTGTGTGTGTTTAAGACCAATGGTGATTGAAGACACATTTCTGTATGGATGACCAGTCTTATTCTTCTTCAAGATCCAAGATTTATTCGCCAGTAACTAATTCCTGTTTGTACATATAATGTCGAAAATAAAACGGTTCATTATGTTTAAAAAGACTAAACGCTGCAATCAAACAAACGACTCAATGGTAGCAAAACAATGACTAATGGTCTGAGCACAGTTCATCCGCTGGAAAAACTTCGCTAATCTGAGCAGCTTTTTTTTTTTTTTTTTTTTTTTTTTAATGATGGTGTTTTCTTTAAAAAGAAAAACCTCTTTAAAAAGTAAAAAAGTGAAATGGGAAGTTCAGACTGACTCGATGTCATGTGCAGGAAAAAGATCGTATGGATGGATATACTGCCCTGGAATACAAGCATCAAGGGAAAAGAGCAAGCGAACACACTGGCTGACAAGGCAACGATAACTATAGTGGATTACAACCAGGCTGACCAGACCTCATGAGAAGCTTGGCACCCCCACCCCCACCCTCCCCCAGCAAACAAGACCAAAGCCACTATACTATAGATCATTCGCAGAACTAAACAGTAACAGAGGACGTGGTCGCACATCCAGACTAAAAGGAGGAGCAAGAATCCTCACCAACCAAACACATCAGTATTTGACCAACAGTGTG
>CM065733.1:23624885-23654885 GCA_033310375.1 Conus canariensis | reverse complement strand
ACACACATAGTAATGGAAGACTCAGATAAAAACTGTCATCCCACTCTTAGAGATGCTAGTTCTTTGACTTTGGAGCAGTGGACGGTAAATGATTAATTGTTATTTCTCTTCCACACATGCACTGTATTTTGTGCAGAGAGCATTTAAACGAAACCTAAACATCAGGCTGGAAACTGACCTGGAATAAGATCTGGACAAGAAAAATAAGAGGTTTAATATTTCTTTTAGTCTTAGCATTTACGCAGTGCTGACTGTAATGACACTTTAGATTTTTAAGTTTCTTGTCAAACATTTTGTATGACACATTTACTAAACATCTGTAACCTTCTTGTAAGCCTAACCGTATCTTAGCTGGAACTGAACCATCATGGTTGTTGGCTCCTTTTCTTTCAGCTTGATCAGCCCATTCATTTGAAACAATTCCACAGTGGGAAGGCACCCAACAGAAAGTTATGCTGAAAACATTTTGAACAGTTATTCACTTCTTCACATTTTTTCGGAGTGTTTGATTTATTGTCCAGTTGGTATTTTCCTGTGATTGATTCAGTTTCCATTGTCCCAAACCTCCATTTTTGTGATAGTACTGTCGCTTTTAACACACAGATACACACACACACAGACACACACACACACACACACACACACACACACACACACACACACACACTTCTCTCTCTCCTCTCTCTCTCTGTCCCTCTCTCTTTCTCTTTCTGTCTCTCTCACATGTATACACACACATCTACACATACATTGTCTAATATCACGAATAGTGGATAGACGTTAAATAAAGGACGCACACACACATCTACACATACACATACACGCACCTACGCAAACACGGATGCAATCACGCACCAGGCACACACACGTGCACACACACAGACACGCACTCACACACACACACACAGTCACACACACACACACACACGCACACACACACACACACACACACACACACACACACACACACACACACACTACAGCACATTCACAATTGCATGCGCGCGTGCGCACACACACACACACACACATATATATATAGTTGTTTTTTTTGTTATTGACATGCAAAAGCATGTGTAGGCTGTTGCTTTCTTAGTGTGTTATTTGTGAATTCAATGTTAAAGGATTAATGCGTTATTGTTGTTTCATATTTGGTAGATTCTCATTGATTTTCATATGTTCATAGCTTTGATACTCGTTGTTTGATAATCATCCCATTTTCCTTATGCAATAATCATATTTTAAACACTTGTACACACTCACGCAAGTACTGACAAACACATGCATGTTCATATCAAACTTTAACATGCAGTCAACTCCTTCCCACTCTCCCTATCCCTTCCCTTCTCCCCCATCCTTTCCCACCGTCTAATATCACTTTTAGTGAACAGACGTTAAACAAACTAACAATAACAACAACAACAACAACAACACCAACACAGAGTGATAGAATAAACTGATCAGTGTAGTGATGCCAGTCACATATGTTGAACTGGTAAATAAAGCCAACTACTAAAAATAGCATGTCTCTAAGCTACCGTCAGCGTTAAGTGGCCGCTCACCTGGGTGAAAATTACCCCGGCACAGCTGCATGCTTGTTGAGTGAACTTAGAAGCTCAGACATGATGGGCTTACCCTGTGTTTGTTCACAAGTTTTTCTCATCTTGGTTGTCTGTATGAACTGATGAAGTTGTTGTTTGCCCATTGCATTATTTACTTTCTCTATCTTTCCAACATGATGTAGTCCACCTGGATGTAGTCTGCATTAATTTTTCAGTATTTTCTGTGTTAGAAGGGTGAGAGGGGGAGGAGGGGGATGGGGTGGGGTGGGTGGGGATGTGTGTGTCTGTGTGTGTGTGTCTGTGTGTGTGTGATGCATGTGAATTTCCCGTCAAGAGTATTTTCTGGCCCTCGAGATGTATCATGTCCCAAAGAACATCCAAGAAATGCTGAAGAAGTACTTCCATGGCTTGTCATTGAGGTTCTCCACAAAAGAATGCACAACAGATTGGATCAGTCTGGTAAGTGGAGTATCACTGGGTTGTGCAATTTCTCTTGTAGTTGTACTATTTGTGATGGCAAGGGAGTTAATCTTAAAGTTGCCTTGATCAGTGCACGTACAACAAACCTTAGGAATGGATACCATATGCCCCCTCTGACAGCCTTCATGGATGACACAGCAGTACTTTCCACCAAGGAAAACGAACACACAAAAATACTGAAGCATTTCGACGAGTTAGTTGCGCCATCCAGGATGATTTTAAGCCCAAGAAAATTAATGACGAAGCCTCTCCTTGCGGGCAGGAAAAGTACCTGAAACAGTTACGTTCACTGCATTGAATCAGACCATTCTGTTGGTGACAGAAGAACCTGTCAAGAACTTTGGAAGGTGGTATGATGTCTGCTTGAAAAACACAAAGAGGGGAAAGGAAACCAAGCAAATGGCAGAAGAAAACTTGCAGATAACAGACCAGTGTGACCTCCTAGGCAAATACAAGGTCTGGTGTCTGCAGTTCATGCTGATCCTGAAGCTCCGTTGGCCTCTTCTGATGTGCAATATCAGTACTAGTACAATGGAATCAATGGAGGCCAACACCAACAAACACATGTATATAGTAGAGGCTTGGTGTCCTGCTATATGTCATGAGGTTGACTCCACTGTCACCAAGTAAAGCTGAAGCAATTCCAGGAATCTGTCCTGGAAGACGTCCCTGTAGGAAGAGCAAGCAGGAGACGAAGTTGTTAGATCAGTCTAACACAAGGTAAAGATGGGCAGAAAACAGAAGAAAGTTCAGGAGGCAATGGAAGCAGCAAAGGAAGACCTCAAGATAGGGAAATAACAAAACATAAACCAACAGACAAGGACCAAGATTAACAGAAATAAGGTGGTGGTCAAAGGCAAAAGGGAAAGCAAAGGGAGACAAGGTAATAAAGGATCTAAAAGAAGAAGAGGATGCTAAGAGAATGCAGTCAGGATAGACCCAAAAAAGGCAGCGGAGTGCACTACATGGCAAAATGCACTCCAAAGAAATTTAGAGGTTGGAACATGGGGTACGGTTAACAGCCTATGACCTCATGAAATAGTTCTCTGTTTCTGGTAAGAGTAGGACCAGAGAACCATAGTGGGAATGGCAGATGCAGCTGAAAGAGTTCCAGCTGGATCAGTCAAGGAGGAACAAAAGTGAACTTCATAAGGCTTAAATTTCCTAGCTTAGAAAAGATGTCTGATTGTTCTGTACGTAAGACGTCCATCAGAAAGGCAACACCTTGATGGGCGCAAGCGTCTAGAAAGTACGGGTTTGAATTTTGGCAGTGCCGGAAATATATCAGACAGCAGAAGGACATTAAGGGGTCATGACATGGATGCGGCCCATCCCTTTTTTAGAGTGCAAGGAGTATAGCAGAAACGCTTGTCAGAGGGGAGCTTCTTCTCTGAAGACATGTTACTGAACTGTCTGTAGGAGTTCCTTCTGTCAAAATGAGGAACTAAAATCATGTGGGTTTTTTTGCAGTCAGAACCCTGCTTTTGGTTTTTAGAGTTTCCTATTGGTTCTGAGGTTCTCTTATTTTTTGTTGTTGAGAGTTTTTCACCATTACAACACTTTAGAAACGTGACAAACTATATGAATATGTGATATTTTTGATGGTGTGTTTGTGTGTGTGTGTTTGTGTGTGTGTGTGTGTGTGTGTGTGTGTGTGTGTGTGTGTGTGTGTGTGTGTGTGTGTTTCTCTAACTGTTGCCAGTGCACTGTGTTTCTTACTGAATTACAAATGATGAAAAAATCTCATGACATTATTTTACAAGCATCTGTTTTGTCAGGTGTAGACTGTGGATTACTTAAAATTGTTAAATGAACTTGACTTAAATATTTCAGATGAAGCCTGAACTGGACCGCTATGTGAAAGCCGTGTACGACTTTGCTGCTCAGCAGTCTGGAGAATTGTCGCTGCAGGCCGGCGACATCATCAAGGTGACAGAGGACATTGATGGCAACTGGCTCTATGGGGAGGCAGTCGGTGGAACCCAGGGTTCCTTCCCCTCCGGATTTGTGGAGCCCCTTGTTTTACCAGATGCACGGATGGGCCAGCGAGTGTTTGTGGCCTGTGTGGATTTTCAGTCGGAGCAGTCAGGGGATCTGGAGCTTATGAAAGGTGGGAGAAAAAATAGTTTGGAGGTGGAGCTAATAAAAGGTGGCAGAAAAGTTTTTTTTCGGTCACTGTGATTTAAAGCCTTCAGTGCCAAATTTCATTTCATGCACAGGAACACCTTTTTGCCTCAGATTAGTAAGAATATTTGGTCAGGAATGGGCCAATGATTTTTTTTTTTTTTAAACATGCATGCAAGCTGCTAAAATGAAATATGTATTACCCTTTTTTTTTTTTTTTCCTCAAATGGAAAGGAACGCACTATTCATGCATTTACAGTTGATAATTTTGCTAACAATGTATAACCAGTGGAATTGAAATAGCATATTTCATACCTAATTTCTGAAATAAACTGTGTATAAGAAATGTTTAAACATTTACAAGAAGCAGATGGATGATTACTTCTTTGTTCATCGGTAATTGAATAATTCTCCGAAGTTCTGATATTCTTCAGTTATCAAACTGTGCATGCTCTTGTTTTCTATTTTGTTTTATTTTTATGTATTTATTTACTTTTTTATTTGTTTATTTCTTCTTTCATTTTGTTTGCAGATTAAGAAGAAATGTTGTCTTCACACCATTTTTGGTGCAATTTTTGTCTTTTTCTGACTTATTTGGAAGCAGAAAACAGCATGCACCTGTGTGTGTGCACACACATGAGCATACACATAGAGTGTATCACATAAACTTACACATACACACAATCCCACACACAGAGTGGTAAACTCACACACAAACACATGCACGCACACAAGAGCACACACACACACACACACACACACACACACACACACACACACACACACACACACACACACACACAGCCTCGCCTGTGGGCTACTGTCCACTCTGTCCAGCCAGATCTCATTCATAAGTTCTGTGTAAGCTGTAGAGTAAACAAGAAAGAAAAGAAGCCACACACATGTAGTACAGTGACAGTGAGTCATAAACTCCTGTTCATTCCTCAAGTGGGCCTCCTTGTTCAGCGCCTGCCTGCATATCTATACTGTGTCTCTCTGCTTGCAGACAACATGTGCTGTGACCACTTATCACCCCCATCCTGTTCCCTCCCCCTTCCGCCCCCCCCCACCCCCACCCCACCCCCTCAACTTCCTCCCTGCTCACTCACTGACTCCTTGCCCCCATCCCACCCTGCACCCTCCCCTACTTAACTGCATGTTTGAATCTGAATCTGGTGCATATTTGTCATACTTATTTCATACATTCTTGCCATTTAAAGAGCGAGAAGGCTCCAAAATGCATTCCGTGGAATCGACAGCCAAGCATTAGACATCTTTTTGATGGAGTGTTTGGACGTGCACAATCCAACACTAGCTTATTATGCAGATTCCATGAAGAGTTTGTTCTGAGATGTTTCACCTTTGTGATTTATGTAATAATATATAATACATATATATATATAATATTTTAAAGAAAACAATATTTTCCACTGGATCTGAGTTAGATGGTTCTTTCAGGTACAGTGTTTGACTTGTTTTGATGTTTGATCATGTCAGTTGAATTTGCTTTCAGTCCTGATGTGGCCACCATGGTGGGCATGGCTATAAATCCTTTTCTCCTGATTTACTGAATAACTAGACAAAATCAGTGTTGCACAGAGCATTCAAGTCATTGTCTAGAGACGGCCGTCCCACACTCTTTCCCTCCCCTCCACATCCATATGCACACACACACACACATGCACACACACACACACACACACACACACACACACACACACACACACACACACACACACACACAAATATCAATCCTCTGTTGAACAAAGTTGTTTCACATTTTAAGCATGCCCTGATTTTCCTGGTCATGTTCCAAAATCATACCGCTTGGATACTGTATCTAGTGAAAGCCTGTTGTTTGCAAAATAGTTTTGACTGTGTTTGAAAGCACATCTCTTCCATGATAGGCTGAAAAACACATCTCTTCCATGATAAGCAGTACACATAATGCCATCATAAAATTATTTTAATGGGCTGAACAACACATCACTTCCATTTTGAAAAGTAAAATATCATGCTGTCATGGTTATGTTGATAGGTTAAAAGACATGTTTTCCTTGGTAAGTAGTATATTTATGCCATCATGCTTATATTAATAGGCTGAAAACACACCTCTTCCATGAAAAGCATGTATTTAATGCCTTCGTGATTATGTTAACAGGCTGAAAAATACATCTCTTCCATAATATGTAGTATATATTATGCCTTCATGATTATGTTAATAGGCTGAAAAACACATCTTTTCCATGATGAGTAGTGTGATATTGCCATCATGAATATGTTGATACATTAGGTCTGTTTGCATATTATGCCCACTACTTGTGTGAGTTTTTTTGTGAGTTAATTACCGCATGTGAATGATTGTGAGTTAGTCATATTGTAAAATCTTCAGGTGTGAGTAACAAATGTGTAGTATTGTCAGTAGTGTAAATCAGCAGTCTGCCGTCTTCAGTGTTGATGGTGTCCTGTGTTCATTTTACAGGCGATGTCATTCTGGGCACAGAGCAGGTGGACGACAACTGGTGGAAGGGAAAGAATGGCCCTCTCCGGGGAATCTTTCCCTTGTCCTGTGTGCTTGAACTGGACGTTGTCACCGAGGGACCTCGCTCGCGTTCAGCAAGTCTGAAATGCCGTTCTGCTAGCTTGAAGGTAACAATGAGAAACTAAGCCTGTGAGACAGAGTGTGTGTGATTCAGTGAATGGTGAACATCGAAGTAGAGGTTGCATCAAGACATTGTGACTTGCAGGTATCCACTGTGTTGTCACATCATCAGAATGATTCATGGCTGGTGAGATGTTTGTAAACATTTACTGCGTACAATGTAAGTAAACATTTACTGCGTACAATGTAAGTCTTTCAGGAAAAGAACAAGAAAATCTGGCACTGGAGAATGGCGTTTGGATTGTTTCTAGATCAATAATTTTTTTTTTCTTCTGATTTTGTTAGTTTCCGGTTCTTGGACGTCAAAGCTTCTCCATGTTTACACCTTTTAACAAGTGTGAAATTACAGCCGTGCTGATATTAGACATCAAGTTTACTATTAAAACTTGAGCAACCTGTGATTGCTCCTTCATTTTATAGCTGTGATCACCACCGAGATTCCGCTCCCTCCTTCTGTCTCTTTCATCATTCCTTTCCATGGTGAACTTACGTCTGATGTGTTCCACTTCACAAATGTCCTGCCTGTCCTCATGCCACAAGAGAAAAATTATTGTCCAGGGGTTATAATGATGTAAAGGATCATCATATTCTCTGCACTCATTTTAATATCTGTTATTTTTCTACAGTAATATCATATACTTATTAAAATGTTTTACTCAAATTGTATAATTCGTCAGGATGAGTCGGTCTGTATCTTGCAGTAACAAGATTCAGCATTATGCAGAAAGCCATGTGGTGACAAGACTCAGCATTACAAGGAAAAACGTCTCCATTAGGCTGACTATGTCTTACCTTTGACCCGGGCAGTGTCAGGCATATGCATGTGTCAGGCTGCAAGTTGGTGCTGGTGCTTGCAAGCAGGAGCCTCTCCTGACAGAGATGGTATGCTGTAAACTTGCCTGGTATGACCATGTGTCTGGTTAAGACTCCCTGCCCATGATTCTCCCAAAGATGCACATGCCTGCCTAAACGAAGCACAGAAGCTCTGATGTATGAAAATTTAAGTTTCTCTATCATTCTGACACATGTTGTTTTTCAAGACGTTTGCTTGCCTGTTGGTCATAGCGCAGCCAACAGGTGTGTCATAGCCTGTTGGTCATAGCGCAGCCAACAGGTGTGTCATAGCCTGATGGTCATAGCGCAGCCAACAGGGTGTGTCATAGCCCTGTTTGTGTCATAGCGCAGCCAACAGGTGTGTCATAGCCTGTTGGTCATAGCGCAGCCAACAGTGTGTCATAGCCTGATGGTCACAGCGCAGCCAACAGATGTGTCATAGCCTGTTGGTCATAGCGCAGCCAACAGGTGTGTCATAGCCTGTTGGTCATAGCGCAGCCAACAGGTGTGTCATAGCCTGATGGTCACAGCGCAGCCAACAGATGTGTCATAGCCTGTTGGTCATAGCGCAGCCAACAGGTGTGTCATAGCCTGATGGTCACAGCGCAGCCAACAGGTGTGTCATAGCCTGATGGTCATAGCGCAGCCAACAGGTGTGTCATAGCCTGTTGGTCATAGCGCAGCCAACAGGTGTGTCATAGCCTGATGGTCATAGCGCAGCCAACAGGTGTGTCATAGCCTGATGGTCATAGCGCAGCCAACAGTGTGTCATAGCTGATGGTCATAGCGCAGCCAACGGTGTGTCATAGCCCGATGGTCATAGCGCAGCAACAGGTGTGTCATAGCAGAGAATGTGAAATTCCTTCTTTCTTCTGTGGCCGTAGTTGCTCATTCTTTGTCACATTTTCCTCTGAGTCGAAGTGATTGCAGTAAGCACAGCAATCAACGCAACACGAACAAGCCAGAATTATTTCCTTTCTGTGCTCATGAACATGTGCATGTGCATGTGCACTTTCGTATCAAAATATGGGTCCTACAGTGACTGCAGAAATCAAAAGCCAAGTCAAATGAGCCTGCCACAGATGAAACAGTTGTTAACGTCAGTCCACCTATACCCTCAACTGCCTCTGTTCAGTCAGTAGACACTTCTGACGATGTTGAGACGAAGATGAAGTCAAGATGGAACTTTAATGAAACATGAACACCTCCCCACACTCCCTGCTTTTATATGAATGTGTTTATCTGTTGACCCTCTGAACAGAAAATGAGCCTACAAATTTCTTGTCAGAGGGTTGTAATCAATCAGGATTTTTTATTCATTGGGAACACTGCAGTGTTCATCAGAGTTCACACAATCTTTACAAATCTTTAAAAACTTAGAAAAATCGGACAAGCCTTCTTAAGAAAGAAGATTTTTTTAGATTGGTGTAAAAAAAATGACCAAAGTCCATGAAAATTTTCTTTTTTTTTCACTGATTGAAATTTTTGTAGTTTTTCACAGTGGTTAAAAATGTCCACCTTGAAGTTGTCCAACCACAAATAAAAGGTCAATGACAAAATTTCAATTTTTTTTCTTTCTTTTTGCTAGCAAAACCACTATTTTTATCCCTGCATAGGCCACTTGCCACAATTAGTAACATGCTCCACAATGGTATGAAATCTGTAAGCCTTTAACACAATAAAAAATTCAGTTGAATATAGCGCACTATGAACAACTCTCCACTTGTCACTTCACTCATTTTAAACCCATTTTAGACAAAATATTTCAACCATGTGCCCAGAGCTGCTTGAGGAATGCACAGTTAAACTGTGTGGAATGTAAAAACAAGATCAGAAAATTCTCTTGCAGTGACAATGCACATATGATGTTCTAAATGAAGTTGTACAAGGGAGATTAGTGTGAAAAGACGGTTTGAAATGAAAAGAATTGGATTTGTTGAAGGATTGGACCACACTTGCTATTCTGAGTTATCTGGTAAGTGGACTAGTTTGGCAACCATCTTGTAACAAGTTCTTGTAGGTTGTCTGCAATGAGTTAAGGAACCTAGCCGATGACATCACTCACAATCTAAAAATACAAGAATTACCTAGAACCTGACAATGAAATTTTCTCCGTTAGAATCAGCTTTTATAGAATAGTCCCATTCCTTTCATTTTAATCTGTCTGCTTGGAACTTCCAAGTTTATGTTTTGTTTAAAGAAGGAGAGTCAAATTAAAGACACAACGGAAGTTCTGAGAATAGTCCAAATGTGTCTGTATATACACAGAACATTGTACTTAGCCACTGCACATTAATAGATGGTGTGATACTAGCAGATGAGTTGTGCAAGGGATATAATTCTGCAGTCAGATTTGTGTCCCTTGTATCCAGGTGTCCATCAGCAAGATGGGTAAGAGAAAAAATGCTTGGGTGTGATGAAAGGTTTAAAAAGGTTTTAAATTTTGTTAAAAAAAACAACTAAATCTGTCTGTGAAACTTAATTCTGTATTAGTAGTCTTGTTTTGTGTGTCTGAATTGATGACTTTTAATTGTGTTTGATAACGGTGTCATTTTATGTTATGATTGATTTTCTGCTTAATTGTCTGCAGTCTCGGGCGGACAGTTTGGCCCAAACGACAGAGGTGATGTTGGCAAGAGCCCTGGTGGACGTGGTCCCGCAGATTGAGGGGGAGCTGGGGTTCCAGCTTGGAGACCTCATCACCGTGACAGAAGTGGTGGACGCTGACTGGTTTTATGGTCAGTGCCACAACAAAGTGGGCCTCGTGTCCACCATCTGTGTTGAATTCCTTGATGACCTCGATGGAGATTCTGAACAGAGTGCTGGTCACTCATTGCAGCGATCGTCTGCCATTGATGAGGGTTATTTAGACGGTGAAAGTGTGAGAGAGTCAGGACAGGGCATTGGAGAGGAGCGTGCAGAGGAAAGTGTGAGAGAGAGAGCAACGTCATTGTCATCAGAACTCTCCCATCACAGCAGGGTGGGTTCTCAGAGCACCGTGTCCTACACCAGTGAGAACACCCGGTCCCACGATGCGGAGATCACACCCTATGCTAAAACACTTTTCCCCTTCCAAGCACAACTCCCAACAGAGCTTTCATTTCAAGAGAACGAGATTGTGACTCTTATTCAGCACATCGACGAGGACTGGATTGAAGGAGAGCTAGATGATCAGATTGGGCTCTTCCCAGCCACATTTGTTGAGATTATTGTGGATTGTCCGTATGCTTATGATGTAACCAAAGTTTCCCAACCAGAAAGTGATGTACAGTATGTGACAGACCATGAACTCGACACAAAAGACGAATCACAGAACTGTGACAGTATTGAGGTTAAGGAGTGTAGTCGAGAACAAAGCTTTCCACAAAATGGACATCATACAGATCTCTCAAGCAGTTCTGACATTTCATCTTCATCCAGAGAAAAACCGGTAACTTTTGACAGTCAGCAAAGTACAGATAATGCAAGTAGTACAGGTTTAGCGCTAGTGCTTCATGACTTCTCTGGAGAAATTGAGGGAGATTTAAATGTGAAAGAAGGTGACACCATTGAAATTGTGCGTGTTGTTGACAGTGATTGGTTGGAAGCTCGCAGTGAAGCAGGCATTGTGGGACTGGTTCCCCAGAATCATGTGCAGGTCATCAGCGATGCTCCACAGAGCGTCCCCTCAGCATCGTCCTCATCCTCTGAAAAAACGGCGTCCAGTAAAACTACCACAGATACGTCAGTCTCTGCTGCTGACACCTCAGTTGAAGGGGACAATGAAGGTGAAGGGAACTTGTCAGCTGGCTCAGATCATAACAGTATTTCAGCCACTTCAGTATTGTATGGGTTATCTTCAGAGTCAGAGTCATCACAGTCCAGCCCCAGGCAAAATGACGATAGGTCACCGCAGTCATCTGTGTCTGATTCCGCCCCCACTTCCAAACCTGCCCCTGTAAAACCTAAACCCAAACTAGCCCCCAAACCGGCACTCAAACCCAAACCTGTCCTTGTCCCCAAACCCTCTGTCTCAGCACAAGGGGCCTCTAAAAGATCTGCCTTTGGACACACAAGGTCACCAGCAGAAAAGGATACCTCTGTGGACACGGATGTTGATAGACAAGGTAACTCACCTGGTATGAGCAAGAAAGTGTTTTCTGATCTTGACATTGGCCTTTCGATAGACAATTTAGTCCAAGTAGAGATAGAGAAGGCAAAGTCTGAAGGGGATAGATCACGAGCAAGCAGCATTATTGAGGAAGAGGAACAGCCACGGTCAGGGTCATTTTCATTAACTGTTTCAGATGAACACAAGGAGAGCCCAGCATTATCAGACTCACAAGGTAATGTTGTTAACAATAATACAAAAAAGAGTGAAGGCAGTTCTGTGACAGTAGAAATTACGAAAGACATTGCTGACCAACGTGCAAGTAGCGGTATTCAGAGCCATATAAAACCTGATGCGCAAGTTCAGAGGTTAGAAGATAAGAAAAGTAGCAGACCTGTGTCTGGCTCAGATCTGGAGCGTTTGATGCCAGCACCCACATCACCCAGCAGAAGCTTAAGTGACAGTGGGACAGTCACAGCAAAGGCCAGTCACCGTCACTCCATGCCGCCCAGTCGCCCTGCCCCGGTCGTCCTCAAAGCAGAGAGCAAAGGTTCATTTGTCAATGAGGGATTTGTGCATGAAAACGAAGGTCAGCTGATCAGCCCAGAAGTGACTGGGACCTTAAGTGCGCCTCCTACCCGAGCCGTGCCTCCTCGCCCGTCGTCTGTTCACTTCGCCAACAATGGTAGAGGCCAAGATTTACTAATGGGTGACGCGGAAAGGAGGATAAAGCGACCTCCCCCTCGACCTTTAGGACCACGGATTGCTCCCGTTCCATCCAAAATCCCGTTACAGCCAGTAAAAGCAGACAGCGGGAAACCCATCCCTCACAGACCTGCTCCTGCTCCACCAGGGTCACGACGCTCCACTCCAGTAGCCCCATCTCCATCAACGGCAGCAACTGCACCAGTATCCAGCATTCCACCACGACCAGCTAGTGTGGCCGGTACGATGCCACCCAAGAGACCCCCACCTAGGCTTCAGAGATCCGCCCATGATCTGATGAGGTTCAGTCCTGAGCCTGTAATAGGTGAGAATATGTGGTGTGTGTGTGTGTGTGTGTGCGTGTGTGTGTGTGTGTGTGTGTGTGTGTGTGTGTGTGTCAGTACAACCTTGAGTTAATTTTTTTTTTTTTCCAGTTTGCCTCCCCCCCCCCCCCCCTCCTTACCATTATTATCAATCCACCATTATCACAACCGTCACAAAGATATCACACCACCCCACTAAACTAGACACACAACCCTATCGTATCACACAACCCCCCCCACTCCCCCCACGAAACCCCCCCCCTCCTTTTCCTCTCCCATAATCCCCCTTGTCATTTCCGCCTAGCGGCTATTCTCCCCACCACATGGACTAACAACAGATGAGTCATTTTCGTTCTTTGTTTGTACTGTCTTAAATGTTAAATGTGATTTATTTTTTCGCCTGAAGAAGACCCAAGTGGTTGAAATGCATCATGTCTTGTCATGTGCTTTGTTTGTCAATGTCATTGGCGGTAACTAACACCCTCTCTTTCTAAAAATTGGTTTCAGTCAGTGTGTTGTGTGTGTGTGTGTGTGTGTGTGTGTGTGTGTGTTAGATTTTCATTGAACTTGTGGCATTTGTATAAGATGCCCGAGGGAGAGGGGGGGGGGGGGGGGGGGGACTTTTGTCAATTTTTGGCTTTTGGGGGAAGTTTGTCCACGCAGACAGTATTCAAAACTTAAAGCAGTGCTGTACATTCATCCCAACCCTATGGACAGTTCCAGACTGTGAGATCACTGGCAGTCCTGACCAGGCAACAAATAAACCAGCAAATTGAAGAGCTTATTGCAAACAGCCAGCTTCTGAGGTAGCCTCTCACAGTGTACTCCATGTCTCCTGTATCTTTTATGCTAAATCATGAAATCAGGTCAGACATGCCTTTTTCCCCCACAATTTTTATGTAGGATTGTATCTAAAATTTTTGTAATTATGCTTCTTATGAGTTGTTTGCTATATATTAAGCATACTTTATGAATGGAGTTTCGTTACTGTTATGCACAAGGGACATTGAGTGATTGACACAGTCATAAATTAGGTGGGCAGCCCCCTCTCACCCGGTCCAAAAATGATATGTGGGAGAAACTCACCCATAAGAACAGAACATTTTGCAAACTCCATTCATCTATTGAAAAACAGCTACAGTAGAGCTCGTCTGCTAATGCTAACATTGTTTGAACCACTGACTTTGTTCTATGTTGGAGTTCAAGAAGAGTCGACGATCTCTCAGTTCCAGTGTTGTCTTTTCCTCCCAGTCCTCCTTTTTCTTGATCAACAACTTTCGTTTAGAAAGAACCGCCATTGTGTATATCATTAGCGCAGTCACACACTCACACACAAAGCGAGAGAGAGAGCACATTCACGTAATATTGATGGATGCACAACGCACACCATAAGCAGCACTACGCACTACATAAACACTTAAGTTTGCATGAGATAAAATTATGAGCAGGTTAGGTTTACACTTCCGTCTTGTGGACAATAAACACCCAGAGTTGATGGATTGAAATTCCTCTGACATGACAGAAATTATCCTGACTCACAAGGCAAGTTTGGATGAAAATTTTCATTGCATGTGCATGAGGTCACGTGTGAAGCGTGACTGTAAACAGGTTTACATTTTTGATGAAAATGGATTTATCAGTGGTATTAGTCTGTGTCACCCGAGGAATGGAGAGAGGAAATGTACCTGCTTCTCAAACATGTATGTTTGGGTGAAGGTACCCGAGGCCACCCAATAGTATTACCTACAGCAAGGTTATGTTTTCTCCTGTGTTTGCTCATTTGTTTGTCAGCAAGTTTATGCAGAAATAAGGGAACCAGTTGTCCGGAAAAGATGGAGTCTGGCCTGGGGGTGAAACCATTACATTGTGCACATGTGTGGTGCTGCTCTGGGTCTACAGGGGGATGCAGGATCCATACACTAAGGAAAGGTTACTGCACACTTTCCACTGATCATCAGCAGTGTGAAGTACTGGTGTTTACCTGTCAGCATTTATCCATGAAGCAATGTATCTTTAGGGAATATTAATAAAATTTGTTTGTTGTGGATATTTCATATTTTTTACAAATTATTAAAAAACGTTCATGGGTAGTAACTCTTTATTAGTCCATATCTACTACTAGTACTGTTAATTCCCCAAACAGTAACTGTGTGGCTTGAGTGTGTGCTCTCAGGAGTGCACTTGTTGTTAATTTTGTGTAGTCATTGTATGACCAGTGAGTTTGTTTGAATCAAGTTGAGCTGGACTGTGAACAGAGTACTCTTGTGGTTATGTGTTTCATGTGGACATAGACGTTCATTGTAACTATTGATATAGTGTTTATTGTGGCAAGATGTCTGTCATTGATCATAAATGAAAGAGAAAAAAAAAGGAGAAGCAATATTGAAACTGAAGTCTTCGAGGCTTTTCACTTGTTTTGGAAAAAAGTCACACACACCAAAGATCATATCAAATTTTGTGTCAAAAAAACTAGTAGTGGATGTAGTTTGCTATGAAAATGTTTTTGTGGCAATCATGTTTACATTTGATCATTGCGGTCACTTATCCCAATCTGGTAAATGCGGAATCCATCTGTAATCATAAAACTGACTGATTTCCACTGCCCACTGAAGTGAGTTCAACGCGTTGTTTTTTTTTTTTTTTTTTTTTTTTTTTTTTTTTGCTGTGGTTTTCAGTTTAGCAGTGCTTGGACTGGTACATTGTCCACAATGGTGTTGAGTGGCACGCTAAATGTCACAGAATGCTGGAAACCCAAAGCCGCTTATCTAATGTTAACACCACTCTCTGTCACTGAAGGTGCTGACTCCTTCTCATTCTGGCATTGTTTTGTGATGAAACTTACATGGGTTGGTTCATTGAATTGGTGTGAAGCAAACAATAACATTAATTCATGATTGAAATACTAGTGAACAAGTTGGTTAATTTCAACTCCTTGTAGGCAAGCTGTTTCTTTTCACTTTCCAAACACAAGTACACACACATGCACGCACACTTACTCTCTCTCTCTCGCATACACACACACACACACACACACACACACACACACACACACACACACACACACACACACACACACGCGCGCACACACGCACACACACAACACACACTCACACACCTGAAACCAGCTGATTATGATATGTATCTAGACACACTTCAAATGATCTGTCTGTTTCTATGTCTGTTTCTCTCTCTGTTTAGTTTAAATGTTTAGATTTAGTATTTCTTTCTCTCCTTGTCTCTCTCTCTGACTCTCCTCTCTCTGTCTCTGTCTCTCTGTCTGTCTGTCTGTCTGTCTGTTCTGTCTGTCTTCTCTCTCTCTCTCTCTCTCTCTCTCTCTCTGTGGAAGACATACTCAGACATGCACGCATCTGAGTCAGAGCTTAAAAAAAAACTTCTTTTTTTTTTTTAGTCTTCATGGGATTTACGTCCCCTTGCAGCTAAAAGTGAGGGGACAAAAATGAAAGGCTGAAGACATGCATGAAGTCAGTGCCTTGAAGCCCTCAATCTCTTGCGTTTTGAACTTGTCATTACCAGTATGCACCATGTTTTAGCTGTTGAATTGTACTTCAGTTTCACCTTAGGGAGACTGTGTTATATGTGAACACTATTACAAAGTTTATGTGTGTGTGTGTGAGTGTGTGTGTGTGTGTGTGTGTGTGGTGTGTGTGTGTGTGTTGTGTGTGTGTGTGTGTGTGTGTGTAAAATATATGTGAGAAAGGGAGAGAGAGGAGGAGGAGATGAATTGCTGGCACACCTTGTGTTCATGTTTTGATGCCACTACTGAATTGGGACATTATTCTTCATTAATTGATGTTTTTCTCTGTTGATGTAATCACAGTGTGTCATCAAAATTAACATCTGCTTGGACAGAGCTGTAGCACTACTAACTGTTACTGTAAGCTGACAAAACGTTTGTTATCTTCAATTGCCACCAAAGTTACAACTAATACAAGTACACTAGAAAAATGAAAAGGTAAGGAAGAGAGGGAGAGTGGAATGGGAAGTGAGTGGAGGGGTAGGGGGAGAGTTGATAGGTGGTTTGATGGAGGGTTTGGGGGTGGGAATGGAGTGGGAGGGGAGGGGGGGAGGGGGGGGGGCGCTGTGTGTGATAGAACTGTTGCAGTTAGTTTGCAAACCTGTGATTATTGAAGCCATTCCCCAAACTCTCGGTTTGTCTGTCTGTCTGTAAGTCTCTCTGTCTGTCTTACCTGTCTGTCTGTCTGGGACATGTGAATGGATGAATGTGTGTGTATGAGTGTGTGTGTGTGTGTGTGTGTGTGTGTGTGTGTACACATGCACACGCACTCAAAGAGGGACTGTGTGGTGGATGGGGGTGAACCAGTTTGGGAGCATTCAAGCTTGCCACCAATGTTAAGAATGCACACATGTATGCAAATAATATTTTAATGTATAACTTGAACACAATGTGTTGGTTGTCTTTTTTTATAGATGTGGCTCCCAACCAGCTGTTTCATAAAGTTTACATTGAGGAAGGCCAAAACATTTGGAGAAAAATAAAATAGATTACATACATACATTCATATATATACAGACACACAATATTGTAGCCTGGTGCTACAATGTGAACATATCTCTTGGTGACCCTTAGCTGAAGAAATTTGTTCAAGAGTTACCCTCCTTGTTACCTCCCTTGATTGATGAATCTTGATTATTTCATGTGAACACTTTGAAATGTGAATATCGTAGAACCTATAAAGTCGTTATATATATCTAGATCACTAAAGTCACAAGAATTAACATATTTTGTTCGTTACAACTATATTGGACCGGGAAGCCCATATTTCCTCTAAACTGGTATTTTGCACAATTAATTTTGGCACCGTCTTGGATTCTGCGCTGGTCAGACCTTGAATATTCTTGATTTCACTCAAAGTATGAGAAAATCTGCAGAATAGAAAAAAAATGTACATTGAAAATAAAGTCTGTAAGCTCTCATTTCGTATAGTTGCAAGTTTTTAATCAAGATTCATCAATAAAGGCAGGTAAGGGGAAGGGTAACTCTTGAACAAAACATTTCAACTGCTAAGGGTCACCAAGAGATGTGTGCATATTGTAGCACCTGGCTACAATGAATATATACGAATATATTATCAATTAAAAAAAAATGCTGGATTCGTAAGCAACGAACAAAGCATCCACAAGGCCTGAACACATAATGACTGATCATTAGTTACATGTACTGAGTTCCCTTGCATTTGGCAGAGACCCAGTTGTTCCCTCTGGCACAAATAACATGATCATCACAAGAGAGAGAGAGAGTGAGTGGAGGTGAGGGTGGAGGAGAGGGATGGTAAAGAATGTGTGTGTGTTGGTATATTGGTGGGAGTAGGGAGTGACAAAATAATATGAACAGGATGGTGTTTTAGACTTTGCATCACTTTGTGATGACATTACTATCATGATGCAATTTTTCTTACAGCACTGACCCATTGATGTCATTCCACTTTTGACATGACTATAGATACCATCTGTCGTCCATGAAAAAGAGCAGCTGCTCGAAATATTGGAATATATTTGTTTACATTGCTTGTTTTGCCCTTTCACTTCAATTCTCTCTCTCCCTCCCTCCCTTCTCTCTCTCTCTCTCTCTCTCTCTCTCTTTATTATATATATATATATTTTTTTTTTTACCTTTGTCATGTATATTCTCTCTCCTATATATCATCCAATAGATATGCATATGTGTATAAGAGCGACAGATCATATTGAGAAAGAGACTGAGAGAGAGAGTAAAACAAGATGCAAAGCATATAAACATACTCCCAGTTTATCGTGAATATGTGTGGGGGGGAGGGGGGGGGGGGGGGCTGAAAAATGTCACAATCAAACATGTGTCATAATGTATTTTGTCACTGACAGATTCCATAAAGAAGAAAAACGTCACAGTTAAACATGCGTCATAATGCATTTCGTCACTGAGATATTCCATGTAGAAGAAAAACCGTTTTTGGCCATTATAGCCATTAGTAATGGCTATTCTGGTAAAATAAAACATTGAGCATCATCCGTGACCCATAATGAACATACCTACAAATTTTCATAAAGATCGGCCAAGAAGTTTTGTCTGGAACGAGTGGAACACATTTTGACCACAGACAGACACACGGACAGTATTTCTTCATTCCCATTGTAAAGTACTCCCTGTTCTATAAGAACTGGGAGTACAAAAAGCACAAATCAAGCACAAGAGGTATTGAGTAAATCATTTCAGAACGACACTATTTAAGCACATCACAATAAGCCAGCAACATCATGTGTTGTATGCCAAAGAAATAGGTTCACACTGCAAGTTCCAATTTTTATATATCTTATCACCATGTTTCTGATTGATGGTTCAATGTTTCATGAACAATTGTAGAAAGTTAGTGTCAGATATAACTCCGCAAACAGAATCATCAAGCTTTATGTGATGTTTTCCAAATTTATATGAAGTAAATGGTTTGTAGCATTGCCCGTGTTGTAGCCACATACATCTCAGTCAGTGCCATGTGGACTTGGATGTATGTGTATTATAATTGTATTGCACTACTCTGTATATTAAAGAATTAATACTAAAGCTTTCCACCAGTGATCCTTTACGGGCTGTTCTGGTCTGCTTAGGGTCAGATAAAAGTAACACTGCCATTTTTGACTTGGTCAGTGGTCACGCTACAGAATTTCTGTGCTGGTTCTGTCCGAAATGGCCACCAAATGGTAAAAAGACAACCACTATCAGTACGATTTTAATGGTATTCCCCTCCCCCTTTTCCCTCCCAATCTCCTTTCACCACCAACAGAAAGAAATGGCAACACCTCAGGGTGCCTGACGGCCCTAGCAGTTTCCACTTTCGGTTTCATGACAGGTTAGTCCTAGCAGATGACAACACAGGAAAACAGTTGTCAAAAGCTTCCTATGTGTTAGTTATTTCTTTAACCAGCTAAATGTTGCTGCCAGTCATTTGCGCATCATTTGTTTGTGTATGAATGAGTTGTTCACTGTGTTATATGCTGTTGTGTGTGTTTTATGTGTGTCACACTCTGTGATATTGTGTGCGTGTGTGTGTGTGTGTGTGGGGGGGTTATGTGTGTGTGTAACCTGTGATATTTTAGATATTGATTTGTTAGAATCTGTGAAGCTCCCAAAAGCCTGTGTTGCTAGGATGAGTGTGATCGAAATTCTCCTCAGTATTAATAAATTAAAAAAAAATTAATGTGCTGGATTCCTAAAATGCTAGAGACATAATAACGGGCACTGTGGCAAAATCTGGGGCTCAGAATTATGACATGGTAATGTAACTTGATGAGAAAACTGTGCTCTCCTTGTCTGCGTCAGTGAGTGAATGCTAGTTGTACAAAACTTTGATGATGTAAACACACACACACACACACACACACACACACACACACACACACGCTCACAACATGCTCACACACACACACACACACACACACACACACACACACACACACACACACACACACACATACACACACACATGCACACACACACACACACACACACATTCACACTCACACTCACACACTCACATACACACACACACACGCACACACGCACGCGTGCGCACGCGTGCTCGCACACACGCACACACACAGAGAAGCTGATGAGATAAAAACTTATCAATGATTAGGTTAGCTGTCCCCTTCACAAATCCAGGGTGAAAAAAAAAAGAAAAAAAGAATGTTATGAATGGTTGTGTACCAGCTGTCATGTTGAAATCCAACGGATGATCAGTATGTTCAGCTTAATTTTTTTTATGGATGAAATGGACACATTCTTAAACATGTTTTACCAGCTGTGGCCAGATACTGTGATTACTGCTTGTGCCATGAGATCTGGACTGCTGACTGTGTAAAATCCATAGTAAAATAGACAATAAACATGTATGTTGCAAATTTTTTTTGACTAGGGAGGGAGAGGGATAAAGATGAAAACCATAGTTTAGATATTGGCAAGATCCGTGAATTACTTTTTCTGTGCACAGAAGTGCTACTTGCAAAATCAGGGCCATTTTTTTTTTTTGCAGGTGAAATAGTAAGACAAAATGTTCCGATAAATTTGTAAGTATACACAAAGTGGTGACTAACCTAGCATGTAAATAATCACAGAAACGTAGGCTTTGTGATACATGTTTGTCTTGTGTTTTTTGAGTGTGTGTGTGAAGGGAAACTACTGCCTGTCTTAAGTGTTGAAAGCTTTCTTCCCCCTCCCATGTCTGCTGTGACCAGGCCATGGCAGACGCTCTGAGGGATGGGCTCTGAGGGATGGGCGGGGTCTGGGTCAGACTGTACTTGTCAGTCCATCAATTCCTGGGTGTTTGTGCACAGCAGTTATGTCAGTGACTGACTGACTGTACAGCAAACTTGTTCAGCGTATGGTGGATCTTGTATATGTGTGAGAGAGTGTGTATGTATGCCCTTAAGGGGTTTGGATCTCTCTTAAGTACATGATGTGTAAGACATTTTTTTATAAGCTCCCCCCCCCTCCCCATCACCTTTTTTTTTTTTTTACATATGCCATTACTCAAAATAAATTACAATCCTCTGAACTGCCATTCCGAATATATTTATGTCCATACATATACTGTTCTCATACATGCAAGCATACAAGCCTGATATGTAGTATGTACACACGCACACTCATAAGCAAGCATGCACATATGTACGTAGGATTTGCACACTGACATACATATATGCACACCTATTCTTAAGTGGCATACTTTTTGAGGACACAATATTAAACAGTCACATTTTGCATACACTGTGAATATTATATAAACTTGACTTTTCATTGCTATGTAGGAGAAAGATGTGAAAGTCTGGAAAGTTGCACTTTTCCTGCAAAAAAAAAAAAAAAAAAAAAAAAAAAAAAATCCCAGATTCTTAAAGTGCTGCCTCCCAGAGAGAAAAGTGTGTGGCTGGACTTCAGCACCATGTTTTCACTTCCAAACCTGTTGAGGATATGAGACTTTCTGAAGACACCTTATAATTTCAAAAGGGAAAGGAATCTACCCAAGGATGAAGAAACAAGTATAATCCCCCTCCCACATCCCCCTGCAGCCCCACCTCCCTGCCTCTCTCCCCCCCCCCTCCCCCCAACTCCCCAACTTACACACACATGGCTGTAGAAGTGGTGATGTTTAGTAAAGTAGACATAAAAATCTGATCAGCGTGTAGGGTTAATGCTTATATCAGGCATCAGCTCATTCTTGTCCGTGAGACCCTCTCCTCAAATGTTTTTTGTGTATTCACTTATTTATATTATCTACCTGTAGCCAGGGCACACTTTGATCTTGTGGTTCAGCAGTTGTTGTGTGACTTATATCCATGGACTAGTCCTCGCGAAGTGACATTTCTTTAATTGCAAATTCTGGAGAATGAAACTTACGCCGATAACCAGCCCAGACTTATTTCCTAGCAGTTGTCATCTTTGACCTACTGTAACTAGCAGCAAGGGATTTTTGTCAGCACAAGAAAAAGACAACCCTTGATGCTGTAAAATTAGTTGCTTTACTTAGACCATCTCTCTGCTCTTTCCCACATAGTGTTTCCAGGTAAATGTAGAAAACAGATAACACCCCCCCCCACCCCCCACCCCCACACCCCAATATTAACAGTGAAAATATCTTTTTCACTCACTAACATTGAGCTGAATGACTGAACATTATGTCAGTTCTATGATTTGTGGCAGAGCATGATTGAAATGACTGAACATTAAGTCTCCATTGATATGATTGACATGACTAAACATTAAGTCTCCATTGATATGATTGACATGACTGAACATTAAGTCTCCATTGATATGATTGACATGAATGAACACTCAGTCACCATTGATATGATTGACATGACTGAACATTAAGTCTCCATTTATATGATTGACATGACTGAACACTCAGTCACCATTGATATGATTGACATGACTGAACATTAAGTCTCCATTGATATGATTGACATGACTGAACACTCAGTCACCATTGATATGATTGACATGACTGAACACTCAGTCACCATTGATATGATTGACATGACTGAACACTAAGTCACCATTGATATGATTGACATGACTGAACACTCGGTCACCATTGGGGGGAGGAGGGATTTCTCCTTACTTAACCTCCATTAGTGCTGTGTGTCCAGTCTCTGTTCTGATGAGTTATTCCCCTTCTGTCCCTGTCACTGCTTTCCTGGCCCACATGAAGCTGGGTATCTGGGCTAGTTATCCCACTTCCCTTTCCCCAACTCTACAGAGATTGTTGATGTTACCGCTTGCAAGCCTATGCTGTGATTCATCATGAACACAGAACATTAATCTTCCTTTGTAGCTCACGTGATTCCAATTAGTCATACCATAGGCAGGGGAAAGTCATGTTATTTATCACTGTGCAGGACCATAAACATGGGGTAGTCAGTCGTAAAGGGGAGTCAGCATGGAGGTGGCACCTGCTGTGACGGGGTGTTTGCTGGCTTCGTGCGCTTATGTAAATACATACATGTACGTGTATCTGTTGGGCATGGTTATGCTCATATGTACAGATACAGACTCGGATATACTGATATACCTGAACACACTCACATTCATCCTCTGTCTCACTCGCATGTGCGCAGGCACACATGCACGCACGCACGCATGCACGAACGCACGCACGTACGCACGCACACACACACACACATACACACACGCGCGCACACACACACACACACACACACACACACACACACACACACACACACACACACACACATTTCTGAAGGTTTTTGTGAAACCCTCCTGTGCTGTAGAAAGGTACCGTCAACTATAACCTGACAATGTCCATTCTTTTTGTTAATGCAGAAGTGTGTCCAGGGAGTAAACTCTGGATGACTGAAAGCAAGGGTTTGAAAGATGAAGACCTCTTACACATTCTGAAAGTTATTCCAGAATTTCTTTTTTACTTGCATGTTTTTATTAGAAAAAGAAGTGTTACTATTTAGTTATTTGTGTAACTGTTTTATTTATTAAAAAAAAAAACTTTTTCCCCTATCTTCTGAGGAGCCATCATTTACAATGTATAGTCTATATCCATACTGTCCTATGACTTGAATGTGCTGGTGCTCACAAATATGTGGGCATGCACATGTATACATCAACTCGCCTTGTGCATGGGTGTACATGTATACAAACACACATACTCACATGTTGTGATTTCAGCTGTTATCCTGCAACCGGCATTTGAACAGATAAGTTTTAAGTGTAGACTTGAAAGTCGGGAAGGAAGGGGCATGACGTAGATGGAAAGGCAGTGAATTCCAGAGTGTCGCCGCAGACAATGAGAATGCTCTGGAGCCCTGCTGCTTTCGGTTATATGAAGGAATCCGAAAAATTTGAGGAAGAATGGAGGGGACGTTTAAGAATACATATTTCGAAGCGATCAGAGAGATAGGTTTTATTCATGACCTCTGATCTGCATAGCCTGCTGAGACTTCATGTTGTGTACTTTCAGAACCTGATAACTCCAGCACACTTTTCTATCTTGTTCTAAAATTTCTGTTGGTCTAGCATCGGTCAGAAACTATCTTTGTGCTATCAAGCCTATCTTGCACTGAAGAGATTGAGGATAAGTGATTGCTCGTTCATTTTCGTTGTAATAATTGTTTTGTATCATGCCTGAAGAAGACCTAAGAGGTGAAATGCATCGTGTTTTGTCTTGTGATTCGTTTGTCCACTTTTTTGGGGGCGGTTCACTGACATTTATTCAAGATCTGTCTGGATTTCCACCAGCAGTCGTCACATTTGGAACTAGATCTATCTTAGTGTTATAATGTTTTTCCTGGGCTCTTAAGGCTCAGTCATGTGGTAATGGGTCATTTCACTGTGTGCTGTACATATTGAGAACTTCAGGGAAAGAAAAGGAAACAATGTGAAACAAGTGAGTACACTTATGAAGGGCACCTGTTTCATTTTAGGTCTTCGGCAAGGAGATGTTACTGCTTTGGTACTGTCATGTGGATAATGGGATTGTCATACTCAAACACGTCTATCCAAACGATTACAGTTACACTGAAGAGGAAGTACATACACACACACACACACACACACACACACACACACACACACACACACACACACACAACACACACAAACATGCATGCATGCACATACACACACACATGCATGCATGGTGCTTGCTGTAGCATACACACACACATGCACATATGCACGCATGCACACTTACACATACACATACTCGTGTACACATACACCTACTAGGAAATATAGATACACATGTGTCAATGAATGTGTGCATGCACATCCATGTGTGTGGGAATGCATGCATGAAGACACACGCAACACATGCAAATGCACACACACACACACACACACACACACACACACACACACACACACACACACACACACGTACACACATTCTTTTGCACCCAGGGTGAGGGTGTGTACATGCATAACTATACTGTTTGTTATGTTCAATCCTGAGGCCTACCTTTTGTCACACAGTGCTGCTCCTCCCTTCTTCCACCCACTTCCCTGAACAAGTTCAAACAGTACAAAGAACAACCATCCTTGTGAAACTAGAAATGGGTCATCAAAAAGTGGACAGGGCGTTTTTTAAAAATAGTTACAGGAAAAGTTTTCCAGTGTTCTTCCCAGTGAAAACTTACCAGTCAAGTGACCCGTTCTTCATGTTGGAAATGGGTGTAGTTCAAATGTTTTCGTCCAAGAGATTCTCACGAATTTGTAAGTGTGTCTGCAGCTTATTTCTCCCAGAGTACAGTTGATCCAAGAGTGCCCACATACAGAATGTGAATGTGCCAGTTCTGACTTCAAAAGAATTTGTGTGGAATGAGCGTGGTGGTCTGATTTAGAGAGCATTGAAAGGCTGATTGGTCAGCGTCAGGATGTTTACTTTGCCTCAGAACTTTTTCAGGGCTGGAGTGTGTCTGCTGATTCGCCTTCTGGCAGTGGCAGGTCAGTGAAAATGGGGTGACCTCATGCACTTTAGGGCAGTGGCAAGTCAGTGAAAATGGGGTGACCTCATGCACTTTAGGGCAGTGGCAGATCAGTGAAAATGGTGTGACCTCATGCACTTTAGGGCAGTGGCAGGTCAGTGAAAATGGGGTGACCTTATACACTTTCTGGTGGTAACAGGTCAGTGAAAATTGGGTGACATTATACACTTTCTGGCAGTGACAGGTCAGTGAAAATGGGGTGACCTTGAACACTTTCTGGCAGTAACAGGTCAGTGAGAATGGGGTGACTTCATACACTTTCTGGCGGTAACGGGTCAGTGAAAATGGGATGACCTAATACATTTTCTGGCAGTGACAGTTCAGTGAAAATGGGGTGACCTTGTACACTTTAGGGCAGTGACAAGTCAGTGAAAATGGGATGACCTCATACACTTTCTGGCAGTGACAGGGCAGTAAAAATGGGATGACCTTGTACACTTTCTGACAGTGACAGGTCAGTGAAAGTGGGGTGACCTCATACACTTTAGGGCAGAAACAGGCCAGTGAAAATGGGGTGATGTCATACACTTTGTGTCAGTGACAGGTCAGTGAAAATGGGGTGACCTCATGCACTTTGTGTCAGTGACAGGTCAGTGAAAATGGGGTGACCTCATACACTTTGTGTCAGTGACAGGTCAGTGAAAATGGGGTTACCACATGCACTTGGTGTCAGTGACAGGTCACTGAAAATGGTGTGACCTCATGCACTTTAGGGCAGTGACAGGTCTGTGAAGATGGAGAAACCCCATACACTTTAGGGCAGTGACAGGTCTAAAAATGGGTTTATGTCATACACTTTCTGGCAGTAACAGGTCAGTGAAAATGGGGTGACCTTGTACACTTTAGGGCAGTGACAGATCAGTGAGAATTGGGGGCCTCATACACTTACTGGCTGTAACAGGTCAGTGAAAATTGGGTGATGTTATACACTTTCTGGCAGTGACAGGTCAGTGAAAATGGGATGACATCATACACTTTGTGGCAGACAGGTCAGTGAAAATGGGGTGACCTCATACATTTTGTGGCCATGACAGGTCAGTAAAAATGGGGTGACCTCATACAGTTTGTGACAGGTCAGTGTAAAATGGGATGACCTCATACACTTTGTGGCAGTGACAGGTCAGTGAAAATGGGGTGACCTCATACACTTTGTGTCAGTGACACTTTGTGTCAGTGACAGGTCAGTGAAAATGGGGTGACCTCATGCACTTTAGAGCAGTGTCAGGTCACTGAAATTGGAGTAACCCCATACACTTTCTGGCAGTGACAGGTCAATGAAAATGGGATGACCTCATACACTTTCTGGTAGTGACAGGTCAATGAAAATGGGGTGACCTCATACACTTTCTGGCAGTGACAGGTCAATGAAAATGGGGTGACCCCATACACTTTCTGGCAGTGACAGGTCAATGAAAATGGGGTGACCCCATACACTTTCTGGTAGTGACAGGTCAATGAAAATGGGATGACCTCATACACTTTCTGGTAGTGACAGGTCAATGAAAATGGGGTGACCCCATACACTTTCTGGCAGTGACAGGTCAATGAAAATGGGGTGACCCCATACACTTTCTGGCAGTGACAGGTCAATGAAAATGGGATGACCTCATACACTTTCTGGTAGTGACAGGTCAATGAAAATGGGGTGACCCCAAACACTTTCTGGTAGTGACAGGTCAATGAAAATGGGGTGACCCCAAACACTTTCTGGCAGTGACAGGTCAATGAAAATGGGGTGACCCCATACACTTTCTGGCAGTGACAGGTCAATGAAAATGGGATGACCTCATACACTTTGTGTCAGTGACAGGTCAGTGAAAATGGGGTGACCCCATACACTTTAGGGCAGTGACAGGTCGGTGAAAATGGGGTGACCCATACACTTTAGGGCAGTGACAGGTCGGTGAAAATGGGTACCCCATACACTTTAGGGCAGTGACAGGTCGGTGAAAATGGGTAACCCATACACTTTAGGGCAGTGACAGGTCAGTGAAAATGGGGTGACCTCATACACTTTGTGTCAGTGACAGGTCAGTGAAAATGGGGTGAACCCCAAACACTTTTGGTAGTGACAGGTCATGAAAATGGGGTGACCTCATACACTTTGTGTCAGTGACAGGTCAGTGAAAATGGGGTGACCTCAATACACTTTCTGGCAGTGACAGGTCAATGAAAATGGGGTGACCGCATACACTTTGTGTCAGTGACAGGTCAGTGAAAATGGGGTGACCCCATACACTTTCTGGCAGTGACAGGTCAATGAAAATGGGGTGACCGCATACACTTTAGGGCAGTGACAGGTCAGTGAAAATGGGGTGACCCCATACACTTTAGGGCAGTGACAAGTCGGTGAAAATGTGGAACTTCACTTGTGATTTTCCGACCACATCCTTGCGTACGGTGGATTTTTGTACAAGTTCATCGATACTGTCATTCGATGGACATGGTGACACTTCTGTGGGTGTGTGGGGAGGAAAAGGGGGGAGGGGGTTGCTATATCCATAGGGGGATGACTGAGCAATTATTGCCATCAGAAGGGGGCCTAGTGTGTGGGATCTTGAATGTTTTGGACCAGACCAGGCGCTACTGAACACAACCAAAATGACTTGGTTGCAGTGCAGTGACTTCTTTGGTGGGTTGCCTCATGAAGACCCTCACATTGATTGTGGACTGTGGTGGATCTGGGGCTTTGACAGGGTGGCTGTGGGTTTGAGTGTGTACAGGGGAGCTGCAGTGGGCAGCATGAGAGTAAATGCCACTGGGGGAGCATGGAGGATGGGCCAGAAAAAAGTCTGTGATAAGGGCTGGATGATTCCAGCATGCAGTGAGCATGAGAACAACAGAACCTTGATTTTCTTTAAACTGCAATGGGTACTGTGAGACTTGGGCTAAGTGTTGTATAAAAGGAGGTGACGGTATTCAAGTGTGTGACAGACTGTGTGATTTAAAGGGCATTGAAGGCTGATCAGTCAGTGCCGGGGTGTGTGACAGACGTCGTATGGTTGATGTGTGTTGACCAGATGAAGATGATGACCGTGAAGAGCTGGTGGCTGACCTGAAGAACAGACTGCAGGAGAACAGGAACGACATTCAGGTGAGTGTCTGTCGCCGCTCGTGCCTGTTTATCCTCTTATTGTTGCTCTTGCTGTTATCACTTCCACCCCCCACCTTTCTTGAAGGACTGGATTTAGAGATAAGATATCAATGTTGTGTTGAGTTGACAATACCAGTGTAGTTTTTTGCCTGTAAAAAGATGGATAAACGTGAATGAAATGGATGGAATCCGTGAAATCGGTGGTAGGGCGCGGTGGGCCAGGTGGATTCAGCACAATTCTCTTGATCCCAGGGCTGTAACACAATGAGGGTAGAAGAGAGTTTTTGTTCAGAATCAACACCTGTGCACGGTCCAACCTTCTCCAAATCCTTTAGATCACGCTGTAAACCAAGAATTTGTGTGGGAATGCATATGCATTTTTAAAAAAAGAGGAAGAAGAAGCATGTGTATAAACTCCAGTTCCAGCCTGTGTAAAACTGAAGACCATCCTGCTGGCAGGATGAGTTACACATACACATGCTCACACAGAAAGCACAAGCACATACCTACTTGTGTCCTCAGCAATCTGCCCCGCTGAGGAGGCAGAATGTGCCTACCTTAACGATGGGATTCAAAAAGGTCACAAACACAACAATCTTATCAGCATCGCACTTCGGAGCTGAGCTCAGGAGTGTAGAGAAAGAAGAAACATGCATCGTATGCTGCAGGTTTTGAAGCATGTTGTAGAATAAGTGAAAGTCAATGACTGATGCAGTGAAGAGATGTGGATAGACTGGACATTTCTAGTACAGTGGTTTGATGCCTCACGTCTTGGTGACATGATTTAGCATGGGAAGTGTGTTGTGCCAGTACCATGATGCTGCACCAACTCCATCAGGGAGCAAAGTGTATGGACCAACAGGTGTTGTCAGTATGATAACGGAACATGATATACAAAGGCAGGTAGTGATACACTCTGCGCTAGTGTCAAAATCCCCAAGTTATGAAATATTGTGAAATGTTATCAGTGATGAAAAACAGAACTGACAATTGAACTCATTTTCAGTGCGCAAAGGAGACGGAGACAGTTAATATCTATGTAAATAGCTGAAAATGTGTTACCTGTTTGGATGTTAATTGATTTTGAAAGAATGCCTGTA
>CM065733.1:23592385-23619885 GCA_033310375.1 Conus canariensis | reverse complement strand
CCCCTCCTTAGTGACTCCCCTCCTTAGTGACTCCGCTCCTTAGTGACTCCCTTCCTTAGTGACTCCCCTCCTTTATGAATCCCCTCCTTAGTGACTCCTCTCCTTAGTGACTCCTCTCCTTAGTGACTCCCCTCCTGTACGACTCCCCTCCTGTACGACTCCCCTCCTTAGTGACTCCCCTCCTTAGTGACTCCCCTCCTTAGTGACTCCCCTCCTTAGTGACTCCCCTCCTTCCTGATCCCCACTCCTTAGTGATTCCCCTCCCTAGTGATTCCCCTCCATTATGACTCCCCTTCCTAGTGACTCCCCTCCTTAGTGACTCCACTCCTTTATGACTCCCCTCCTCAGTGACTCCCCTCCTCAGTGACTCCCCTCCTCAGTGACTCCCCTCCTTAGTGACTCCCCTCCCCCTTAGTGACTCCCCTCCTTTATGACTCCCCTCCCCCTTAGTGACTCCCCTCCTTTATGACTCCCCTCCTTAGTGACTCCCTTCCTTAGTGACTCCCCTCCTTAGTGACTCCCCTCCTTAGTGACTCCCCTCCTTTATGACTCCCCTCCTTTGTGACTCCCCTCCTTAGTGACTCCCCTCCTTTGTGACTCCCCTCCTTAGTCACTCCCCTCCTTTGTGACTCCCCTCCTTTGTGACTCCCCTCCTTAGTCACGCCCCTCCTTTGTGACTCCCCCCTTAGTCACTCCCCTCCTTAGTGACTCCCCTCCTTTGTGACTCCCCTCCTTAGTGACTCCCCTCCTTAGTGACTCCCCTCCTTTGTGACTCCCCTCCTTAGTGACTCCCCTCCTTTGTGACTCCCCTCCTTTGTGACTCCCCTCCTTTGTGACTCTCCTCCTTTGTGACTCCCCTTCTTTATGACTCCCTCCTTAGTGACTCCCCTCCTTTGTGACTCCCCTCCTTTGTGACTCCCCTCCTTAGTGACTCCCTCCTTAGTGACTCCCCTCATTTATGACTCCCCTCCTTAGTGACTCCCCTCCTTAGTCACTCCCCTCCTTTGTGACTCCCCTCCTTAGTGACACCCCTCCTTAGTGACTCCCCTCCTTAGTCACTCCCCTCCTTAGTCACTCCCCTCCTTTGTGGCTCTCCTCCTTTGTGACTCCCCTCCTTTGTGACTCCCCTCCTTTGTCACTCCCCTCCTTAGTGACTCCCCTCATTTATGACTCCCCTCCTTAGTGACTCCCCTCCTTTGTGACTCTCCTCCTTTGTGACTCACCTCCTTTGTGACTCCCCTCCTTAGTCACTCCCCTCCTTAGTGACTCCCCTCCTTAGTCACTCCCCTCCTTAGTCACTCCCCTCCTTTGTGACTCCCCTCCTTAGTCACTCCCCTCCTTAGTGACTCCGCTCCTTAGTCACTACCCTCCTTTGTGACTCCCCTCCTTTGTGACTCACCTCCTTAGTGACTCCCCTCATTTATGACTCCCCTCCTTAGTGACTCCACTCCTTAGTGACTCCGCTCCTTAGTGACTCCGCTCCTTAGTGACTCCCCCTCCTAGTGACTCCCCTCCTTTATGACTCCCCTCCTTAGTGACTCCGCTCCTTAGTGACTCCGCTCCTTAGTGACTCCCCTCCTTTGTGACTGCTCTCCTTTGTGACTCCTCTCCTTTGTGACTCCCCTCCTTAGTGACACCTCTCCTTAATGACTCTGCTCCTTAGTGACTCGCTCCTTAGTGACTCCCCTCCTTAGTGACTCCATCCTTAGTGACTCCCCTCCTTAGTGACTCCATCCTTAGTGACTCCATCCTTAGTGACTCCCCTCCTTAGTGACTCCATCCTTAGTGACTCCCCTCCTTAGTGACTCCCCTCCTTAGTGACTCCATCCTTAGTGACTCCCCTCCTTAGTGACTCCATCCTTAGTGACTCCCCTCCTTAGTGACTCCCCTCCTTAGTGACTCCATCCTTAATGACTCCCCTCCTTAGTGACTCCCCTCCTTAGTGACTCCCATAGTGATTCCCTCCTTGGTGACTCCCCTCCTTAGTGACTCCCTCCTTAGTGACTCCCCCCTTAGTGACTCCCCTCAGCTTTATGACTCCCCTCCTTAGTGACTCCCCTCCTTAGTGACTCCCCTCCTTTGTGACTCCCTTCCTTAGTGACCCCCTCCTTAGTGACTCCCCTCCTTAGTGACTCCCCCCCCTTGTGACTCCCCTCCCTTGTGACTCCCCTCCTTTGTCACTCCCCTCCTTAGTGACTCCCCTCCTTAGTGACTCCGCTCCTTAGTGACTCCGCTCCTTAGTGACTCAGCTCCTTAGTGACTCCCCTCCTTTGTGACTGCTCTCCTTTGTGACTCCTCTCCTTTGTGACTCCCCTCCTTAGTGACACCTCTCCTTAATGACTCTGCTCCTTAGTGACTCCCTTCCTTAGTGACTCCCCTCCTTAGTGACTCCATCCTTAGTGACTCCCCTCCTTAGTGACTCCCCTCTTTAGTGACTCCCCTCTTTAGTGACTCCCCTCTTTAGTGACTCCATCCTTAGTGACTCCCCTCCTTAGTGACTCCCCTCCTTAGTGACTTCCGTAGTGATTCCGCTCCTTAGTGACTCCCCTCCTTAGTGACTCCCCTCCCCCTTAGTGACTCCCCTCCCCCTTAGTGACTCCCCTCCTTAGTGACTCCCCTCCTTAGCGACTCCCCTCCTTAGCGACTCCCCTCCTTTGCGACTCCCCTCCTTTGCGACTCCCCTCCTTTGTGACTCCCCTCCCTTGTGACTCCCCTCCTTTGTCACTCCCTCCTTAGTGACTCCCCTCCTTAGTGACTCCGCTCCTTAGTGACTCCGCTCCTTAGTGACTCCGCTCCTTAGTGACTGCCCTCCTTTGTGACTCCTCTTCTTTGTGACTCCCCTCCTTAGTGACACCTCTCCTTAATGACTCTGCTCCTTAGTGACTCGCTCCTTAGTGACTCCCTTCCTTAGTGACTCCCCTCCTTAGTGACTCCCCTCCTTAGTGACTCCATCCTTAGTGACTCCCCTCCTTAGTGACTCCCCTCCTTAGTGACTCCCCTCCTTAGTGACTCCCGTAGTGATTCCGCTCCTTAATGACTCTGCTGCTTAGTGACTCCGCTCCTTAGTGACTCCGCTCCTTAGTGACTCCCTCCTTAGTGACTCCTGTAGTGACTCCGCTCCTTAGTGACTCCCTCCTTAGTGACTCCCTCCTTAGTGACTCCCCTCCTTAGTGACTCCCCTCCTTTGTGACTCCCCTTCTTAGTGACTCCCTCCTTAGTGACTCCCCTCCTTAGTGACTCCCTCGTTAGTGACTCCCCTCCTTTATGACTCGCCTCCTTAGTGACTCCCCTCCTTAGTGACTCTCCTCCTTAGTGAGTACCCCCCCCCCCCCCCAGTGACTCCCCTCCTCAGTGACTCCTTAGTGACCGCCCCCCCCCCACCCCCCCTCCTTTGTGATTCCCCTTCCTGATGACTCCCCTGCTTGGTGACTACCTTATGTAGTGACCCCTGTCCATGTTGTAGTATGTTTTGTCTCTCATGTCTCATGACAGGTGCTATGTTGACAACCATCACTTAGTGACTCCCCTCTCTGTTGACTCCCCTCCTGAGTGACTCCCCTTCCTAGAGATTCCCCACGTTATTGACTCCCCTCTATGTTGCAGTATGCTTTGTTACCCTGCCCCCTGGTAGGTGCTGTGTTGACAAGCAGCTGTTAGTGATGCCAATCCCCATCAGTGACCAGACCTGCCGTCAGGGCCGGCAACAGCTGGCTTCACCCCCACCCCCTTCTCTGTCTCCCCACCTGTTGCCAGCTGTCATCCCAGTGCTGCACAGTCTGGCTGAGGTAGCTTGCTCCCTCTGTCTCTCCTCCCCTCTCCCCCACTGTCACTGCTGGTGATGTAGTGACAGTGGAACCAAGCTTCAGTCTGCTATCGCTGTGTTAGTCAGTGTACATGTGCTGCCTTCACTGTACTGTCCAGTTGTTGGGGAGAGTGCGACCACAGTGTGTTGCCTGGTAGTTAGTTTTCTAAAGGCAGTTGATTTGTCGTTTGATACAGGACAAGCAAATGACGCATGGTGACTTGCAGGCAGCTGTAATTCTGTCTTCATTTTCCATGCCCATGGGATAGGCATGTTCGGTCTGCCGCTTTTTTGTGATGATTTGTTTTCAACGTTCATCCTGAATGCATACAATTATTCACAGACAACTGTTGAATCAGAGTTTAAGAAGTTCAGTAATTTTCAAACAGCAAAGAAGTAGATTGCAAACAAACACCAGTGGATTTGTGATGGTGATTATCACATCACATTGGATTACATTTAAGTGGCTCAGTGTTAGGAGAAACTCAGTGAGTCCTGGTTCCATCAAGCAGAGTGTTGTATAGTCACTAAACTGCTCTGCCAGAGTTGTAACAGTAACAGTTCAGAACAAAACAAGAGCAAGTATGGTGTTTGCTGGGATTTATACGAGTCTAGTGGATCCCTCATTCCATGACTGTTGCTTTAAATGTGTCCTACAGATTTAGACGCTCAATGCATTCCTAACCATGTCTGTGAACTATGAATATTCACCACCATGACTGACATGGTTGGGCAGAACGGCTCGCTAACTTGATTTTGTGGATCTTCCTGTTTCTTCACTATGCGCTGTGAGACGACCGTTTCAACGAAAGATGTCCGTGGATAACGGACTTGCTTCAGAGACTTAGATGTGCTGGTTTGTGTATTCCTCCACTTTGTCACGTTGACGGGGTGTTTGAGTCACCTGCACAGGGCGCACGATGCAAGGCTAGCATCACTGCTGTGGATATTTTGTGCGGAACATGTGGTGTCTGCTGATACCGTGTCACAGTGTGGTGTAATTTGGTAAACTTGGAACGATGAAAGGCTTCGCTGACGACATGCGCTTACCTTTCCTCCTCTGCTTCCCCTGTTTAAGATTTGGTAAGAATGATGAAGCATTGTTAATTTTTCTTGCAGCGCATGCCTGTGTGTTGGTCTTTTTTTTTTTTTTTTTTTTTCTGTTTTCGTATCCAGTCTCAGACAGTTTCTTCAAACTTATTCCACATTCACCTTCAGACAGGTGAGATAACTGCATGCCTGTGTTTGTAAATCTCATGAGGAAGATGGTGTTCAAAACCGCTTGTGATATGAATATGGAATATCTTGTAAATATGATGGTAAATATAAAGAATCATCTTCTACGATTTCACCTCCTCTGTGCCCATCCCTTCTCCCTCTCACCTCCCAAACAAAACGAAACGACGACAACCGCAACAAAGATGGTGGAATACAGGTGGTTGGAAACCTGTCTGCTGCGCTGGACAGATGAAGTTGTATTCTGGGCACCCTGGGAATGGCCTGGCCAGAAGAAGGACAGTGTGTTCGCTGTTCTGAAGCATTGCACTGTACTTTACTATTGTGTACCAAGCTGTGTAATGCACCTGCCACACAGTGCAGTAAGCTAGAGAAGCAGACCATGGCACCCTAACAACATCAGGCCAAGACAAATGGGCGTTCAAGTCTTTGAGGGCAAGATCTGTGTGTCCTTTGGTCTTAACCGCACTGTTGATAATTATGTATTGATACCGTCGGCTAACATCATCTTATCTTTCAGTATCTTCACCTGCATTGCCTGTGTGCCTGTCCTTCAACATACTGCCAGTGCGATTGCTTATCTTCTCGTATGCGTACCTACCTACATGTATGTATGTTTCACAACGTGCTTGCCTGCTCGTGTACCTGTCTGCCTGTGCATTTTTGCATTCATTTTATCTCATGTTGCTGATAATAGCTCAGCCAAGCACAGGCGTGCTGATGAGGGCTGTTGTCCTAAGAGAATTGATTGTTTACATAAATATACAGAAAGAAAGGTTGGGTCAGGGTGTTAATGCTCACAAAATTGGACCTGTTTTCCATGAAATCTTAGATCAATTAGGGGGGAAAAAAAGTGACGTGTGATGGAACATCTCTGAACAATGGCTTCATGAAGTGTGCTGTAAAGAGCTTTGTCAAAGGTCCAGTGAATGCCTACACTCTGTAAGAAAAGGTGTCAGGGCCAGTGGCTTATCACAGGGTGTGCACCATGGAGCCTCCTCACCTCTTAAAAGAAATATGTATATATAGAGAGACAGACAGACAGAGACAGAGAGGAGAGAGATATATGGAGATAGATAGATAGATAGAGATATATGTATACGTCTCAGTGTGTATGTTTGTGATGTGAGTGTGTGTGTATATGTGTGTGTCTGTGTCTGTGTCTGTGTGTGTGCCTGTGTGTGCTTGTAAAAAGAATGTAAAACCTCAGTCTGATTGCAAGCCTACAGAACAACGTTTTGCTTGATATTTTGTCTTATCTCTTCCATGCATTTCGTATTCTGTAGATCTGTGATGGGAAATCTCAAAGAGTGCTGTGAGACAGATCCCCAGAGTTAGAGCCACGCTTCTTGGAGGTGATGGAGGCTTCCATTTACTGATGGCAGCTTGGGTTAGGAAGCTTGAAGAGTCCTTCCACCATGCTGTGGTCACTGCTGGGATGATGGTGGCTTGGGTTAGGAAGCTTGAAAAGTCCTTCCACCATGCTGTGGTCACTGCTGGGATGATGGCAGCTTGGGTTAGGAAGCTTGAAGAGTCCTTCCACCATGCTGTGGTCACTGCTGGGATGATGGCAGCTTGGGTAGTTAAGACTTGAAGAGTCCTTCCACCAGGCTATGACCACTGCTTGAGCTGGCACCATCACACACTGTCAGTGTCCTTTCCCCTTTCTCCTTCCCCTTTGGAGAGCTTCAGATAGTCACAGATGATAGTGATGATGAACAGAGCAACATCATAGTGTAAAGAAGTTCAAAGCGCTGTAGCAGTTATTACCTCATGTGTAAAACGCAGATGCATACTTTCTTTCTTAAAGCCTATCAGCATGCTGGCATACCTACATATATGCATGTTTATGTATCTGCATGTATTGCCTATATTTGTATATATATATATGCATATATGTATAAGAATATAAAATCAGAAATTTGCTCGAGTATTGTCATTTAGCGAACAGGTCTGTTGCTTAAAATGACAAGAGAAGATGATTTCAGTCAATATAGTACAAATGAAGCAAATAGATGAAATTAGCTTTTTGAAAATTCACTTTTGTAGACACACTCGCATTCTCTTATTGCTAGCAAATAGGTCTAGACTCCAATCCATGATACCTCTCCTGAGCTCTCCCCCCTCTTCCTCTCCTCACCCTTTCTTCATCATCCTACTTCACCCCTCTCACCCCCCCCTCCTCCCCAATTAAGCAAAGGGGGTGATGTGTATGACTTTTAAACAGATCTTATATTTTTAGGGTCCTAATCAAATGGGGTGAAAAGAGAAGTGTCTCAGGTGAAAAAGTAGAACATCCTTTGGAATTCTTGTTCTTCAGTTATGGTATGTCTTGTTAACCAAACCAAACAACTGCAACAACAACAACAAAAAACACGAAATAACAAAAAAGGGCCTTTAAAGTACCCAACTTAATTTTTTTTCTTCGCTTTCATGCTTTAGTTGAGCTGGCTGGAAAGATTGTGCAAGATAGATTCGATAACTAAGTGTTATTTTAACTGACTGGGGAAGACCATGGTTTTTTTTGTTTTGTTTTGTTTTGTTTTTTCTCACCAAAGCCAGGAAATATGTATCTTATTTTCTTTCGTTCTGTTCTTTTCTTTTCTTTTTTTTTTTACACAAGTGCTCTTGAGTTTGAATTGAAAAGAAGGGATAAGAAGTCTGATCATTTGAAACTGTATGACTCTGATTTGAGGGCAGTCAAGTGTTTCTTTCTTTCAGTCATGTATACACACACAAGGCACTGCTGGTCATGGAACTGAACTGACTTACTTCCCCTCTCTCCACAGCTGGCCAGCAGGCGATTAGAAAGGTGAAAGTCTGTCACAGTTTACTGGATGTTTTAAACACACATTCACATAGCGAGAGAGAGAGAGAGAAGAGAGAGAGAGAGAGAGAGAGAGAGAGAGAGAGAGAGAGAGAAGAAGAAGGGGGAAGAAGAAGAAAGAGATAAACTATCAATTCATTTTGTGAATGCAAATGTTAGGGAATAATGGCACCGTCATCGAGATTTCACTGGATTTCACTGTATCTGCTAGGCTAGTCGGTTGCCACGGACTGGACTCGGGTGTTTCAGCCCCCCTCCTTTCCATAGGTTTTTTTTTTTTTTTTTTTTTAATGTAAAAGATTCCACAATCCCTGACAAACGTGAAATCATCCTTCATGCACTTGAAGAATTACAGAACTGGTAGCCACTGTCAGTCATTCCTCTTTTGTACAGTGAAGGAGCACCCTTCATAGTAAAACCAGTCTGTGGCTTCTGATTGAGGACTGCTCTGTACCCAACTGCAGAGAGGTTACAATGTGGATGAAGCTGTTGTATGGTGGCCCTGACAACTCCTGCAGTGTATATTTCCCCTTGTGCCGGTTTGGACTTTAACCACTGGGGCTGGATTGAAAGCCAGACAATGTGACAGTGGGAAACTTCATATTGATTATGATGGTGTGACCTTTACCCTGGAAAGGTGGGAGGCTAAAGGTCAGGAGACAGGGGCCAGGCAAAAATTGTTAATGTGCTATGAGTCATGACTCCCACCCTCGTCCTCATCCTCCATCTCATCCTGTGTACAGACTTACTGTCACTGCTGCCTTCTCTGATGCCCTTGAGTGTAGCAATGATTTCAGCCTGATTTAATTAACCTGTAACATGGATAATTCATAACAATGCACACACAGATTACACTGGGATTCAGCACACAACTTGGATCATAGATAAACATGCGTACACAGAGTGCGATGTTAGTCAGCCATACATGCTAGTGTTAAAGGTGTATACATGTACTGACTGTAGTATGGTTTAGCGTGCAACATTTCATTGTTAAAGCTGCACTCACAGATAACGGTGTGTCAGCACATCTGTTGTTGCTAGAGTTACACATACACACACATGACAGTGTGACCTTACAGGTTGTTTTAAGGATAACACACACAGATAATGGTGTGGCTCAACACAAGTCATGGTTAAGGGTATACACACAGATTACAGGGTGTTAACATGCATGTCGTGGTTAAAAATAAACAAATAGGCTACAGTGTCACTCAATGCATTTCAGTTATAAAGGTACACTCATAGACTACAGTGTGTTAGTATCCACCTCTGTGTTAAAGGTACACACACACACACGCACACACACACACACACACACACACTCACACTCACACACACACACACACACATACACATACAAACAAACACACATGTACACACACTCACACACACACACACACACACACACACACACACACACACACACACACACACACACACACACACACACTCACACACACACACACGCACACACCACACACACACACACACATCTAACAGTGTGGCTTAAAACCTATGTGATTGTTAAGCATACATACACATGTTATGTTGTGACTTAACATGTCATTTGTAAAGGTCCACACTCCGATGGCATTGTGCTGCAAGTCATGTCATTGCACAAGGTGCAGACACAGATCATTCTTTACAGTGTAGATGATCAAGAAGGGCAGGACAAACAGCCATTCTGTGAACCAGAGACTGTCAGGCTGACCTGTGTGAAACGGATTTTCAGGCTGATCTGACAGGCAGTCCTCTGTGTGAAACAGGGATTTTCAGGCTGATATGACAGGCAGTCCTCTGTGTGAAACAGGGATTTTCAGGCTGATCTGACAGGCAGTCCTCTGTGTGAAACAGGGATTTTCAGGTTGATCTGACAGGCGGTCCTCTGTGTGAAACAGGGATTTTCAGGCTGATCTGACAGGCGGTCCTCTGTGTGAATCAGGGATTTTCAGGCTGGTCTGACAGGCAGTCCTCTGTGTGAAACAGGATTTTCAGGCTGATCTGACAGGCAGTCCTCTGTGTAAATCAAGGATTTTCAGGCTGATCTGAATCAGGGATTTTCAGGCTGATCTGACAGGCAGTCCTCTGTGTGAAACAGGGATTTTCAGGATGGCCTGACAAACAATCTAGATGAACAAGGATTTTCAGGCTGATTTACCAGGCAGTGCTCTGTGTGAATCAGGGATTTTCAGGCTTACCTGACAAAGTCATCTGTATGAACAAGGATTTTCAGGCTGATCTGACAGACAGTCTTCTGTATGAACAGGGATTTTCAGGCTGACCTTACATAAAATCCTCAGTGCGTGTACACACCACACATGCACATTTACATACACATGTGCACGCACGCACGCACGGACACACGCGCACACACACACACACACACACACACACACACACACACACACACACACACACGCATGCACGCATGCATGCACACAAACACACAACACACACACACACACACACACACACACACACACACACACACACACACACACACACATTGCTAGTATGAACTGAAAGATGTAAAACCTTTGTGGAGAGTCATTACTAGTATTCATCTTCTCAGTGGGTATCAATAATCTCTTTGTTTTCCCATACAGGAAGTATAATCCAGACGATTGTTGAGTGGTGGCAGTTTAGTTGTATGTCCATCTTCATCCTCTTTGATCACCATTGAAAGAAAAACAAAAAGACGTGTCCAACTCTGTGGCCTTCATGTCCTGTTCTTTGTTGGGGCTTCAGTTTTGATCTCCCCTCCGGAGCGTTTGCCTGTGGGATGTGTGTTGCAACGGCCAGTTCCTGTGGGCAAGTTCAAAGGGGACTGTTACGGGGTCAGAGGACAAGGCTCACTCGCCTCTCAGCTAAGCATTGGGGTGGTCACCTGTTTATGTCAGATCAGACCAAGCATCACACCACATCACAAATTAATTCAGCAGCAGTGCAGTGTCTCCTCTGGTCAGCTGCCTCATGATGGCCCGATACTGGTAGCTAGCTCCCTTTGGATTGCTAGTATTTGGTCTTTGACTAAATGAGGCTAAATACGGCTGTGTTTGAGAGAGCTGGAATGAACACGTGGGATCAGTGTTTCTGCAGTTGTTTCAATGACATGTTGAAGTTTAATTTCCATAGCTATAGGGGCAGTGAACTTGTAAAGGCTCACTGTGTCTTGGGCCCAGCATTAGGTGAAGCAGGGCTCAGCCCTCCCCTTCCGCCACCTTGTCTCTCCCTGAACTGAATCAGGTACCTGTTTACTGGTAGGCAGTCAGAGAAGGTTTTCACGTTGTAAACATCGGATTCTGTGATTCAGACGCTGATTGTTATAATCATCATGGAACATGAGAAGGGGGAAAAACCCAAAACAGAGTGTAGCTATATTTTGCGATAACGGCTGTGCATGTTTGTCTGTTCTTCACTGTGTCACTGTTCTCTAGGGGTAACATTTGGGTAGAAAGAAAAGGATCTTTAGACCTGTAGCTGAATGTCCTTTATCAGACACCTTCACACATGTACATACACACACACACACACACACACACACACACACACACACACACACACACACACACACATGCACTCACACTCACACATACACTCACACCAAACCCATTTATTGTATGAAATGATTTTGTTTGTCGTAAGAAAGGATTCGCCTTCCACCCATGAATGAATGTGAATGTGGAAAAGACTTCATTTTGAACACGAGAATATCAAAGTCAAAAGGCCCCACAGTTCACCTAACTAAACCCTGAATATTTTCAAATGTGAGCTTATGAGCAAAACACTGTACATCTCATTGAAAAAGAAAAAAAAGACATAAGTCACAGGATACAAATTCATATGTCTCCAGTAGGATAGGCATTTGAGCTTGGACTACATTCATACTGTTCTGTTGATGGTTTGTATCTGATTTCAACCATGTGTTTGTAACAGTGGGCTGTTTTTACATGTTAGGGGATTCTGAAAGTGCATGAAAATGTCCTGCACGTTCTGGGTCATCCGGTTCCAACAGAATGAAACTTTAATGGTTATGCTTCTGGTTGAAATGGGTAAACAGATGTGTCTGAATTAGTAGTAATTGTTAATAAGCTGTGTGTGTGTGTGTGTGTGTGTGTGTGTGTGTGTGTGTGTGCGTGTGTGTGTGTGTGTGTGCGCACGTGCATACACACTCATATCTGTGTGGATGCATATATATATATATATATAATATATATATATATATATATTATGTTTACATATGTGTGTACATGGGTGTGGATTGTGCGCTTTTTCTCTGCATTCAGGCATTGCCATTTTCTGTATATCCGTTTAAGTTTTGTCAAGCAGTTCTGCTGAAGAAAAACCATTTTCCCATTACTTAAAGAGATATGTATAAAGAAAATCAAAAAAGAAAGGAAGAAAAGGATGTGCGGAGAGGACCATGACCAGCAAATTCTGAATGTACACTTAGACCTGGGAACCACTGCATTCTCAGTTGAATCCAAGGAAGAGGAATGAAGGCAGGTGTTTTGAAAGGGTAGAAACAAACATGTCCAGAAGTAAAAGCAAAGAGCGTGCGAAGTGTTGTCATGGTAGAAACATCACTGCCAGTGCTGCGGCTTTTCTACAGCTGTGAGCAGTGAAAACAAGTAGTGACTTTCCCAGGGTCATGCTTGCTGCTCCGGGAAGGATTTGTTCCTTCAAATAACGCATTAGGGGCATCCGTCTAGTTTGCTCAAAAATGAAACAAAACAAAACTGTGTTGTTTGTTGGGGATCAGCAAATGCAGTAGGGGTGCTCTGCCACACTGAAGGCATTTTTTCCCTTCTTTTTTTTTTTGCCAGATTTAATTTTCTTTGTGCAGACCTCAAGGTCATTTTAGAAGACTGGTACATGTATTTGTACCTTACACAGCCCATGTAGCAAACTGCGCATACTACAGATGTGTAAATCCAGGAAACCGCCAACAGTAGAATAGATGTGAATGAGGCAGTGGAGAAAACCAGCTCTTGGATTTACGGTGAGCTGATGGAAGGTTTTTGAGCCTGGTACTTCCCTCGAGCAGACAGCAAATACACCCATAGGATCATTATGTCTTTATACAAAGTTGTCAGATTGTAAGTCAACTATTCGGAACCTGTGAATCCCAGCTGTCGAGAACTTCAGGTTGTTAGTGAGCTCATACTATTGGCAGCAACAAGTTCAGTATGGTGTGTGGTCTTTTGACCAGACGAGCCTGTCTCAATCACCCAGTGTCAGACCATTGTGACAAGTCACTGTCAGTGTTCAATGGGCCTACAATCAGATATTTCTGCTACGAAACAAGAAATTTTTCCATTGGAAGCCTAACTTGTTGGAAAACTTTGGCTTGACTAGTTAATAAACTGTATTTGGCCATGTAGAACACTAACATGGTTAAGTTTCCATTTTTAGAAGTTTAAATGTGTATTTTTAAAGTTCTTACTTTAGCAGTTTTGATTATATCGGTTCTGTTTGCCCTAAATGGCTGGTGTGTGCTAAATGTCTTGACTGATGCAGCTGGCAGAGTCAAGTCAATGGGACACAAGTTACCTCTTCAGTTTTCAAAACCCAATAAGTCCCATGGAAAAAACATTAGGGTTATCTTGTTGAATCTCTCCTTAGTTCATGCAGAGGTGAATTAAGTGTCCCCCTTCCCTCTTCTCCTTCATTTTCTCCCCTGTTCCCCCTCCCCACTCCCCTTTCAGTTTTGCAGTAAGTTTGAGTTTAGTAGCCCCCACCCAGACATCACTGCCTCCTCTTCGTCTCACCTGTCTCTCCTCTCCTTCTACAGCAAATTAATTCAAACAAGGTCCATGATTTTCTAAACAGTCCCCCCATTTTTCACCATCAATGGATCACTCAACACCTGATACCTCAAAACAGTTATTCAGAGAGCCAAGTGTTTCACACAAATTCAAAATGGTCATGTTGGTTATTGCCCTTTGATTGCCATGGACTGAGCTTTTCTTGCTGTAGGACTGTCATGAATTTATCATGATCATGTTGGTTATTGCCCTTTGATTGCCATGGACTGAGCTTTTCTTGCTGTAGGACTGTCGTGAATTTATCATGGTCATGTTGGTTATTGCCCTTTGATTGCCATGGACTGAGCTTTTCTTGCTGTAGGACTGTCATGAATTTATCATGGTCATGTTGGTTATTGCCCTTTGATTGCCATGGACTGAGCTTTTCTTGCTGTAGGACTGTCATGAATTTATCATGATCATGTTGGTTATTGCCCTTTGATTGCCATGGACTGAGCTTTTCTTGCTGTAGGACTGTCGTGAATTTATCATGGTCATGTTGGTTATTGCCCTTTGATTGCCATGGACTGAGCTTTTCTTGCTGTAGGACTGCCTGTCTGTCCCTGACTTGCTGCATGTTGCATGTGGGTGAGGGAACTACCGTTTCATCTGACATTCAGATGGACATCTGCGGTCAAAAGGTGTATGTAAAGAAGCGCATTAAGAACTGTGAGGCTCCAGCTTGTTGGTGATGGTGTCCTGGAAATTCTGCCTGCCTGCAAAGCGCTGACGTACACACTCTGTCTTCCATCTAAAAGAGATCTGGGACAGGAGGGGATCAAGTGGAGAAGAGAGAGAGAGAGGGTGGAGATGGGGGGAAGAAGGAGAGAAGGAGATTGACGCAGAACTATGAACCTTTATTCAATAAAAGATTGGGATTTTAAGGAGGGTCAGTTTTTCCAGTCTGTCCTTAGAAAACTTAGTCATGGGTGTGAAATGTTCAAGAAATTAAGGAAAAGAAAAAAAAAATCTATAGGTTTCTCTTGACAAAAAAAAAGAGAAAACAAATATACAAACGAAACAAAACAAAAACCAAAAGCATGTTATAGGACAGAAAAGAGTGAGAGGAAGCTCAGTGATTTAAAGAAGGTGCATATAAGAGAACAGCTGACTTGGAGAGATTCATATTTCCTGTTTCACTGAAGGGTGTAACTGATCATGTATCTACGAGTTCTTTTCATGTCAACCAGACCAAGGTTACCTGTGTTTGTTTCTGTTCTGTATGACAGTGTGCAAGATCACAAGGCTGTGCCAGTCTTGAGTAAATGTTCATTAGTGTTTGTCCATGTCATGTGCTGTTGTTACTCTGTGTGTGTGTGTGTGTTTGTCAGCTAGGGTAATATGAACAAGCATGGAACTTCCTTTTTCAGGGAAGCTACCTTGTTCTGTATGCCTCTTCTCTGCATGTGCGCTAAGTGAATAGGTACAGCACACAGCATGAGTCCGGAAGCTGTGCACATGCAAATTGTTTCACCACTGGAGCAAAAGTTCCCTAACGTATTCAGTATTTACCGAAAAAGCAGAGACAAAACCATACGCACAATGGACCACTCACAACAGACACCATCCCTTTCCTCTCCTTTCGCTATTGCCCACCCAGTGCAGTGAACCCGACCGAGCAGGGGAAAGGGTATGTTATCCTCTTCTTGTTTCTCTCCTCAAGAAATATGAGCAATCCAAGCAAGAGCTGGAGAGAAAGTTGGCGGAGGCGGAGGAGAGTGAGAAGTTGGAAACGCAGGAGAGCCTGCAGTTTGTCCGTGAGACTCTGCATGGACTCAGAGAGGAAGAGAAGAGGCTGAAAGGTGAGTGGGGGGACGGGGAGGGTGGAGGATGTAGTTTAGTCCCCAGGTAATGGGATGTAGATTTACCTTGGAGTGGTAAGTCAGTGTGCATGGTTGGTTACTACTTTCGGTGGGGCTCTTGGTTGCATGCTTTTTGAAGATTCCATGTGTACTTGGGGATGTATGCAACTGGCTGTTTTTTTTTGTTTTTTTTTCTGTGTGTTTGGGGAAAGGGGATATTTACTTTAGTTCTGAATTGCACATATATTCTGTATCATTTCCATCCATCTGTATATCATAATCCGCCTCTTTTTTTGTCCGTCTGATATGTTTTGGTTTTTTTTTTGTCTTGATTTAAGAAATGCATACCTGCTAGATTGTATCACTTGAGAGTGTTACGTATCTCTTATACAAATATATGTACAGGGTTCTTTTTTTTCTGAGGCAATGATCTTGTACTTTTTTTTTTTCAAATGAAAATGAGAAAATGAACACAGTAACTAATATCATGGACCTGTGACTATCTCAAGGTTTGATTGATGCTGCCAGAAAGAGCAAGTGATAGCTATGATGTTGTCAGGATGCAGCCAGGAACCGATAATGATGTATGGGGGTGTGACCAGAAGCAACAATATCAATGAATGTTGTGAGAAACTTATGGTGACTTGGGGGGTGTTGTCAGGGTGTTGCCAAAAACAGACAGTGTTTTCTGGAATATTATATTTATGCTCTCAGCAATTGACAGTGATATCTAGAATACTGTCAGGATGCTTTCAACAACGGACAGTGCTGTCTGGAATGTTGTCGGGATGTCGTCAGAAACAGACAGTGATGTGTGGAATATTGTCAGGATGTCGCCAGAAACAGACAGTGAAATCTGCAGTGTTGTCAGGATGTCACCAGAAACAGACATTTATATCTGGAATATTGTCAGGACGTTGCCAGAAACAGACATTTATATCTGGAATATAGTCAGGATGTGGCCAGAAACGGACATTTATATCTGGAATATTGTCAGGACGTTGCCAGAAACAGACATTTATATCTGGAATATAGTTAGGATGTGGCCAGAAACAGACATTTATATCTGGAATATTGTCAGGATGTTGCCAGAAACAGACTGATATCTGAAATTTAGTCAAGATGTTGCCAGAAAAAGACATTTATGTCTAGAATATGGTCAGGATGTTGCCAGAAACATGATATCCAGAATATTGTCAGGATGCTCTTGGCAACAAACAGTGATATCTGGAATTTGTCAGGATGCTCTTGGCAACAGACAGTGATATCTGGAATTTAGTCAAGATGTTGCCAGAAAAAGACATTTATGTCTGGAATATGGTCAGGATGTTGCCAGAAACATGATATCCAGAATATTGTCAGGATGCTCTCAGCAACAGACAGTGATATCGGGAATTTGTCAGGATGTTGTCAGAAACAAACAACGATATCTGAGGCACTGACAGGATGTTGCCCCAAACAGTGATAATTAGGGTATTGTTCAGATGTTCTCAGAAACAGTTGGTGATATCTGTGGTATTGTCAAGTGTTTTAAAAAAACGCAGGATCTGGCATATTGTCTAGAACTCTGAAACATGCAGTTGATAGGAAGCGCTTAGAGCTTGGTCATTAGCGGATAGGCGCTTTTAAGTATCCATTATTAATATTATGTTGCAGAACGTGATAATTGGGATGAGGTCAGATGTTGTAGGGGCAGACGTCTAATCGGTGTACTCTCAGGAAGCACTCTTCGAATTGATATCCTGTGGTTTACAACCACAACCTTTTGTCTTCCTGACTGCCATTTAGAGAAACAGCTGTCGAAATTGTGTTCTTTACATATTAAAAGGTAGTCAGCTTAATGAAGAACGCAATATCAGAATGAGAAAAAAAAAAACAGTTTTTTATGTTACTTAAATTTATCCTGATCAAGAAAGCATGTTTTTTTTTTTTTTTTCATTCAGGAGATATTGATGTATTTGTAACAATACAAAGTTGCTCCGTCATGGGATAAAGCCTGATGTCATACTAATGTGCAGACTATAATTGGACAGGAACTAAATCGTAAGTTGTGGTCTCAAAAGCAGTCCCATTTCTTAGGAAAGATTTGGTAAGTTACATCAACTATACTTACCATTAAAATTGGCAAAGGGACAGTGTAAGTCTAACTCCAGATTAAATGTTTTAATTTGGAGAAAAAGGAAGAACATAATACTGTTGCTCTAGTGAAAAAAAAAATGTGCTTCACTGCTGGTCTCTAAATGTTGGTTCAGACAGGCTGTACTACAACTCAGCGTGCTGTACGCCATTTTTAGTGTGAAATTGTGCTTCTGCTGGTTGTTTACTTGTGGCCAGGTGCACACTTTGACAAGTGTATCTGCTTGGTAGATCAACAAATAGAACTAGAGATTTGAAATTTACAGTTGGAAAGAAAGAAAACAGTTGACTTACTTGGAAGGGGAGAAATGACTCAGAGCTGAAGGGGGGAGGTGGGTGGAGGGTTGGGTGGGTTGCAGCTGTATTGCCGTAGTATCTACAACTGCAAGTTTTCTGGAATAACTGTGTGGTACATACTGTTTAGAACTGAACCTCCTGATCTGCTTCAAGAATTATGTTCATGTTGAGGGAAACATCTGTTGGGGTTTCTTTCATCTTTTCAAGTAGGTCAGTATCAACAAATAAACAAACAAACAAAAAAAATCAAAAGTTTTTAAAGTGAGTGTTTCACTCATTCATGATGAAAATTACATCTGAAGCAAGAATGGCAAACATTCAGTTCAGGGAAACGATGACCTTGTCTCCCCTGAATCTAGCACTCGTAGAAACATGAAACTTTTTTCCATTGATTCTGAGGGTGTGCTTGGCATGGTTGGCAAAGCATTGTTCTCTTCATCTAAGGGCCTAGTTCAATCTCCATTCAAGACAGCCAGGTTCAGAGTTATGTCTGTGTAGACTCCACCCCCTCCAAACCCTTTGGATAAGATTTTATTATCATTATTTTATGAATACTTATATAGTGCCTATCCTCAGCTAGAGACCAAGCTCTAAGTGCTTTACAATCCACACTCGTTTACACAACGGGCTGCCTACCTTGGTAGTGCCCACTGAAGATCTGCCAGCTGGTGCTTCATTCAGTCGTTTTAAATGGAGAAGCAATGAGCATGAATTAAGCAAGCCTGGCATTTGTGTTAAGTCCCACTCCATCCTTTGTAGAAAAGCAGGACAGTTTGTATCATTTGTGTACACACAAAAAAGAAAAAATACTCACAGGTGTCATGTTTGCAGGGCCCCAAGAGGTCATTGGAATCATGGAAAAACATGAATTTAAAAGTAATTTTCCAGGAATGGAATTTCATGGATATGTGATGTAAATCATAAAAGGTCATGGAATTAAAAACTTGTCTTCAAGAAACAAAAATATTTGATGTGGGCACACACGTGTCAGGGTGAACAAAAATCAGTAAACATGTAGCCTCTAGGCATCACTGAAAGAACCATTTTGATAACAGTTGGGTTACATTTTGTGTGTGGAAGAAGGTTATTTGAGGTCAGGGAAATTTCTGAAAAATGGCAAGGAAAAGTAATGGAATTTCGAACTTGTCAAGCTGTCAGTTTAGAGATCACCCCTAAAGGCATGATATGGCTATCTTTAGGACGGAATTTAAAATGAGCTCATTAGCAAATACCTCAACAATGGTGAACCATGGAATTCAAATTTGTCCCTTCCATTGGTCGTCTAGTTCTCAACCTCCGTGCACAAAGTTTTAACGAGAGAACGAAGAAAAAGGAGTCATTCTGATGTTGACCAATATTGTGGTGTGTCTGAGTTGATAGGGTACACATCCTAGGTCATTGACACTTAGCGACACTGGGGTTAGCAAGTCCTCTTAGGTGAGGTAATGCAGCATCACCATTCCACCACAGCCACAATTAGTTTCACTTGACTGTTTTCCCCGTGACAGGGACAGAATTGTTTCATTGGAGTTTAACAATACACAGTTGATCTGACCTTAAATTTGTCACTGTAATTAAATGCCAAATATAGTGAACATGGACATTGGCAAGCCTTAACAATGAGGTTTAATATGACTATGCTCATTGTGGATACCAGTTAGGCATTTAAAGCAAACTTCACCCATACAGAAATGAGGCTATCACAATTAACAAATACTCTCACCATCTCTGTCTGTGTCTGTCTGTCTCTCTGTCTCTCTCAAACACACACACACACACACACACACACACACACACACACACACACACACACACACACACACACACACACACAACCACACACACAACACACACACCACACACACACACACACACACACACACACACACACACACACACACACACAATTTCTTCATCTAAATGGGATAGGGATGTTGTAAGATATCATCACAGTACAGAACTCACTGAACTGGAGCTGTGTGAGTGGGCTGCCATCACACCTCCCCCCACCTGCCCTTCCTGGCAGAAAGGCCTTCATTCTGTAGAGGATCAGTCAGGCAGCTTGGTGTGCTTGCTGGGCTCCATTGCCAGGGAGGGGCTGTGCTGGTTATTTTGTGTATTTCCCACACTTACTAGATAGGATAAGGTAATGTTGCTCACTTACTGACTGCATACATGGATGAAGGGATTTTTTAGTCAGCTTAGGTGGTGATCTTGGGCTACACTGAAAATGTGGTGTGTGTGTGTGTGTGTGTGTGTGTGTGTGTGTGTGTGTGTGTGTGTGTGTGGTGTGCGTGCATGCGTGCGTGCGTGCGTGCATGCGTGGTCGCGCGCACTTGCATGCATGTGTGCGCACACGTGTGTGTGTTTGTGCGTGTGTGTGTTTGCGTGTGTGTGTGCGTGTGTGTGTTTGCGTGTGTGTGTGTGTGTGATGTGTGTGTGTGTGTGTGTGGACCTGAATAAAGAATGTTTAAGAAGGAAGGGAAGGATCTGGCAGTTCTAAGCTAAATAATAGAACGACAAGTCCTTTAGGTGCATTGAAAAAAAAAACAGTTATGACAAAACATTTTTGAAATAACTTGTGTGTGTGTGAGTGTGTGTGTGTGTGTGTGTGTGTGTGTGTGTGTGTGTGTAAAAAAACATGTATGATAAAATGTATATGAAATAACGTGTGTGTGTGTGTGTGTGTGTGTGTGTGTGTGTGGTGTGTGCACGTGCATATGTGTGTGTGTGTGTGTGTGTGTGTGTGTGTGTGTGTGTCTGCACGTGCATGTGTGTGTGTGTGTGTGTGTGTGTGGACTAGTACAAAAGGATGTTAAAGAAGGAAGGGAAGGTTCTGACAGTACTAAGGTAAATAATTGATCAGCAAGTCCTTTAAGTATATTGACAAAAAAAAGTGTGAGAAAATAAGCCTATGAAATCACTTGTGTGTGTGTGAGTGTGTGCACGAGGTGAGTGCGTGCACATGTGTGCGTGCTTGAGTGCCTGTGACTTTGGTAAAAACTTTAAGATTGGCATTTTCTTATCAATTACAATTGCTAGCAAAACCAAACTTTATGATAGATACTGGGAGACTGGCTTCCTGTCTCCAGTCACAATTTCTAGCAGTACCAAATTTGATGATAAATGCAGAAAGACTTGCATTATTTTCTCTTCAATCACAATAGCTAGCAGAACCAAACTAGATGATAAATACTGAAAGACTGGCATTCTCTCTTCCATCACACGTGCTAGTAGAACCAGACTTTTTGATAAATACTTAAGATTCTTATTTTCTTTTCAGTTACAGTTGCAATCAGAACCAGACTTGATCATAAATACTGAAAGACTGGCATTCTGTTTTCAATCATAAGTGCTGGCAGAACCAAACTTGATGTGAATATTGAAAAAATGGCGTTCTCTCTTCAGTCACAAGTATAGCAAAACCAAACGATAATGAATTCTGACAATTCCTTTCCAGCCATCCCCTGCATGAAGATGTCACTACATTGTGAAGGTTGTGATTCTTTGATGATTTTTAGCAATATTTTCAACAATACAAAACAGACACTTTCTTAGAAACTGTTTGCCTACAATCATTACTTATTACTTGAATAGAAGAAATGTTAAATGCAATCATATGCAAATATTGCAAGTGGGCAACTTTCATTTTGCAAGGTATTAAAATGAGATTAATTAAAGCAACAAGCAGAAGAACAGATACACAAATACCTTATGCAAATATAAAACTAAGGTAATGAAAAATATCTTACTCAATATGAAATTAGAAATGAAATATATCTTAAGATAGGTATGTATAAACCTGTCTTGCCAAACATAGCTAAGGAAGAATGTATGTGTTTATCAGTTATGGTGAATCAGAAGAGTAATATCCTGTTAAAACAGCAAATTAAACAGCATCATTGGTTTCAGCAATAACAGATCTTTATGAAAATTGTACAATTATGGTAAATCAAACAAGTGAAACGTCGGTAAAGTGGCAGTATAAATAGACTGGAGAATTATACAGCTATGCTGAATCAAACAAATGAACCTGCATTAACAAAGCAAATTCAGTACTATATACTCCTATTTGTCTTAACAATGGGTGGACAGAAAGGATTTTTGAGGTAGAAAATCTGATGTTGGTATGGTTTAAACTTAGGACCATCCGTTCTGCAGGCAAGGTCTTAACCATTTGACCGTGAACCCCTCTTGTTTGTTTGTTTGTTTTTTGGGGGGTATGCTTTTTTTTCCCATACATCTTTAAAATAACAGATCTGTATGAAAATACAGGTGTGAATTTGAAGCCAAATTAAACGATGAGGCAACAGCTAGGAAAATATGTGAAATGGATGATAGAAGATTAATTAAGAAAAAAAACACAAAAAAAACATCATTCTGTGATGTAAAAGTATTAGGTGATGAATATTTGGAACAAGTCTGCACCACAGTGCTTGGAGGACCAGTCATTTAAGGGCAGGCAAGGAAAGTTATATTTGGAACAGTTGTAGTGGCTGTTGTTTGCTGTAAGAACTGTCTGGGACCGGGGTCACCAGCAGTACACATGCACTTTTCACCCCAGTAACTGTTTCCTGACAGTGCACTGTGGACAGCCTTTTGTAGTGCAGTCAGACTCTACACACCTCTCATCCTCCTGATTTGTCACACCCAACCATTGGCTTCCATCCTTCCCTGCCTTAACCCCTGTGTTGTGTTTTCTTTCACATGTCATTCAGAAAAGGCACATTACCTCTTCATTACAAAGTTGTTTAGCTGCAGGAAGTGTCGGATACCATTAAACGCATAATTTGCTGTCTAATCCTTTATAACATTTTGAAAAGTTAGTATATACATTTGTGGGTGACAAGCATCTTCCATATTTGTTGTTTAACTGCTGATATCTATCTATCTATCTATCCAGATGCCCGTCTCTCTATCTGTCTGTCTGTCCATCTGTCTGTCTATTTGTGATTATGTGTAACAGCAATGTCGTTTTAGGTAGATAGATGGGGAACAGATAAGTAAAGGAGGAAAACAGGTGTAAGTGGACAGTTCTTTCTTCATAATGAAGATGATTTTGCTACGTTTGGTTAAAAATGGGGATTCTAGCAGAATGAAGAAGAGGCATTGAAAGATAAACATACAGAAAATTAAGACACTCTTAGTACCTTAACCTTGAAAAGCTGGTAAGAAGGGGGAAGGAGGGAAAGGGTGGACAGGTGAACTGCTCTTTCAGTTTGCTCCTTTACAGGAATTGAAACTGTAGATTGTTGGCCTGAATTCGAGGATTTGGTTCAGTTGCTGTTTTTCAGAATTGGAATAATATTCTACTTGTCTTCAAAGTGTATTGTGCTTGTAACATGTCACTATGTTAAATTCATCATCACGTTATTGGTAGGAAGGAAATTTTGTGGTGAATCGACAACATTGCTAATAAGTGAATAGACATTGTTGCTAACAAGTGAATAGACAATATTGCTAATAAGTTATTAATGCTCTTCTACATAATGGATCTTCATGTCTTGACTCACGATGGATGGCTACGCCCAGAGATGTGTATTGAGAGAAGTGAAATTTTCTTTCTTTTTTCGTATTTCTGTTTACCTTTTAGCCCGGTAATCTGCCACTCTGTTTATCTCACTATCCAAAGTTGCCACGCTGGCTTGTTGTTTTCCTGTCAAGGTCTGTGAAGGGAAGCAGTGTGTCTGGAACACAACATCAACAGATTTGCCTTGCACCTGTCCACAGGTAACCTGTTCTCCGTCAGCCCCAAGGAGGAGAAGCTCGAGAAGGCCAGACTGCTTGCAGAGCAGCGGGCCGCCGATGAACGGTTACGCAAAGAAGAGGAAGAGAAGAACGCCATCGAGGAGCGCTCCAAGCGCCGGGAGAAGCGGCAGAAGGTGCTGCAGGAGCTGGTGGAGACGGAGAAGGACTACCTGTTTGACCTGCAGCTGTGCCTCGCCTCCTTCTTTGGCTCTGACTCCGCCATCAGGGTGAGAGCCTGACGGCCAGGCTGCAGGATGGGTCACTGGACCTGTCTGGTCACTGACAGGGGAATGAAGAGGGGGAGGAAGAGCTTGTTTCATTCTCGTCTAGGAGTAGTTTACTGTAAATTATCGATCCTTTACATGAGCTTGTTATGAGTGGTGTTTGCTTTACAATGTGTTCCTCCTGAAGGCAGAATATTACATGGATGTTTAAAGTGGTGATGTGCCTGACACCTAAATGTTTTGTCAGAAGATTTGGCGGTAAGAAAGTTTTTTTTTTATCCAGCACGTCCCCATACATGAAACACCTCTTTTTCTATACATGTTTTAAGACAGAAGCTTGAGTAGTCACTTTTTAGTTTCTTATCATAAAACGTAAGTTCAGCAGCAGTCTGTTTATTATGTTGAAATCAGTTTTAGCATTTATGCTGTTGTGGAAGTTACATTCAGCCTTCCCTGTCACTGGAATTGTTTTCGGTTTGTATTGATTTAAATCTAAATTTTCTGTCGATAACAGTTGTAATGCCAGCAGTGCGATGTGTATATTTAGCAATCCTGTCACTCCATCATCACCTCAGTGCAGCCCGTTCTTTCTCTTCATGTTAGATGTCTTTTTGTCCCAGACAAAGTCAGACAGGTGTTTTAGAATGGTTTCATCTGTTCAGTGACTTCAAGATCAGTATTCACAGATGATGATGGACCGTCATGTCCATGGAGGCATGTTATGAAGACACACAGCTGGCCACAGACATTGCCGTGGAAGTTCAGCGAGCTGAGGCCCTGCTTCTTTCTTTTCCTCTTTGCCCAAGTGGCAGTCATTCTGTTCATGTCAAAAGTCTTTGAGCTGTTATGGCACAGGTGTCTCCAGCAGTGGACTGTGTCATGTAGCAGTTCGAGAGGTTGGTCCTCAGAGTGTTATTGCACCTCATGGGGGTGTACCTTGGCACTGCCTCTACTGGCCGTACAGGAGCATTAAGGGGATCCAGTTGTCCTCCATGCAGACGACATATCCTGCCCATGGCAGCTGCCTTTTGATGAGCAGAAGTCCAGTGTTTTGAAGTCCACACTTTTCCAGAACTTGAAGGCCGGACACTTTGCCTGGCCACTTGATGTTGCAGTTCTTGCGCAGGAAAGGCTGGTGGACTCATCCACGCCGTTGGATGCGTGGTGTGTAGGTGGTCCAGGTCTCACAGCAGTATAGCTGAGCCCTTGGGGCCTCTGCTCTGTACACAGCAATTTTGGTGGAGACTCCGATGCTGTGGTCCTACAGTGTGTTTGTGAGCCTGCCAGAGGCAGCGCTGGCCTTTGCCATTGGATTGTCATCTCTGCATCTGTAGATACACAAGTTTTTATGACATGACAGATTTTGCTGTTGCATCTTTCCTGGGGTGGTCAGCATCTGTTTGATGATATCTGTTTCATCTTCAGAAACTTACATACTTCATTTAGGACATCTTTCTTCTCATTTATGTATCTGCTTTTATTGTTTTGGCAGATGTTTCATAAGAGAAGTTTGTCCTAAAAAACTGATGCTTGTTTTTTAATATTTTTTTCAAGTAGCGCAGTCTCTGATCCTGCAATGATCTCAGCAGTCACTGGGGTGATAAACATAAATTGTTCTGTAGCACCAGAGGCGGGTGGGGGTGGGGGGCAGGGATTGTGCCTTTATTCCCATTCCAGGGGCCGGAATAACTCAGTTGGTAGAGCGCCAGACTTGTGATCCTGGGGTTGCGGGTTCGAATTTCGGTACAGGGAGATTTTTCCCTCGGAGTTAACCTTGGTTCTGACTCCATTCCCCATACAGTCCTTCAAATGAGACTATAAACCGAGGTGTGAACGCATGCACAACATCTTGCACACACATAAAATCCCATCACCAACTTTCGGAAGAGAAGGCCAGTTTGGCCATTGGTATGGATGACACGTTACACATAGCATGCACCTTCCCCAAAGATGGAGTATGGCTGCCTTAATGGTGGGATAAAAAAACGGTCATACACACAACACTCCACTGCCTGTCTATACAGGCAGTGTCTGCAGGAGTATCAGCCTGCGTACGCAGAAAGAAAGAAAGAATTCCCATTCCTGCAATAGGGTGACTCCTCAAGGCGAAACCTTCTTCCAAACAGGATCGCTTATTTTGCTTTGCAGGGATTGGCAGGAGATTGATTTTTCTTTTTTCTTTTCTTTCTTTTTTTTTCATTTTCTTTTCCTTTTTTTTTTTCCTTTTAACTTATTTCAAGAAATGCATTATTTGGTTATAATGCATGTTATGTGTATTGTTTGTTTGCTTGGTCTGTTCTGTTTGTTAGTCATTAATGCTTGCTATAGTGTGAAACTGTAGGGTTTTTGCTGGATGTTAACATGAACTGCACTGTGAGGTCAGCAGATCTGCATACCTGAAAGAGATGTTCCAGCCTGTTTATCCTTAAAGCTGCAAGTTCACCTGGCTGTAAATGGCATTCTGCCTCGAAGACTGCATGGGCCTACTGTTGACCTCTTTGACTGCTTATGTCTTTTTTACATGGCAGCTGCCAAGCTGATTTGACAGTTGACTTTGACAGGATGACAGCCCTGATATGGCCCTTTGAGATCAGCTGGACTGTAAGCAATGTCATCTCTCTGTCCGTAGGTACCAAGCTGTGTGGATATCGAGTTCCTGTTTGGCAACATGGAGGAGATTGCCGACGTGGCCCAGCGATTGCTTACCAGCCTGGAGTCGGCCATCAGTGGCAAGGCCTTCCAGGATCAGATCATTGGTCAGTTATCTCCTCCAGCCACTCCCGATTGACCCCAGTATTGATGACACACTGTGATAGGGACATGTACAACTGGTGTATCTATCCCTTGGTAGAGTGCAACTGTTTATTCTTACATGAATAGGTAATTGATTTCACTAAATTTGTATGGGATGCCATTTCATTCATTGAACACTCTAAAACAAAAATTCAAGGTGTCATTCGTGCCTGCTGTCCTTCGGACTAGCAGCTAGTGAACAATCGAATAACTATAGACTGTGCAGAGTAACATGCTCAATTTCAGAGTTAAAAACTGGAATGGAGTGTACGTTCAATGTATAACGTTATTCTGATCAGTGATGTGGAATGCGCAACATATCTGATTCATGGAGCATTTTTTGAGTGCATGCTGGCCTCTACCTAAGCAGACAAAGCGTTCATAGTACAAGGCAGCTTTGAAAATGTGATTGTGAATGTCACGGTAGGCCTGGCCTGGCTCACTGCTTGGTCAGGGAGGGACAGGTTTACACTAGACATGAGGGTTTTTCCATCTGGCGGCCATTTTACACTAGACATGAGATTTTCTCACGCGTCTGGAGGAACTGAGAGGAGACTGTGTAGTCTTCCACACTCTGTTTTAGCCTTTGTTTTTTGTTTTTTTTTTAGTTTCGTTTTTGTGTAAGCATAGTTGGTAGGACGGGGGAGAGGGTGGGGGGGTATTAAAGACGTATGTATGCTGAAATTAATATGTTGCAAGTTTAAATTTTACTTTTTCTCATTGCTTCAGTGATTTGAAATCTTTGTTTCTCTCTGTGTATATGTTTGTGTGCATGTGTGTGTTGGTGTGCACGTTGCATGCATGTGTGTGTGTGTGTGTGTGTGTGTG
>CM065733.1:23579885-23589885 GCA_033310375.1 Conus canariensis | reverse complement strand
ATAGGAACACAAGATGACCATCAGCAACAGGTCGCATAGGAACACAAGATGACCATCAGCAACAGGTCGCATAGGAACACAAGATGACCATCAGCAACAGGTCGCATAGGAACACAAGATGACCATCAGCAACAGGTCGCATAGGAACACAAGATGACCATCAGCAACAGGTCGCATAGGAACACAAGATGACCATCAGCAACAGGTCGCATAGGAACACAAGATGACCATCAGCAACAGGTCGCATAGGAACACAAGATGACCATCAGCAACAGGTCGCATAGGAACACAAGATGACCATCAGCAACAGGTCGCATAGGAACACAAGATGACCATCAGCAACAGGTCGCATAGGAACACAAGATGACCATCAGCAACAGGTCGCATAGGAACACAAGATGATCATCAGCAACAGGTCGCATAGGAACACAAGATGACCATCAGCAACAGGTCGCATAGGAACACAAGATGACCATCAGCAACAGGTCGCATAGGAACACAAGATGACCATCAGCAACAGGTCGCATAGGAACACAAGATGACCATCAGCAACAGGTCGCATAGGAACACAAGATGACATCAGCAACAGGTCGCATAGGAACACAAGATGACCATCAGCAACAGGTCGCATAGGAACACAAGATGACATCAGCAACAGGTCGCATAGGAACACAAGATGACCATCAGCAACAGGTCGCATAGGAACACAAGATGACCATCAGCAACAGGTCGCATAGGAACACAAGATGACATCAGCAACAGGTCGCATAGGAACACAAGATGACCATCAGCAACAGGTCGCATAGGAACACAAGATGACCATCAGCAACAGGTCGCATAGGAACACAAGATGACCATCAGCAACAGGTCGCATAGGAACACAAGATGACCATCAGCAACAGGTCGCATAGGAACACAAGATGACCATCAGCAACTCTTAAAAGAACGCAGTTCAGTTGAGAGCATTTTGGGGGATTATCATCTCTTCTGCACTAATCCAAAAACATCAAGGCAAAATCAAGTGATTTACATGATTTATTTTTTCAGTTTCAAAATGTTTTGGCAAACAAAAAGTCTGCCCCAGTTTTTGAACTGTTTTCTCCTTGATCAGCATACACTGCAGGCATGCTGATTACTCTTTTCGTCTGCTTTCCTCTTTTTCGGGCTGATTTCCTCTGTTTTACTGCGGCTGATTTCCTCTTGTTTTACTGCGGCTGATTTCCTCTTGTTTTACTGCGGCTGATTTCCTCTTGTTTTACTGCGGCTGATTTCCTCATGTTTTACTGCGGCTGATTTCCTCTTGTTTTACTACAGATGTGCGGAATGTCACCCCCTCTCCCTGATTTTTTTTTTTTTTTTCCACTGATAATGCGAAATCTGAATGAGAACTTCTTGAAATATAATTGAAAGCTGCAAATCTGTTTGTTACTTTGTGGTGTGAAACAGATGTTACATAGCTTTGACTTTTTTCCCCTAACTTCCATTGCATCTTCCACTTCCGCCTCAGTGAAGTCTTAATTTGTTCCTTTTTCTTCATCTTAGAGAAGGTTTTTTTTTTTTTTTTAATCTTAGAGAAGTCTGTATGCACAAAACAGATGTTCTTTGGTGATTAGCACCTTGTGAAGGAATTTAGAATGATCTTTGTATTTCTCAAAATCAGATGATGTGAATGGGAACACTTTCATTGTCATTTCTGTTTTCTTTCAAAGTTAGAATACTTTATATCCAATTTTCCACAAAAGGACTGTTGATAATTGTCGGTCTCTTGATTGCTGTAAACTGAAGACTACATTTGAAGTGTGTGTTTGTGTGTGTGTGTGTGTGTGTGTGTGTGTGTGTGTGTGTGTGTGTGTGTGCATGTATGTGTGTGTGTTTGTGTGTGTGTTTGTGCATGCACGCGAGCGCATGGGTGTTTATGTGTGTGTAGGTGTTTTTACCAGTGATTGTAGAAGTAGACTATGGATGCAAACCACCGTTTGGTGCCAACAATATGATGTTCCTGGCTTTCTCAAGCATTATCAGTCTTCCCAAACAGAGCGTGTCTCTGTCCTCAGTGGCTATGGTCCCTTGTTGGAGTCTTCAGCAGGTACAAGGCTAAAGCGGAAGTATAAGTATGCTTCCTCCCTATTTGTCTGCTGCAGAGGAAAGGCAATTTAATTCAGTATGGATGCTGACAGATACTTCAGAAATACACGCAGAGCAGTTGAATGTCTTCAGATCAAATCAGCTTCTTTCTATATGTATATATATCCAAGAACGTACTTGATCTGCTTTTTGAATGAGCAATTTGAACAGTTTGATAATGATCTGCTTTTTGACAGTGAGAGCGAAGTGAATAGTTTTATCGTATACTTCAGTGTTACAGTCAGGTGATTTCTTCAAACTGAGGCTGATGTCATTATGTATGATTATGGCAGAGATGGTGAAGAACCGTTCTTCATAATTATTTAATGAACTCCGTTTTGTATCATGTTTCTAAATCTTACACTCTTCCCTTCACTATCGATTCACAGATTGATCTGTGCAGTGCAAAATGATTGAAGAAGAATTGTGTGTGTTCATGTGTATCATTAATCCTATCTATGCAGGTTATCCACAAACAGTTTCTACAGTTAGTCAGGCAAAAAAAAAGTCATTGACACATCCACCCTCATCAACGTGATCAGAGTAACGTCACAATAGATTTGCCACATTTCCCTCAAACTCTTCATCAGAGTCCATGCTTATCACCTGTCCTGAAAATGTTAATTCACTCCCATGCTTCAGCTGCTTGTTTGACAGCCTTTCATAGCAACGGAAAGATATTTCCTCTTTATGGTCATGCTTTGACTGAAGCCATTCATAGCAACGGAAAGATATTTCCTCTTTATGGTCATGCTTTGACTGAAGCCTTTCATGGCAACGGAAAGATATTTCCTCTTTATGGTCATCCTTTGACTGAAGCCTTTCATGGCAACGGAAAGATATTTCCTCTTTATGGTCATCCTTTGACTGAAGCCTTTCATAGCAACGGAAAGATATTTCCTCTTTATGGTCATCCTTTGACTGAAGCCTTTCATAGCAACGGAAAGATATTTCCTCTTTATGGTCATCCTTTGACTGAAGCCATTCATGGCAACGGAAAGATATTTCCTCTTTATGGTCATGCTTTGACTGAAGCCTTTCATGGCAACGGAAAGATATTTCCTCTTTATGGTCATCCTTTGACTGAAGCCTTTCATGGCAACGGAAAGATATTTCCTCTTTATGGTCATGCTTTGACTGAAGCCTTTCATGGCAACGGAAAGATATTTCCTCTTTATGGTCATCCTTTGACTGAAGCCTTTCATGGCAACGGAAAGATATTTCCTCTTTATGGTCATGCTGAAAATATTGGAAGGAGAATAAACTGATGCTCATCCTTTGACTGAAGCCTTTCATAGCAACGGAAAGATATTTCCTCTTTATGGTCATGCTGAAAATATTGGAAGGAGAATAAAGTGATGCTCATCCTTTGACTGAAGCCTTTCATAGCAACGGAAAGATATTTCCTCTTTATGGTCATGCTGAAAATATTGGAAGGAGAATAAAGTGATGCTCATCCTTTGACTGAAGCCTTTCATGGCAACGGAAAGATATTTCCTCTTTATGGTCATGCTGAAAATATTGGAAGGAGAATAAAGTGATGCTCATCCTTTGACTGAAGCCTTTCATGGCAACGGAAAGATATTTCCTCTTTATGGTCATGCTGAAAATATTGGAAGGAGAATAAAGTGATGCTCATCCTTTGACTGAAGCCTTTCATGGCAACGGACAGATATTTCCTCTTTATGGTCATGCTGAAAATATTGGAAGGAGAATAAACTGATGCTCATCCTTTGACTGAAGCCTTTCATGGCAACGGAAAGATATTTCCTCTTTATGGTCATGCTGAAAATATTGGAAGGAGAATAAACTGATGCTCATCCTTTGACTGAAGCCTTTCATAGCAACGGAAAGATATTTCCTCTTTATGGTCATGCTGAAAATATTGGAAGGAGAATAAACTGATGCTCATCCTTTGACTGAAGCCTTTCATAGCAACGGAAAGATATTTCCTCTTTATGGTCATGCTGAAAACATTGGAAGGAGAATAAACTGATGCTCATCCTTTGACTGCCTTTCATGGCAACGGGAAGATATTTCCTCTTTATGGTCATGCTGAAAATATTGGAAGGAGAATAAACTGATGCTCATCCTTTGACTGAAGCCTTTCATAGCAACGGAAAGATATTTCCTCTTTATGGTCATGCTGAAAATATTGGAAGGAGAATAAACTGATGCTCATCCTTTGACTGAAAAAGTTGTTTGGACTGGACTGCACGCCTGTTCTTAGTCTTTGATTAATGATAAATGACATCTTTTGTGGACATGTGAAAGTTGATAGCTCAAAATATGTTCAGATAACTGATGCTGTAAATTATGTAGGATGTCAAAACGACCAGCCTTCCCAAATAAAGTAGGTGCAATAAGTGTACTGGACATTGCACTCAGTTTAAGCGTTTTGATTTAAATTACATAGACAGCTGTAAAGCACCCACTGAAGAGTGGTACACCTTTATGATACATGCCGAGCATGTTAGGTAGGCATGTTTTCTCCAGATATGTGTGTGTCTTTGTGGGTGAAGATGTATCTGTGTCCCAGCCAGGCGTGCAAATTTCATTTCATAGTGGACTGTCAGATTATACTATACAAAAGTCAGAATATATTGCTTGCATGATTTTTTCTGGATTTGTTGAGGCAGTCTTATAGATCAGAATGTAGATCAAGGCTAACTTTCAGATTTCACGTCTTCTTTTGGTGTCAGTCAGGTTATATTGACTGAAAGCTTTCTCTGTTCCTTAATGCCACAAAATACAGTTATTTTTTTTATCGGTAAGTGCTTCCTTAATGCCACAAAATACGATTATTTTTTATCGGTAAGTGCTTCTGTAATGCCACAAAGTACAATCATTTTTTTATTGGCAAGTGCTTCCTTTATGCCACAAAATACAATTTTTGGTCAGTAAGACCTGTCTCAAAATTGGAACTCTGACAAACTTTGTGCATCAATAACAGCTCTTCAGCCTGCTCATGTGCTGTGTGTAGTAAATTGGTATAGAAAGAATAGGCAGAGTAGATACTGCATCCCAGCATGAGTTGATCGAGAGAGCCAGCATTCAGTCAAGGGCCAGGAAGAGAGAGCAGTATGTTGTCCCCCCTTGCCCCATCACAATGGCTGATTACACTGGCACAGCTGCTCGGCGGTGCAGAAGGAGCAAAGAATTTTCTGTTTTTCCACATCAGCGCCCACTATGCTAAGGAGTCATGATCTGATCACTGTAGTTCGGTTGAGTGGCTGGATCATAGTACACGCACATACCAAAATATGACTTTGAAAGATTCTGATGTTGTTTGATACTCAGCAACACAGTTAAACTCTGCGGATTTTATTCATGCTCTATTGAACATCAAATGTGCCATACATGAAATAGCGTATGTGTTGGTTGTGAATGTATGGTTGAACTTTTTTTTTAAAGTGTCAGTATGTTCACATACATTAGAAGATGAAAAGAATTCATGCCACAGCGAAAGTTGTCGCTATAGAAAATATTTACAGTGTTAGCTTCGTGTGTCTGGAAACATTCTGACTCACTGGGCAGCAGGTTATGGTTTGTTGGCTGCAGCAACAGATGTTGGAAATTAGACAGTAGCAGATACCGTGCAGTCCACAGTCAATACACTGACACTTCTCTCAGTAGTTGGTCCCACTCGTGCACTGAAAGTGCCGGTCTCACCTGTTCACGGAAGGGGAGAGATAACAGAAGGCATGACTTTCTTTCAACAAAGTGTATGTGGATGTGGGATGTGGGTGTATGTGGATGTGGGTTTCATATTTGAGGAGGAGAAAGAGGGGAGGGAACTGACTTTCAGATAACTGAAAAATGAAAGAATAAAATCTTTTGTTTATATCTTACTGAGCGAGCTTGGAAATTTCATGAATTCAGATCGTTAATCCCAGTACCATGACCAAGTGTTCTAGATGTGTATATGTGTGTGTGTGTGTGTGTGTGTGTGTGTGTGTGTGTGTGTGTGTGTGTGAGCGTGCATGCGTGCGTGTGGTGTGTGTGTGTGTGTGTGTGTGTGTGTGTGTATGTGTGTGTGTGTGTCCCAAGTCTGATTCATCTGTGCGTGTGTATTTGTGTGAATGTGTGCTAGCATGTGTACTTATATGTGTACGTAGATGTGTAAAAATGTGCATGTTTGTGTTTGTGTGTATGGCTGTGGCACAGAACTTGATTACTTAGATGTGTAAAAATGTGCATGTTTGTGTACATGTATATGGGTGTGGCACAGAACACCAAAAAATGTAGACAAAACATGATGCATTTCGACCTCTGAGGTCTTCTTCAGGCAAGATACAAAACACTCAGGACAATGAAAATGAACAAGCAGTCACTTATCTTCATCCAATTGCTTGTTCATTTCAAATTTGTTTAGCACTAATAAAGGTTTTGACATGTTTATCCATCTCGCAAAGCTGCATTTCTACATCTGTAAAAGGAGAGGATACATGCCGTGCCAGCCTTCTTTGAAAAAAACATTGTGAAAGTAAGATACAGAACTGAAGAATGTAATGCAAGAAAAAAGACATGCAGGAAAATCAATTTGACATGAATTGGTGACATTGTATGTCTGTTATATTGGAATAGGTGTACACATTATAGTATAATATTTCACTTGCTAATGGTTTTTACCATCATCATTTGTGCAGATGTAGACATTGTTGAATATGCATGTAATTTATGTAATTAAAACCTGTTACGTTTCTTGTGTAGCAACCCCCTCCCCTTCTTCAGCTCCCCTCCATTTGTCCCACCCCCACCCCCACCCCTGCTCCAATTTCCCCAACCCTTGCTTCACCCACCTCTCTCCCTTCTGTCTCTGTTCTCTCTGTCTCCCTCCCTCCCTCTCTCTCTCCCTGTCTCCCCCCCCCCCCCTCTTCTCTCTCTCTTTCTTTCTCTTTGTCTCTGTCTGTCTTCCTCTCTTTCTGTCTCACTGCCTGTCAGCAAACCTGCTTGCGTTTGTGTGTGTGTGTGTGTGTGTGTGTGTGTGTGTGTGTGTGTGTGTGTGTGTGTGTGTCAGTGACAGTGTTTGCTGGTGAAATGTAAAAGATCCTTTAAAAGACTGATGGAATGTGAAACTTTGTGGGCATGAGTAATGGACAACATCTGTGTGTATTATAGAGGAAATGGGGTGGGGAGTGGTGGGAGGGGGAGGGAAGGGAAAGAGGATTGGGGGGGGGGGGGGGAAGGAAGAGCGTCAAAGCTGTGAGATGAAGGAAATTAGGACACATGTATTTTGTTTGTTTGGTTTGGTTGTTCCTCTTCTTGTATGTTTATTTAATGTATTTGAATATGCACCTTTTTCTGTCGGAAGGAAAGAACTTCCTTTGTGGGTAAAAAAAAAAAAAAGGGGGGGGGGGGACACTGAAATTGATGATTGTTATTGAAGATTGCTGATGTCAGTTCAGTTAATGGCTAGAATGAGGCACAGAGCCACAGGACGCAAGGCTGTCCCTGGCTACCACTTCTTACATGCATGGCTTGTTTGGCATCCGTCTGGGTTGCTTTAGCTTGAGAAATTACACACTCATCCTCATGTTGTCTTTCTGCTAACATCAAAGAAAAAAAAAAGGAGTGTAAAGCACAAGTTATAATTGTATTTAATAGCGAACCGCCAGGAAAACATAGACAAACGAATCACAAGACAAAACATGACGCGTTTCGACCTCATAGGTCTTCTTCAGGCAAGACACAAAACACTCAGGACAACGAAAATGAACAAGCCATCGCTCGTAACTTGTAAAGCAAAAGGTTCAGACAACACTTTGATGTGATCACTGCAGAATCAAGAACTTTGTCTAATTTGAGCTGCTTTGGTGTGACATGTGAAAACAAAGCAGCCCAGATCCATTGGGTCTTTTTTTTTCCTGTGAGTGGGAGTAGCTTTCATAAGAGAGAGAAAAGGGTGAATTACCTCCCCTTCATCTTGCCAGGATGGCAGCCTGTCAGCAAGTAAACGTCCTGAAAAGTTGAGCTCAGTAAATGTCAGTGCTGTTCGTGAACTGAGTGTGAAGACAGAAGGAAAAACTGGATAATGCTGTCAATAAATGACAGCTTCACATTCTTGTACCAGCTGCAGGACACGCATGAAACAATCATTCAGTGGTGTGCTCTCTGTGTTCTGTAAACCGCAGGACACACAGGAAACAATCATTCAGTGGTGTGCTCTCTGTGTTCTGTAAACCGCAGGACACACATGAAACAATCATTCAGTGGTGTGCTCTCTGTGTTCTGTAAACCGCAGGACACACATGAAACAATCATTCAGTGGTGTGCTCTCTGTGTTCTGTAAACCGCAGGACACGCATGAAACAATCATTCAGTGGTGTGCTCTCTGTGTTCTGTAAACCGCAGGACACACATGAAACAATCATTCAGTGGTGTGCTCTCTGTGTTCTGTAAACCGCAGGATACACCTGAAACAATCATTCACTGGTGTGCTGTCTGTGTTCTGTTCCAGCACCATGAAGTACCTGAGGCCTGTCAGTACTTTGCAGCCAAAGTGGAGGAGATGCGGCGGCGGACAAACATTTTCGATGTGGAGGCCATGCTGATCAAGCCGGTGCAGAGGATCCTCAAGTACCCCTTGCTTCTGCATGAACTGTTCAAGGTCTGTGTCCATAGCTCCTTTCACCACTGACACACCATCCCATGTTCTGACAGCATAATTCTCAAGACATCTTGCGTTGTTTTTTTTTTTAACGTAACAACAATTGATAACATCTTTCTAGAATCTGAGAGTAACAGCAAACAGAATCTCAATTTTGAGAGATCAGAAAACATTTTTTGTATAAATTCATAGATACACTGCTTAAATTGAAAAGAAACATGATATTGGACTATAGTTTCACATGAAAATTTGCAGATGATTTTTGTTTGGGAGACTTAGGGTTTAGAGGAACTGCAAGTGAGTTTTTTTCTCCAGGACATAATTTAAGTTTTGAATGAGAAAATGGTAGTATTTTCTCAAATTCTGACCAGGATGTCGCATGCGAAGAAGTTATGTGTATGGTGAGATCAGTTTTAGTAACCAACTGTGTCGGCCAGCTCATACATTTCTGCAGTTCTTTTCAATATCCATGATCCATGCTAACTCATCTTAAATCATTGATGTTTCAGTGTATGTAACAGCCAGAGGTCGGAGTACAGCAGGGTTTAACTCTGTAATGTTAATGTATGGTTGCATGTAAATATTACTCTGTTAACCCGAAGAGTGCCTATAAGCCGTCAGCTGACGCCAAAGTAAAAATGCTTTCCCAGTGCCTATGGGCCGTCCACTGACGTCATGCATTTTTCTTGAATTTTCATTCGTTACTATTTCTATTAACGGACTTAAATAGAGTGTGCGTAGTAAGCCTTATATGTCTGTAGTATTAAAATGATATGCAAATGACCACACGTGAGGGGAAAGCCCATTTATTCTCATCACTGACTGGATGACCAGCCAGCACTTCGTCTCGCTTGCAAAGATGGCAGCGCAACCTTCGACAAGGGTAGCGACCAAATCAACGTATTTACACAGCTGAGCAGGCTCTGCTAATCATTTTTGACAAAGACAATAATCTTTTATTCAACAACTTACTCGAGCATGAAGGTGAGATGATGATTGTGATGGAATTGCTGACCGTATTCGTCAGTTACTGAGTCGGGCTGTGTGACCTCAGTGTGTGTTCAGCTGACTGGTTTGCCAGCGTCGAATGAGCTCGCCTTGTGTGTACTCTGCACTGCGTGCCAGTGGCCAGTGATGTGATAGTCAGCGCGAGAGGGAGCGTGGCCTGCTCGCGGCGTGACACGGGGCAGAGGAGAAGAGGAGGAGTGAAAGAGAGGGTTGAAGTCCAGCAAGGGGGCGTGGTGGGGGGAGGGGGGCGTGGTCGTG
>CM065733.1:23402385-23574885 GCA_033310375.1 Conus canariensis | reverse complement strand
GTGAGGGATGGGGGATGGAGGGGAAATTGAAAGAAGGGCCGGAGAAAAGAGAGCGGATAGGAGGGAGGGGTGAAGATGTAAAGGGTGGAAAGCAAGGAGTGGGAACCTAGTATTGATAAGCAAATTTTCCATCCCAGACCCTTGGTTAGTAGAAGCATCATAGCACAGGTATATGCCTATGCGAACATTTTTCTGGTCTTGGCAAGGTGCAGTTCGTCTCAAAGACGTGCTAAGCTTTCCCAGCATGAGTGTTGCTGTCATGATCATGGAGAATGGGTGCCTATAACGTATTTGTGCATAACGAGACTAATAACTGCATACACATTTTAGTATATTGCATGTTTACACAGAAGTATAGCCAGCGCATGAATTCAAAGTTATGTCTCTCTCTCTCTCTCTCTCTCTCTCTCTCTCTCTCTCTCTCTCTCTCCAATTACAGGAGGTGATAGAATGTCAAGAGAGGTTGGCAGCCGACATCTCGGACTATTTCGGAGAAAAGACGTGTGAGGAAGTGACACGGTATTTGACTGTTCACCGTGAACTTCTGTCCCACTACAAGACACTGGTTAGTAGCCCTTTATTTTGTAGAAGGAAAGGTGCACTGACGTTTTGTTTTATTGTGTGGTAAAACAGGAGACATCAGCAAGAAGAACTTGTTCATACAGACTTCTTTACCATTCGTTTTTGGTCGGAAAAGGTGCTTTGGAATATAAGGCATTGATTTTTTGAGAAAAAGTTTTTCAACCATAAATAAGGACCACTTTGGAATATAAGACTTAGTGATGTCATGCATGGAAAAACTTCTGTACACAGTGGTATGCCTGATGTACTGGAAATGTAAATTTGAACATATCCAAACACTCAGAGCCAAAGTGTGGTGTGGTGTGTGTGTGTGCATGCTGGATGATAAAGGCTATGAGATGTGTAGTCACAGACCTGAACACGACGCAGTCATGTGTGTAATGTGGCCCTGGAGCTGGATACTAAAACTGATTTCACTATGTCATGGTGCTTCAGAATAGAAGACGCCATGATCAGAACTTAAGGGGAAAAAACATCACTGCGGTCTGGAAATTAACAATAGCAGGTTGTCCCTCTTACCTGTGAAGAAAGTGGTTGAATTGTGCTCAGGGCACCATTTTGCTCTCCTCCTTTCCACTGATTTGTCTGAGGTGGTCTGAATTTAGTCTTTCTACTGAAACAATAAGCAGAGACCCCATGCAAAGGATGCATATAGCGTAAGTTAACAAAAAAGAAAATGGAAACTAGGGAGCTGGTTTGCGAGAGGAGAGAGAGAGAGAGATGTTGCTTATAGCCCAGCTGGCCATGATGGGCCATATTAGGGCTACCACTGCACTGAAGTCAATTCACAAATCATGAAGAAAAAAAAAAACCCTTCATTTTCACAACCCTTTAATATGCACCTAAAAATGCACCAGAAATTGTGTTAGAAATATTTCTTCTGTGAAATCTTAGATCAGATGAAAAGTATTGATCTCTTTCAAAAATTCGAAGATCACATGAGGTGGGACATTTCTGAACTGATTAGCAAAAAAAAAATTCCTATGTAAACTTCACTTTAAAACACAATATACACAGACAAGAAAATAGAAAACAAAGATAAAAATATGGGTGGTATACCATGGAAATGTATTCTTCCTGGAAAGAGCTATGGAGTTTTCCCATAACAAAATGTGTTGTGATTGTGAAGTCATGCTACAATATGGTTTTTGTCTGCATGTCAACATTGACACCGTGTCAGAGATGCCCATTCCTAATGGGGTGTTGCAGACAAGTACAGTGGAGGATCTAGTGTTAAGCCCTCTGAACAAGCTGGTGGCCATGCTGAACGGTCCGAACAACGTCATCGACAAACGCTTTGACAAGCTCCTTGACTACAACAACCTCCTTGGGAGGGGAAGGGATGAAAAGGTTAGTGGACAGAGTGATGGTCACCAAGATGTGTGGCGAAGTGACCTCCCTTGTGTTCCAGCCTTTGTGGAAATGGTGGTGTGTTTGGGTTAGTTTATTTTGTGCTTCAGACCAAGTAATGGAAATGATGAAATGTTGTGCATCGCCAGTCTTGTGTTCTGACCAGTTGATCTCCACCAACTTAGCCCATCTTGGTCACTTAGATCATTGTCGCTAACGTTTGAATCGTTTTCAAACATACTTATAAACTCTACATGAGACATGAATGTCAAAGTTGTCATCATAGATCTGTCGATACCACAGTCATGTTAAATAGGCTCTCCTGTATCATTTTGTCAGTCAGGCTTGATAAACATGAACAACTAGAATTTGTTGAACTTTTTTGGGTTTTTTTTTCAAAGGCAGTGCAAATAGTGCCTGCAAGAGCAAAGCTACCCGGTCAAAATCATGAGTTCACGCTCCGTTGAACTTAAATACCAGAACAGGAACTGAAAGTAGACTGCACCCATTGACAGTTCAACGTTGGCTGACTTGGGATTAAGCAGAGACATATGGGTGAAATGGTAAATAAAGTGTCATTCATCAAAAAATGAAAAATATAAAGGAGGGGTTGGGGTGGAGGGTAAGGAATGGGAAGGAGTGGGTGGGTGGAGAGAGTCTGTTGCCACTTCTGATTTCAGCTTCACATCCATGACTTGATGGTGACTTCCTGTCACAGTTTTCTGGTGTTAGAAGATTCCTGGGGAACTGTTGCTAGAGAACATGATGGAGACTTTCTGTCAGTTTTCGGTAGTAAAAGATTCAATGGGAATTATAGCTAGATAACATAGTGATAATTTTCTGTCACAGTTTTTTGGTGGCAGAAGATTAAAGGGGAACTGTAGCCAGGGAACATGATTGACTTTCTGTCACAATTTTTTGGTGTTAGAAGATTCATGGTGAATGTAGCTAGAGAATATGATGGTGACTTACTGTCACAGTTTTTTATTTCAGAAGATTTATGGGGAACTGTAGCAGGGGAGACATGGTGGCAGTGTCCCTTCAAATGGAGAGACTCACTTTCTGTTTCTGCAGTTCAGAAGTTATTGCTGTCTGTATGGGGGCGTAAGAGGCAGTGGTGTGTGTTATTACATCAGAACAAGCATTACATAACACCTTCAAAATATCCTGGCTACAGACTTCTGTCTGCCTCAATGAAATGGCCTCATGGTGAACTAATATCGTTGGCTTCCTAGTGACTGCAGCTGGTTGGACTTCAGCAGGATGAATCTGATGATCATAGTCTGTAGACATAATGTGATTAAATTCTTTTTTTCTTGTCTTCTTTTTTTTGGGGGGGGGGGGGGTGGGGGGGGGAGGGGTAGTGGATAGGAGGGGGTTGAACTCATCTGAGGTGCCCCCTTTGTGTCATCACTTCCCTAGCACTTCCTCCAGCTCACTGTACGTAGCCACACCCAGGTAGTTCTTTAGTATCAGCAGTTCACAGGCAGAGAGCATTACCAGGTCACCAGGGGGCAGTTCACAAGAGGAGACTCTGCATGGCAGCGAACTCACTTCAGCGGTGTCTATTCTGATCCAACACTAGCAAAGAATACTACCGTGAAGCTCTGCACTGATGACAATGATTGTTTAGTCACAGAGCCAACTGAGTCTGTTTTCCCCACAGGAGGGCTCCAGCACATCCAGCCAATGATGGTCTGTATGAACTTGTCTATAGTGACTTGAATTCATCATGGACAGACGAGAGCAAGCCAAGATGGGTTACAACATTTCATGCTGGTTTTTTTTTTTTGATTGATGAGGATGAGAATGACCCTGATGATGGTGCAGAGTTCCATTGTGATCTGAGACTACCTGACACGGCTGTGCTGTATACTTCCTTTCAATTTCATGACGTCCTAGTCTCAGCTGTGGGTTAGGAGCTGGCAGGGGCAAACAATGTCCCCAAATGAATGTCTATGACCTCCCAGCCGGCAGCCCAGGACTCTAAAGAAATCTTACATAAGACAGGCAATAGTAAGCAGTAAATAACAGACAAGTAGGATAACTCTTTCTCCCATGATGAAATTGATTTCACACTTATGACTCAAGTAGGATAACTCTTTCTCCAATGATGAAATTAATTACACACTTATAACTCAAGTAGGATAACTCTTTAACTCAAGTAGGATAACTCTTTCTCCTATGATGAAATTGATCACACACTTACAACTCAAGTAAGATAACTCTTTCTCCTATGATGAAATTAAGTATATGCCGATAACTCCGAACAAATGCTGCTTACAACACCAAATCAACTGGCAGAAATGCCAACACTGAGCACACAGAAAAAAACAAAGAGACATTCCCCAGGGGACTTTTTCTTTTTTCAGTATGCTTTGTATTGGCATTTCTACCAGTTGATTAGGTGTCGTAAGCGGCTTTCGTTCTGAGTTACGGGCAAGTAACAAATTCCATCATGGGAGAAGGAGTTATCCTACTTGCCCGTGTTTATCCCAAGACACTGAGATATGGTGAACCTGTACTGTGTGCAGCTGGTGCAGGCAGCGAAGAACGACTACGAAGCGATGAACGCACAGCTGCTGGACGAGCTGCCCAAGCTGTACCAGCTGATCATGACCATGCTGCAGCACTGCATGGCCGCCTACGTCCGTGCACAGCGCGACTTTCAGGACCACGCCCTCAAAGAAAACTGTATCCTGCTGGAGGTGAGCAGGCGCTGTGTGTTTTGTGTGTGTTGTGTGTGTTGTGTGTGTGTGTGTGTGTGGGGTGTGTGTTGTGTGTTTGTGTGTGTGTGTGTGTGTGTAGTGTGTGTGTGTGTGTGTGTGTGTGTGTGTGCATGTGTGTGAGTGTGTGTGTACATGTGTGTTTGTGTTGTGTGTGTGTGTGTGTGTGTGTGTGTGTGGTGTGTGTGTGTGTGTGCTGCGTGTGTGCGTGCGTGCGTGCGTGCGTGCGTGCGTGCGTGCGAGTGTGTGTGTGTGTGTGTGTGTGTGTGTGTGTGTGTGCGTGTGTGTGCGTGTGTGTGTGTGTGTGTACATGTGTGTGTGTGTGTGTGGAAACTTCCCTAACATCTCTACATGTCTACAAGACAAATTCATTGTAGTTCTTCCCTGAAAGCATTCTGTTGTATGAAGGACCATCTCTGAAGTCTCAAGGCTCTTTTTCTCCTTGTTGTGTGTGCACTGATAATCTGTCGGTTTGTGTGTGTCAAGTTACCTGTTGTTCGTTTGCAAGCTCAAGGCCATGTGACTGCCTGTTTGTGAAGGTGTCCGTTTTTCATTTGGAAGCAGTTCTCTTTCTTTGATTGTCGGCTGTAGTTAACAACTCTGTGGACATTGGTCAACATGTAGTTAACAACTCTGTGGACATTGGTCAACATTGTTTGAAATGGTTTAAAGCTGACTGAATTGCTGGAAACTGTAGCTGGGCTGTTAGTCGTGCCAGCTGTCAGATGGATGGTAGTTAGCAAATATGTTAGAAGTCAGATCAGTTAGCTGCCAAGTGATGTGTTAAATAACATATGTTAGATTTTAAATAGATGAGTTACCTGTCGAATGATGCGTTTGATAAGAGTTATGTCAGTTGTCAAATAAGCTGGCAGTCAGATATGTTTACTGATAGATTTCATGTCAAATAGGTCAGCAGTCAGATATGTTAGCAGATCATGTGAAGTTCAGATAAACAGGTTTATGGTCAGATATGGTTGCAGACATGTGAGCTGTCAGATGTGCAGATTTATGGTCAGATATATTAGCTGATATCTGAGCTGTCAGATGAATAGGTTAATGGTCAGGTAATTTGTAAGCAGGTGTGGGAGGTGTTAGCTGGATAGTTTAACAGTTAGCTATGTCAGCAGATATGTGAGGTGTCAGACAGAGATGTGAGTACAACATGGCTGCCCTGGCGATACTAAGACAGGTACAATACAGGCCACAGTGGCCATGAAGAGTGGTTAGCATTGGCATCCCACTGCAGCTGGCCTGGTCGTGGATCGCCCTGACATAAGCAGGTGTTGGATTTTAAAACGACCTGCTGAATACATGGTACTGATGTTGTCAAAGATCAAGGTTAGGATGTTGATACAGCTGTCAACTTGCTACACAGCCTCTTCGGCAAGATATAGGAAAAAAGAGAACATCCCAGCAGAGTGGAGGGAAGGCATTGTTATCAAACTGCCAAAGAAAGGAGACCTTACCAACTGTAGTAACTATAGAGGGATCATGCTCCTGTCAGTGCCAGGCAAGGTTCTAAACAGAGTGTTATTGGAGAGGATGAAGGAAGCAGTTGACCCAAAGCTTCGAGACCAGCAGGCGGGCTTCCAGCGAAACAGATCCTGTGCCGACCAGATCGCCAGCCTCAGGATCATCATCGAGCAGTCCTTGGAGTGGAACTCGCCCCTTTACATCAACTTCATCGACTATGAAAAGGCCTTTGACAGTGTAGATAGAGAGACACTATGGAAGCTACTGAGGCACAGTGGAATACCAGAGAAGATCATCTGTCTCATACGATGCACCTATCAGGACATGAACTGCAGGGTGGCTTATGCAGGCCAGTTGTCAGACGGTTTTGAGGTGAAGACAGAGTGCACCAGGGATGTCTGTTGTCACCTTTCCTCTTCCTCCTGGTCATCGACTGGATCATGAAGACCACAGCAACAGGCGGGAACAACGGGATACAATGGACACTCTGGACACAGCTAGATGACCTTGACTTTGCTGACGACCTGGCACTCCTCTCCCACAGTCACAGACAGATGCAAGACAAGACCACCTGCCTTGAGACAACATCAGCAGGAACAGGGCTCAAGATAAACAAGAAGAAGACCGAGCTGATGAAGATCAACACCACAGACAGCAGCCCAGTCACAGTTGGAGGCGAGCCCATTAGGGAAGTAGATTCCTTTGTCTACTTGGGAAGCGTAGTTGACAAGCAGGGAGGCACCGACCGGGACATCATAGCCAGGATGGGCAAGGCGCAAGCAGCATTCATCATGCTAAAAAACATCTGGGCCTCAGGAGAGATCAGAAGGAAGACAAAATTGCGTATCTTCAGTTCCAACATGAAGTCAGTTCTGCTCTACGCTTGTGAGACTTGGAGAATGACCAAGACAATACAGAAAAAAGTTCAAACCTTCATCAACACCTGTCTGAGGCGCATCTTCAAAATCAGATGGCCAGAGAAAATCAGCAATGAAGATCTATGGAAGCAAGCAGGACAGGAACCAGTTGCCAAACAGATTCAGCGGAGGAAGTGGGGCTGGATAGGACACACCCTCAGGAAGCCAGCATCCAGCACCACACGCCAAGCCCTGACATGGAACCCGCAGGGGAGAAGAAAGAGAGGGCGACCTCACAACAGCTGGAGACAAGACACAGAGGCAGAGATGAAAAGACAGGGGACCAACTGGACAGGCATTCAGCGAGCAGCCCAGAACCGAGTGCAATGGCGGAGTGTTGTCGATGGCCTCTGCTCACCCTTGAGCTATGGGCCTAAGTAAGTAAGTAAGCTGGACGGAGCACAGATCTTGGTTAAGTTGGAACCTTGTTCTTGCCTGGTTTATCACAGAAATGCAGGATTTGTGTAGCTTGGTGTACAGAATGGTTGTGTGTGTGTGTTTGTGAGTGTGTGTGTGTGTGTGTGTGTGTGTGTGTGTGTGTGTAGAGAGAGAGAGAGTGTGTGTGTTGTGTCTGTGTCTGTGTGTATATGTGCACATTTCGACACCAGCAAGCGTGTTTGTGTGTCTCTGGATGTTATTTTGTTTCCATCACTTCACCTTGTTGTCTGATGTGCTGCACAATGTTGAAGCTATGACACCATCGTTGAGAATGTGGATTTTGCTGCTGTGATTTTCAGGCAGTGCAGCAACTGCAGAAGGTAAAACGCTGTACTTGCCTGTGTGATGCTGACTGACACCACTGACAATGCCACACTGCTCTGGCTGCAGTTTGCCTTTGGTCCTTTGTTATATGATGTGTACCTCTTGTTACTATGACGTACATGTGTGTTTGTGTGTGCACTCAGGCTCCTGCGCACACAAGTGTATGTGTGCTCCTTCATGATCCTTTCCTTAGCCTCACTGCTGTCTTCTCCACGATCTCAGTGTATCTACAGTTCCCCCCCCCCCCCCCCAACCGTCCACATGAGTGCTGTGGGTTGAACCACTGCAGGAACAAAGGCCAAGTTTTGGAAAGGAGGAGATGGCTGGGGGTCCTGTCCTAAAGAAACAGAAGATGGGGGCAGGTGGTTGCTGCTTAGCTGTGCATCAGTGTTGTTTGCTTCTGAGGCAGCGTAGAGAAAGGCAGTTTTCTCCCTTAGTTTTCCACACACTTTGTAGGCCCTCAGGTCAGCAAAAGCTGTTGTTAACTGATCCTGATTGGTCGATTTTCATTCAGTCTTTGTAATCAGTCTGTGCCCTTGTTGGGTTTCCAACGAGTGTGATTTGTTGGTTTCATTTACCAAAGTCACAGAAATATACAGAATTTGGCGAAATATTTAGCACAACATAGATGTGAATTTTGTACAAATAAAAGAGACAGAGGTGGAAAACAAACCCAAATGGAAATGAACTCGCTAAAACAGAGTGCAAAGTAATGCTTAAGACTACACCGTTCAAAATAGACAGGTTATGATTAAGGAAAATGTCATGTTCACACATCACAAAGCACAACACGTTGCTCCCCACACGGCTGTCACAGACCTGGTTACCCTCATGATTTTGCAGTAATTTTTATGGAAAAAAAATCGAAATTATGGGAAATACACCCCACCCCCACCCCCGCCCCCCAAATTACGTGAAAAAAAATCAAAGAAAGGAAATTGTTAAATGCGAAGTTTTCGTCTGCTACCATTTCAGTCAAAAGCAGTAAAAAGATATTTCCCAGCGTGCCTTGTGTCTTTTACCTTATCAGAGATGGCGATGAAGCGGTCTTATGCGCCAACGGCCAGCTCTTCCAAATCTTCAAAAGTTGCGAAAGTATTGCGATTATGAAGATTACATTTTTTTTTTTTTTAATTACAGGTTTTTGTCTGATGTGTAACAGGTACACGAATTTGGGGTAAACAGGTCTGCTGTCAGAAGGAAAATGGAGATCAGACTTAAAAGAAAATTGATTCTGCTGCTAAGAAACAAACAAATTTCAAGACAAACACAGTGTGTTTCAACTTGTCTGGTCTTCTTCAGGCAAAACAAACAACATTCAAGACAATAAAAACGAAGAACGAACAATCACTTATCTCCTCAAACTGGGCACAAAATGGTATCTGATTCAGCTTCTCTCTGCTTCAAGTCCACCTCATGTTTGACATGAACAAAACACATGTGGGCTTCAAGTCCACCTCATCTTTGACATGAACAAAACACATGTTGTGGGCTTCAAGTCCACCTCATCTTTGACATGAACAAAACACATGTTGTGGGCTACAAGTCCACCTCATGTTTGACATGAACAAAACACATGTGGGCTTCAAGTCCACCTCATCTTTGACATGAACAAAACACATGTTGTGGGCTTCAAGTCCACCTCATGTTTGACATGAACAAAACACATGTGGGCTTCAAGTCCACCTCATCTTTGACATGAACAAAACACATGTTGTGGGCTTCAAGTCCACCTCATCTTTGACATGAACAAAATACATGTTGTGGGTTTCAAGGCAGACACAGCATGAATGGCTGGAGATCAGAAAGAAAAGCTTTTCCAATCATGCACTGCCATTAGACCTTCCCCCCCTCTTTCCTCTCCCCTCTCCCATGTGTTATGAATAATAACATCCTTTGGCTGGTCCTTGAAGTGATGAGAATATTCACTGTCCATGAGTATCAGCTAGTGCTGGTAACATTCTTTGGCTGGTCCTTGAAGTGATGAGAATATTCACTGTCCATGAGTATCAGCCAGTGCTGATAAGGGAAGCACAAGTGTGACTAAAGTCTAATGAGATAAAAGTTCGTCTTATGGGGAAAAGGTGTGGTCACTGAGGAATGAGGTATGCACACTTCAGCACTGAAAACATGAATTGGAAGAAGGGCAGGAATGTGGAGGTGAGGGAGAGGGATGATGAGTGTGGGTTGTGAGTGTGTAAATGGAGGGGGGGAGGGGATGGGGGGGGGGGTATGTTGATGGTAAAATTTTGTATGGTACACTGTAAAACACACAGACCACCAGACGAAGATGTCAGTTCTTTTCACTATCAGTTGCTGAATTCTACCTGAACATTGTGTAATCTTTCTATGACTGCATGGCTGTGCTGATATCGGTCACTCTGTAATTCACTCAGTATTGGCACTGTCGCAGAGGGGAGCTCACAGTTTGCCGCTGAGCTGTTTCTTGATCTTCCAAGCCTTTTCCCTGACCCCACTGTCATTACCTCTGTAGCATGACTGGCTCTTTCCATGCCACTGCGTCTCTCTGACTTTTGTGTTGATTGTGACTAACCCCGTTTGAAATGTAGTTTTGTTTCGTTTTTTCTGTTCATTTTTCTCTTCCTTACAGTGTACAAAGCTATTCATTGTATTATCTCCATGGGGATGATGTTCACAACATGCCCTGAAAAGGGAAGAGAAATATTGGAAGAAAGGTAGTATAAAAAGTTACCGATTTTTGTGTGTGCAGGTTTGCGTCATTTGGTTTGAAGGTCTTTTATTTAAAATCATTCCTGTTTCTATTACAACAATTTCATGGGTGAGGGGAGTGGGGATGGGGGAGTTAGAAGTTCAGTTACTGACTAGTCAAGTGACCTTTTATTCCAGTTAGTGTTTAATGGCAAAATGATTATTTGGCAACCGTATTGTTTTCCAAATCTATAGAAAAGTGCAAGGTGAGATGCAGGCTGAAGTGACAGACACGTACAACCTACAGACGCAGACAATGAAGGATGCAGTGTCACTGAGAGGTGTGGGTATGTCACAGTGGAGTGTTGATGTTTCAAGGTAGTCACAGCATGAAACCTGCAATGGAAGGCGATGTCTGGAGAGAGGTACATGCCAGCTGCTGTCTTGTCTGTGGCAACCGAGGGGGAGCTAAGGGATGGGATGGGGGTGAAGATGGAGGGAAAGGGAAGAGAGGGAGACAGATTCTTGTTTTATGGATCCTGTAAACTTAATACAACCTTACTGTTATTGCTATTTGTTTTTTTTACCACAATTCTTGGTTTTTTTTTATTTTTTTATCAGTTTTCATAAAGGTAACTCCTCACCTCCTGTCCACCTTACCTTTCCTGCCCCTCTCCCCTCTTACCCCCTTCCCACCCATTCCCCTCCTCCCTTCCCCCATTTTCCCCTCCCCTTCTCTGCCTCTCCTCTTTCCCTCCCTCACACAGATGCCCAAGGGTCTTTCAGAATGAATTGTATCCACGCCTTCTTGAATTATATACTAGTAATACTGTCTCGTCTGTCACTGTCTTTGATTCTGTCTGTTGATCTAGTTGCAAAGTGAGGTGACTGCAAACAGAAATCTAAACAGACTTGAAAAATTATTGCTAAAGCTCCACCCAAAAAAACGTTGACAAATGAATCACAAGACAAAACATGGTGCGTTTCGACCTCTTTGGTCTTCTTCAGGCAAGATACACCACTCAGGACAAGGGTAGGTCTTCTTCAGGCAAGATACACAATACTCAGGACAACGGGTAGGTCTTCTTCAGGCAAGATACACCACTCAGGACAACGGGTAGGTCTTCTTCAGGCAAGATACACAATACTCAGGACAACGGGTAGGTCTTCTTCAGGCAAGATACACCACACTCAGGACAACGGGTAGGTCTTCTTCAGGCAATACACCCACTCAGGACACGTAGGTCTCTTCAGGCAGATACACCACACTCAGGACAACGGGTAGGTCTTCTTCAGGCAAGATACACAACACTCAGGACAACGGGTAGGTCTTCCTCAAGCAAGATACACACACACTCAGGACAACGAGTTGCCCTGAGTGTTGTGTATCTTGCCTGAGGAAGACCTAAGAGGTCGAAACGTGTCGTGTTTTGTCTTGTGATTCATATGTCAATGGTTTTTGGGCGGAGCTTTAGCAATAATTTTTCAAATCTGTCTGTTGAGTCACTATGTTTACATCTTTCTTTGCTGTCATCCACACTGTGTCTGCCTCTGTGGTCCATTCACCTGTCCATGTTCTAGAAAGCCTGTAAACTTTTTTTTGTTCTTCTTTTTCAAGTTCATAGTGTGCCAGCTATTTTGCTGTGAGGTGTCAACAGCTGAGACCCTAAACAGTGACCTGTCTGCAGTGTCTTTCCCAGTGATGCTTATTATATGTTTTAATGGCACGTTGCGTTTTCCTTTGTGTAATTGTTTTTTTTAATTTTCAGTACATGTGGGGTAGATAAACTGAGTTGAATGACTGAGAAGTCAAGCATGCCCAGAGGAATGACAGTGGTTTAGCGAATGTTGAATGGTTGTAGGTAATTAGTTGTGTTGCTTTTTTTGCTTTTCTTCCACCAACCCCCCCCCCCCACCCACCCCCCACCCAACTCCCCACCCCTCCTTTCTCATGCCAGAACTGAAGCCGGTGATGCCAGCCCAGAGGGGGCTGTGTGTGGTGGGCTGGGCTGTAAGGAGGCTGACGCCAACACTGCATATGGCTTGCACTGACTGTCAACGGCAGAAAAATGATTCCTAATAGCTTGAGGGTTTTTTTTTTTTATTTATGAACAGCAAAATACGTGTGACGAATGCATGTGCATCTCATATTTCAAGATATCTTGTTGGTGGATGAAACAGATTGTTCTTTTCAAAGTTAGGGATTATGTGCTATATTCCAAAGAGTTCTGTAGACTTAAAATTGGAGTAATATGACCTTTTTCATTAATGTCCTGTGTATAGGTCAAGATCTCAGATTCATAAAGCTTGTTGAATTGATTTTTTTTTGTTTTTGTTGTTCTTACAATAATCACTCTTGGCTCATCAGTGAATGCTTATTATTTGGAAATTGACTACAATATGTTATCAGGATCAAGGTCATCTTAATTTAGTGTGTGCTGGACGAACTGGAGTACCTGGTGATGAATGTTGCCAGACAATAGAAATAGCAGTCAAGGTCATTGTACAACATTTTCGTTGTTATGCTGATGCCAGCTGTGGTCAAGTAGTCCTGTGTTATGCTGATGCCAGCTGTGGTCAAGTAGTCCTGTGTTATGCTGATGCCAGCTGTGGTCAAGTAGTCCTGTGTTATGCTGATGCCAGCTGTGGTCAAGTAGTCCTGTGTTATGCTGATGCCAGCTGTGGTCAAGTAGTCCCTGGATGTTATGCTGGATGCCAGCTGTGGTCAAGTAGTCCTGTGTTATGCTGATGCCAGCTGTGGTCAAGTAGTCCTGTGTTATGCTGATGCCAGCTGTGGTCAAGTAGTCCTGTGTTATGCTGATGCCAGCTTGGTCAAGTAGTCCTGTGTTATGCTGATGCCAGCTGTGGTCAAGTAGTCCTGTGTTATGCTGATGCCAGCTGTGGTCAAGTAGTCCTGTGTTATGCTGATGCCAGCTGTGGTCAAGTAGTCCTGTGTTATGCTGATGCCAGCTGTGGTCAAGTAGTCCTGAGTGGTGGGAGAGGGGGGAGGGAAGATGTTTTTGGAGGGGGAGGCGTTGGTGGGGGGGGGGGGGGGGGGGCTTTCCATTCTGGTTGTTTTTGTGTTTTAATTCCTTGCTGTATGCTTTCTTTGCTTGATTTATCTTTTGTATCATAACTGTTCTCTTCATGTTTATTCCTTTATAATGTTGATTTTTTTTAACAAATTAAGTGGTGTGACTGGTGCCTCAAGCATAACTAGTTTTACCCATCATTAGGATGTTAGCAGTGTAATGAACTATGTCAAGAAGTGTGGGTTTTATCTTTCAGTGTCAGGAACTCTTTTGCTGTGCATTCTTGGGTTGGATTTGTGAACTAGTTTTCAATTTTTTTCTTTAATACATGTTTTCAGACCGGATAGAAGCTCAGTAGGTGACAGTGATTACAAAGGACAGGCAGTCCAAATCATTGTTGAAATACTTTTTTTTTAACAGCAGCAGTGAATGACAAAAGAGAGTTAAGACTCACAAGTAAAACTGCAAAAAGAAAAATGCATTACATGTGCTGATAATATCTGTGTATATGGCAGCCGATAGTAAGAAAAGAATATGATTACAAACTGTAAAGAAAGTTCATCATTGTTGTCAACTGTTGTGTAGCTATACGACTGATGTTATTGTGTTATGAACAGTTGATGACTCATGGGTAAACATATTTTGCCGAGTTAAAGGCATAGCTTGTGCTGCCTCATGCTGGCCTCCTTCCAGAGACTGAAGAGCTGAGAGAAGCAGGAGAGACAGAGCAGGCACTGTGCCCAGGGGATGGCAGAGAGAGCCAATGATTGCCATGCTTACAACTGCAGGTTAATTGTGTTCCATGGTGTCCTTGTGCAGCTGCCCTCAGTGTTGGGAGGGAGTGAAAACGTGATGGAGAACTTCAACATCCGTCACACAGCCGCTCTGGACCAGATCTCCATGCTCAGCTTCATCCCGCGAGGCTTCAACCCCAAGATGGATGCCTTCAGGCTGGACCGCCGCGGCAGTTCACGGCAGTCGACCTTTGACCCGTCCAAACCTCCACCTGTTAGTATTCTGTTACGCTTGGTATCTGTGGCAACGTTTCTGTTATCAAACTGTTTGGTATATGTGGCAATGTTTGTGTGTGTACATAAATGCTTATATTATGTGTGTTTGTGTGCACATCTTGAACAAAATAAGGGATCTAAGTAATCAGTACCTAATATAAAATGCTTGTTGGTAAAGTGCCCACATACATTGTCAATATATATGTACATTTCACATTTGCAACAACCAAAAACTCGCACATGCTGACTTATGGTGAACATGGCACTTGGTTCCACCATGACAAACTGTGATTGAAAGGTCTTGGACTTCCATAGAATAATTACCTTATACAGCTAACATCCAGTTGTAAACGTGATGCAGACCAATTTTAGAACCTTTATTCTGAGGGTCCCATCTGTCTGCAAAGTTCCTTTCCTTTAGCTGTTTGGACTGAATGCTGATCTCCGGAGATACATACACACTGCATAAGAACGTGCACACCAAAACCTAACCATATATGTACATCCACATAACAGGCAGTGAGGGAGTTGACATGTACATCTGATTTCTCCTCAGTACACATATAGGGATGTGTCATGATGGTAAAACCATCCTCTGCTTTATTTTAAAACCTCACAAGACTTTTCACAGACACTTTATGTTTCACTCTGTAACCCTGTGACTTTCCTTCAGTGACGTTGAACCTAAATTTCAAACTTTGAAGCTCCACACACACACTGTGACATGCAGAAGTTATAATAACTTTAACAGATCCAGATTTCTTTTTGGTTCACGCTCGAGCTGCAGTCCAGAAGATTCTGTACAGGCCATTAGTTTGACTATTTAGCAATAGGCAGTTCTTTCCTGTAGACCTAAAACAGTGTAGTCCTCTCTCTGACAGTGTTCTTTGAGGACAGGTCAGAAGTTGCTCTTTCCCTGAACAAGATGGTGGAACAAAGGCAGATCTGAAGCTGATCAGATTGGTGATAGGTTAAGAATCTGACATCGAGCAAACAGTAGAAACATGTTGAGGAGATACACATACTTTTCCCATTTTAGAACTGTGTAACAGCGCGTTAAAAAATTACTGAAATTTAAAGCAGCCTTTATAACAAATTTGTTGAGTTATTTTTAAAAGTAAGTTTGATAACCTTTTAAATCATACAGGGCTTATATGCTTCAGTCATTTTGTGTGAATGTGCTGAATCTTTAAGATGTGGCCAAAACACGAATTCATGAGATGATGATTCCTTTGGAAGTATGTCTGTATTGGAATCAGTGATCTTAGAAAATGGGGTGTGAACATGTGTGCATAGTGTTGTGTTAAAGAGGAGGGAAGAGAGGTGCAGACTGACTGGGCAGACACTGTAGTCATCATAGCATTGTTTTCAGACCATCCAGTCCTGCAGTCAGCAGGAATCAAGCATGGGGGAGAAGAGGTGCAGACTGGGTTGACAGACACTATGATAATCACTGTGTGTGTTTTCAGCAGTCAATGGGAATCAAGCATGGGGGAGAAGAGGTGCAGACTGGGTTGACAGACACTATGATAATCACTGTGCGTGTTTTCAGACCATCCAGTCCTGCAGTCAGTCGGACAGCCAGCGGGCGTACCTGCGTCAGATGTATGGGGCAGACAACCTGTACCAGGTGACCCAGACCATGCCTGCCCATGACCTCATGGACATGGCAGTGACTGCCGGCACCCTGGTGGCCGTCATCAAAGACAAAGACCCCATGGGTGGACGTCAGCGCTGGTTTGTGGACGATGGAGGTAAAGCTGTTGTCTCCTCAATGTCTCCAGTTATGTTGTTTGTTGCTAGTCCTCCTCAGTCTTTCATGGATTTCAGCTCAAGCAGTCATTGCCTGACCTAGACTGTCTGTATGCTTGGTTGGACTGGAAACAAGATGCAATGAAATGAACTTCTCTCACTGGGCATTGTTGGCCTGGACAGGGCATGGTTCTCTTGATCCAAGTGGATTTGACCTTCCCTCAGGGGGCATTGTTGGCCAGGTGGACAGAGCATAGTTCTCATGATCCAAGTGGATTTGACCTTCCCTCAGGGGGCATTGTTGGCCAGGTGGACAGAGCGTGGTTCTCTCGATCCAAGGGTCCTGGGCTCCATCCCCACTTGAGATAACCTGGATAGAGAAGATTTTCTGTTCAAGGCAACCTCTATGCAGACTTCAAACCAAGGTTAGAGAAAGCATATATTTCTGTGTGCTAGAGCAGGCCACCGGGTGCCACTGAGACAGATTACCCACAAAAGCACACCAGTGCTATATTTAGACATCACCCCCTCCTCCCTCCCAAAAAACAACAACAGAATATGGCTACCTCAGTGATGGGATTAGACATTGTCAGGTACATAGAAATTTCACTAATGGTGAACCTTAGACTGCTAGCCTAGGATCTGAGAAAAAGGAAACTGGTGTGGATAGTCTTATTTCTGTAAGAATACTTGTGGGATGGTTTGGGAAGAAAAAAAATTTGCCCATAACTACACCATCCCCATAGTTTTCAGTGATTATGACAGTTAGCAGGATTGAAATCTCAATATGAATGCTTTGATCGCTCAGACACTCAAAAAAAAAAAGGGGGGGGGGGGGGAAGCTTGTTAAAAAGCCTCCACAAAACTTAACTTGACAATGCTGCAACTGTAGCCAACAAACAGAGACAGAAGTCTGTTGATTGAGACTGTGGTGTAAGCCGCTGTGGTGCAAGCCGCTGTGGTGCAGTGGTTACTGGCAGCATGGAGTGAAGCGAGAGTGTGTGTCAACATGAACATGTCATAAGTGGCAGTGGTGCAGTGGTGAATGTCTATACCAGGAATGGAGAAGGAGCATGACATGGGCATGCTGGGTGGAAGGTCATGGCCAGCTCATGAGTGTGATCAGAAGGGAAGCATGGAACCACATAGACAAGGTGGGGGGGGGGGGGGGGGGGGTTGCCACAAAATGCATGAGAGTGTTGCTCAAATTTCTTAACCACATAGTAATTTTCTGTACATTTCAAGCCTGATTGTCGCCTGGATTTGTTATGAAAGTAGCTTTGTACCCTCAGCTTGATTTGCTGCTAGGTTTGTTCTGTCTAAAGTGGTATTTTATCTTCTGTGGCCAGTAATTACACCAACAACCCTATACATGTGATCCCCTGTATGTGTCTGTCCGGTGCAGCCAACAAAGGTTTCGTGCAGTCCTCGCTGCTGACCAAGCCCAGCAGCTCCCCGACGGGCAGCCTGTCCAGCTGGTGACCCAGGACAGCGAGGACTTTACCTCGGCCTACAGCACCAGCATCGACGAGGGGGATGCCCTGCCCTGGCTGGCGGCTCAGTCGGAGCCCCTCTACCCAGAAGTCACGGAGGTGTCGCAGGGTCCCATGGCCGCCACCGCCCAGCCAGCCTACGAGGTGGGGGTGCTGGACAGTGTGGTCATTGCCTGGAGGTTCAGGGTCCATGTTTTGTTGGTGGTTGGCCTGCCTCTCTGTCTGCTCACAGTAGGCCTGCCCTTTTGTTTCCTTGACGTAGTTTCATAATTTTGTTTGCAGGTTATAGTGTTCTTTCTTGTTTGCTTTTGTTGTAGTTTCACTTCTTTGTTTGCTTTTGTTGTTGTTTTCACTTCTTTGTTTGCTTGTTGTTGCTTTCCTGTTTGTTTGCTTCTTGTAGTCCTGTCTCTTTGTTTGCTTCTAGTATTCCTGTCTCTTTGTTTGCTTCTAGTATTCCTGTCTCTTTGTTTGCTTCTTGTATTCCTGTCTCTTTGTTTGCTTCTTGTAGTCCTTTCTCTTTGTTTGCTTCTTGTAGTTGATCTCTGCTTCTTGTAGTCGATCTCTTTGCTTCTTGTAGTCGATCTCTTTGTTTCCGTCTTGTAGTCGATCTCTTTGTTTGCTTCATGTAGTCCTATCTCATTGTTCTTCTTGTCTCATCCTTTTGTTAGCTTGTCTTATCTCTTTGTTTGTTGCTGTCTTATCCCATGGCTTCTTTGTTGTTGTCTTTGCTCTTTGAGTGATTGTTTTATTTTTGTTCTGTTGCCTTTGTTTATCCACTTTTTGTTTGATTGCTTTGTTTATTCTGCCAAGGATGTGAATTCATTGTTTGTTTGATTGTTTTACTTTTATTCTTTCCTCTTTGTTTACCAGTTGTGTCCTTACCTTATTATTGATTTGTTTGTGTCCTTACCTTTTTTGATTTTTTGTGTCCTTACCTTTATTGTTTGTTGTGTCCTTACCTTTTTATTGATTTGTTTGTGTCCTTACCTTATTATTGATTTGTTTGTTCTTACCTTTTTATTGGTTTATTTGTGTTCTTACCTCATAGCTGACGTGTTGTGATCGTAACGCCACTCCATTTGCTTGCTGTAGTGTTTCCTCTTTATTTACTTATCTTAAGCTTCCTTTTTTTTTCTTGAAATCTTTTTTCATTCATTTATTTGGTTTATTTTGTTGATGTCACTTGCTACACATTTGATTTCTTCTTTAAGAGATGGATATACACTCCCATTTTGAAGTACCAAGTCTAAGCCTCGTGGGTGATATGACTCATGACTTTGGAGTTTGTGATGCTGCGGCACATTGCAGCATACTGATGCAGGAATTTTTTAAGCATTGATGTCAGTGGTGTTTGTGTCACAGACTGTCATGGCCAGCAGTGGTCACCTTTCCTGTCAGCCTCATTGCTCCTGTCATCCTCATTGCTCCAGTCAGCCTCGTTGCTCCTGTCAGCCTCATTGCTCCTGTCGCCTCGTTGCTCCGGTCCGCCTCGTTGCTCCGGTCCGCCTCGTTGCTCCGGTCTGCCTCGTTGCTCCGGTCTGCCTCGTTGCTCCGGCCTGCCTCGTTGCTCCGGTCTGCCTCGTTGCTCGGCTGCCTCGTTGCTCCGGTCTGCCTCGTTGCTCCAGTCCTGCCTCGTTGCTCCGGCCTTCCTCGTTGCTCCGGCCTGCCTCGTTGCCCTTGCTCCTGTCTGCTCATTGCTCCTGTCTGTCTCATTGCCCTAGCTCCTGTCTGCCTCATTGCTCCTGTCTGCCTCATTGCTCCTGTCTGCCTCATTGCTCCTGTCTGCCTCATTGCCCTACTCCTGTCTGCCTCATTGCTCCTGTCTGCCTCATAGCTCCTGTCTGTCTCATTGCTCCTGTCCTCTTCCTGACCCTGCCATTTTCCCTGTTTTCCCCTCTTCCCCCATCCCTTTCCCACCACGTCTCGTTTTTCTTTCTATTCATCCATTTGCTGTGCTGTTCCAAGAATAGAGAGAGTCACAACATCTGATGATACAGAGGCTCTGTCGTGTGTGTAGAACGTGTGTGTGTGTGTGTGTGTGTGTGTGTGTGTGTGTGTGTGTGTGTGTGCACGCGCGCAATTGTGTGTATGTGAGTGCCCCTGTGTGTGTACATGCGTGTGTGTGTGTGTGTGTGTATGTGTGTGTGTGTGTGTGTGGATGCATGTGCGCCTGCATGTATGTGTGTGGTGTGTGTGTCTGTGTGCCTGTCCTGCGGCTGTCAGTATTACTGTGCAGAGTACCCCTTCCAAAGCCGCAGCAGCAACGAGGTGAGCCTGCAGGTGGGGCAGGTGGTGGTGGTGCTCAGTCGTCAGGACCTGGACGGCAACGCCGAGTGGTGGCTGGTGGATGCTGACGGCTACCAGGGCTACGTACCCGCCAATTATCTACGCAAGGCGTGACCTGTCAGCAGCCATTGACCTCCCATGACCTCCGGGAGAGCTTTCGGCTTCGGGAGAGAGTGAACACGGTGGATGAAGATGGTTGTTGTGGTCATGTCACTGGAGATATGTGAGGTATTTTTGTAGTGTGGGATCGCTGCAGTATCAATACAGTGTGGGGTATTTGGTGAGTTGATGGCTTCTTTGTCAGTGAGCTAACTGCCAAGTCTGTCGAGTGCCAGATGATTTTTTCGGTGTGGATATGCACACGTATTGTGACATCATGTTTTTGGACGTTATTTTAGTCGTCACTGAATTTTTTTTTTTTTTTTTTTTTTTTTTTTGTGAAGGTTTATGAATGATTTGTTGTGACAATAGCAATGTTTTAGATTTCTGAGTTGTGTTTGTACCTGTATGCTACCAGTTCTAATACATATTTTCTCTTTGATTTAGAGGATTGTTTAAAGTTTATTTGATAGAAACTGTTCACTGTGGATATTTTTCTATGTTTATCTAAATTCATTAAGATAATGGACATGAGAAACTGAATCCAGTTTATTGAAAAATAAGGTTTAGTGTACTTCTTAGTTATATGTCTTGTATTTGCATTCAGTAATGATGTTTTTTCCAGCATTTTTCTTCAAATAATAGTGAATCCTCTTGGCCCCTTACACTTTGAAGAAATAGCACAGTATATAACCATTGTTGTTTTCATTGTTCATGAATCCTTTTGATATTTATCTCTGAACATTTTTCAGTGCTAGAGTCAGTGATGATGATAGTGTTTTTGGTTCATTGGTGTCTGTGTCTGTTTGTGTGTGGGATGTATGTGTGGGCGCGTGCGCATGCTTGTTCATAAGTGTTTAGATGTGGAATTAACATCAGCATTAGCAGCTTTTGAAATGGATTCGTGTTTGTATTGAAACAGATTAGAGGGAGACTGAGAGAAAGGGAGACTTTGTATTGCTTAAAAAGTAAAGAAGGGAACTAGGATGGGGGCATTGATGAAGAGGCAAGCTGTCCTCATGACGTGCTCTCAAACAGGCGTTCATTGTCACTATAGACAAATCTTGACTTCCTCTGCACTGAGGCATGACCAGTGGTCAGATTCCTGTCCTGTTCACTGGACTGTTCAGGACGAGGGGTTCTCAGACTGAAGTCTGTGTGGACTGTTCAGGACAAGGGGTTCTTAGACTGAAGTCCGTGTGGGCTGTGTCAACCTGCTGAGGCCTTTTTCCTTCCTGTTGTTGTACTCCATCCAACAACCTTTTTTTTTTTTTTATCTACCTTGTACCAGACTACCAGATTTGTGTTTTGTCAGATTGCTTGAAGAAGTCCTGAAATCGGGGATACTGTTTTCACAAAGAATTTTTAAGCAAGAAATGAAAATCAGACTTGCACCAAAGATTATCTTAATAGTGGATGTAGTTTGATGCAGATCCTTCATTCACCTTCACAGGGAAGATCTAAAAATCAGTGTGAACATTGACAGTGACTCACTACGTCTGGCTCATGTCAGTCTGTGTCACTGAACTGGGAAGCAGTATTCACCATAGTCTGTATTGTCTCCCCTGATGTCTCATTTGTGGTTGTTGCTTCAATGGCGCCAGGGCTGCTGAATCAATCAGCCATGTCAAATAGACTGATACTTACTGTGATTGATTTTTAAACTTCAAGAATAGTGCTCACGAGACCCAAAGCTACAGGCTCAAAATGCAATGCTTCGGTGCTCAAATCCTTCCTGAATAACTTGTGTGAAAACAAAACATAGAGTCACCTCGGTGGGTGGTCCGATAGTTTGGGGAAAATGTCAGACCTGTAGGTAAGGGCAGATCAGTCTTGACATGACAATCAGCATTTTTTCATCCTGGCTTTTTCTCCTTTGTTTTGCTTTGTGAATTTACTATGTATCTCAGTTCAGTTTGATTCATGTTGCTTTGTATCTCCACTCTGTCAAAAGAATGTATGTCTGCTGGATCGTTTTGATGTAATGCTCAGTATCCAGGCCCCCACCCTGGACCATGTTGCCATAGGCTTGATAATAGTGCAGGGCTGTCATATGAAGCTGGTTTGCCTCTCTCTTCATGGAGTGGGGCAGTCAGATGATACCTGTCAGAAGGCAGTCGACTATTCACCCTATCCTTCCCAAGAACAAAAATTTGCTGTTGATATATACATATGATTTTGTCTTGGAGCTGTTTGAATTGAAAGGTACCCCCCCCCCCCCCCCCTCCCAAAGACTGTTACACCTTACTGCAGATAAAGAGGCAAACAAGTGGCCGTAGCTGTCTTCTGTAGACATTGATTAAGGTAAAGTCAGCGGTGTAGAGAGATCTAAGCCAGATGGTTTCCTTCAGCTGTGACGATCTCTTTGTCTGGATAGGAATCCCACATCTGTACCAGCGTCAAACACTGTAAATGCAGCATGAGGGTAATAAGCTGTTTATACCGTTCTGTATCTTTCTCACACACACATGCATGCATGCACACACATATCTCAAGAGCGTGCACACACACACACACACACACACACACACTCTCTCTCTCTCTCTCTCTCTCTCTCTCTCTCTCTCTCACACACACACCAATTTGTTGCTATTTTTGGATGTTGTTTTGTGGAATGGTCAAGTGAATGTCCGTCTGCTGAACTTAGAGGAGGTCACTCTACTGTTTCCATTTTTCACATGTGCATGTGTGTGTGAATATGTATATTCTTTGTTTGGGAGAGGAAGGCTTTGATATGTCTGGACAAAATTACAATCGCTGGAAGTATTACAGTAGTCAGAATGGTATGGGTAAACTTGTTTCCGCTATCTGCCTTATGAAATATCAGGCACAAAATTCTTTTTTTTTAATTTTTTTTATTCCAGCTATCTGCTATATGAAGATCAGGCACAAGGTTAAGATTTTTTTGTCTGTCTGCTTTATGAAAATCAGGCACAAGGTTTGGATTATTTCAGCTATTCACTTTATGAAGATTATGCACAAGTTTTAGACTGTTTTATGAAGATTTGGTGTAAGATTGAGATTGTTTCAGCATCCAGTCCATGAAGATTAATTTATCGACAAAGTGCACATTGTTGGAGCTGTCTGCTTTATAAGATTACGCACAACAAAGTTTTGTGCATTTTCGGAAATAAGTCATTCACTTTGAAGCATCTACACAGTCTGTACCTTGGCGCCCTTAACACAAAGAAAGGTGGCATCTGTTACAGTGAACATAGTTTGAATGAGATTTCATGAATTAAATTACTACAGTAGACAAGGTGTGGGTGGGGGGGGGGGGGGGGTGTAACTGAAAGTGTGGGTTTGTGGCACTCGGTACCCTTGAAGGGCTTACAACCTGTGGCTGGACACACCATGCTGCCCTGTAATCAGGAGAATTACAAACGATGGACTGAATACCGAGGACAGAGGCGGTGGTCGGTCAGTTAATTTTGATACCACATGAAGTGTTGCAGGAGGTTGATGTTTTAAAGCATTTACATGGAAATGGGTTGTATTGGGCTCATTATCATTGTAATAATCTCACATTTGTGTTCAGTATTTATATTGTTAGCTGTTTACATTGATTACCTCTGGGACGTTTCCTGCTTAACTTAACTGTCTTCTCTGATGACAAGATTCCCTTTGTCTTTGGGATCTGTCTGCGTGGAACATTTCCTCATGGGACTGTTCTGGTGATGAAGAAAGGTGCTCTGGACATTTTGTTTCGTTCTTGGTGATGAGTCTGTGAAAGTGTTTTGGCAGGGGACATGTGGAAGTTTATGGTTAGAAAGATTGTGAAATGTGCAGCAGAGGCAAGAGGCTTTGAATGATACAACTCAGCTCCCTTGATGGCCTCTAGTGCTGGCTGGGCTTTGAACTGCATGACTTGAATAATGATTCGGGATGTAGTGATAGGGATGTAGGGTAAGCCTCCTCCTATGTCAGGAGTTCTGGGGATGTTTGGATGTTTCAGTTGTTAATCTTCTCTGCTCTCTTGTTCTCTCTCTTTTTGTTCTGGATTTTAAACTTTTTCCGCTTCCACTGATACCAGTTTTCAGTGCATAGTGTCATTTGGCATGTGCAACAGACCAACTGGTCAGGTAGATATTCACCACACAGCTCTGAATTGTCTGTTGTTGTTTTTTCCCCCCTTGAAAGTTCTGTCAGTGTCAGCTGTATTAGGCAATGCACTCTTCTTTACAGAAACTGGTTCTCTAAAGTACTGTTGCAGGTCAGCTTCACTTCCATCAGTGTGTTTCTGGCCTTAAAGTTTGCCAGAGGACAAACAAGAAAATAAATGGTGTGTTAATATTAATAGACCACCAAATGAATGGAATAAACAAACAAATCAGCCTGAACCTTTATGGTAAAGAAAGAAAGAAAAGAGATTGGAAAAATTCAGGAGATTGGAGAAATTTAGAGAGTTTTTTTGTTTTTTTTTAACTCAACAGAACCTTAAGTATTTCAGTTTCAGCTCTGTCTTAACTATGTCTTCCTCTCTCACTCATTCTCTCTTTCATGTGCATATAACCTCCATCTTGCTCTCTCACTCATCTCTCTTTGATGTGCATATAACCTCCATCTTGCTCTCTCACTCATTCTCTCTTTCATGTGCATATAACCTCCATCTTGCTCTCTCACTCATTCTCTCTTTGATGTGCATATAGCCTCCATCTTGCTCTCTCACTCATTCTCTCTTTGATGTGCATATAACCTCCATCTTGCTCTCTCACTCATTCTCTCTTTGATGTGCATATAGCCTCCATCTTGCTCTCTCTCTCATTCTCTCTTTGATGTGCATATAGCCTCCATCTTGCTCTCTCGCTCATTCTCTCTTTCATGTGCATATAACCTCCATCTTGCTCTCTCACTCATTCTCTCTTTCATGTGCATATAGCCTCCATCTTGCTCTCTCCTCATTCTCTCTTTGATGTGCATATAGCCTCCATCTTGCTCTCTCGCTCATTCTCTCTTTGATGTGCATATAACCTCCATCTTGCTCTCTAGCTCATTCTCTCTTTGATGTGCATATAACCTCCATCTTGCTCTCTACTCATTCTCTCTTTCATGTGATATGAACCTCCATCTTGCTCTCTCAGCTCATTCTCTATGTTCCTGTGTCATCACAACCTCCATGCTTGCTGTCTCATTTCTCTTTTATGTGCATATCCTCATCTTGCTCTCTCACTCATTCTCTCTTTGATGTGCATATAACCTCCATCTTGCTCTCTCTCTCATTCTCTCTTTGATGTGCATATAACCTCCATCTTGCTCTCTAACTCATTCTCTCTTTCATGTACATGCAGCCAGCAGCCAGCTCAAGCTTTGTTAGATTGTTCCTGTGTCTCACAAAGCCAAGACATGGGCTTTAGCAGAAAGAAATCCAAGGTTTTTATGTTTTTGTTGTTTCATTTGGATCAGTAGTTTGGGAGCTAGTGGTTTATGAAAACCAAAATGCTTAGGGCTACAAGACGCTTTGAGATATTTTGAAGAAAAAAATGAATTTCATCCATTAATAAGGTGCTTTGGAAGGTAAGACACATTTATTTCACTGCATACAAAACTGCAATTTACTGTTGTGTGCCTGGTATACTAGAACATGCACATGTGACTGTACGCAAGCATGTAAAGCCAAAACTATGGTGTAGTGAATGTGCTTCATTGATTTGCCACTGGATGATCCGTGCTGTGAGCTGTACATACATAGACCCTGAGCAGGACTGCAGGTGAGGTGTACCAGCTGGTCAACACAGCTGGTGGCCAGAGTCTGCAATATGTAGGGTGCTTTTGAACATAAGATGCTGTGGCCAGAATTCAGCAAAACTGTTTGTGGCCTTTTGGTGTAGCAACTACTATTATCAGTCTGTTTTGTATGCGAGAAATGTTCGAGATAAAATGTGTTCTTTTTCATGTAGAAGTGTGTGAATGCAAAGGACACTTTGTTACATAGATATTACTATTGATATATATAAAATAATATATATATGGTTTTGCAGCTGGTGAAACAACATATGTATGACAATAATTGTATCTCTGTGGATTGAATTGTCTGTCTGTGCCGATATATATATAATGTCGCCCAGTTTTTGTCTTGTGACATGTTTTATTCACACAGTTCAAATTATTTTTTCTTTTTCCCTTTATGTTGTACTCTACTTTTATGTTATGCTGTGCATGAAACAAGAACCAGCGCTGTGTACATCAGTCGGCATCTCTCTGTCACCTGGACACATACAATGAGACTAGAACAAGTCGATCAGCTGGCTGATACATTGGTGTTCGGACACATTGAACAGTTGACTGAAAGGTTGGTGATAGGACCGGTCAGTCACACAGCCACACACACACGCACGCACGCACTCACGCATGCAGACACACACACACACACACATGCATGCTCACAAGCACGCACACGTGCGCACACACATGCGCACACACACACACACTCCAGAAGCTGACCTCTTAGGCTTGAATGACAACAGAATTATGAGAGAACCGTATTCCATTTGTCAATATTGTTCAATGTGTAACTTCATATTGCCTAGTTGTACAAGTATGTGGAAATGAGTAGTCAGTCTTTCAAGGAAGTTTTTTTTTTAAAGGATTTTCAAAGGCATAGATGCCAATAACAGATTGTCATAATTGTTTCCAAATGCATAGATGCCAGAGACAGGGTGTGGGTCATGCCCACAGGAGGAGGACAGGTAACAGAGACCATTTCCTTGTTCCTGGGTAGCGCTCATCATCCGTCTTGTCTGGCAGAATGACGTCTGCAGATTCTGCTGTGTGCCTAGACACTCATGCTGCAGGCGTTTTTACGGTTATTTCCTTGAGCTTGTTCTCAGGAAAACTGAGGGTCCTACAGTGAAGAATAAATAGCAGGAGATCAGTGTGAAATTGTCAACGCTTTAGTTATTGACATTGTAAGCATTTGTTTAAACATTTTACCTGTTTGAAAACAAGATTTCATTATGGTCATATAATGGAATTAATAATGCTTGAAGATTTTAGTGTTGTCACAAGCTATGAAAATGTGAGTTGATTGTAGAGTAGCAATGGAGCATCACAAGCTTGAAAGTGAGTTGATTGTAAGTAGGCAATGGAGCCATCCAGAGGTACAGCGAAATTTAGATGGGGAGTTATGAATCTATAGCACAAAGAAAAAAGTGTTATAGAAAAAAAAAAACATCTTTAAAGGACAGGTCAGAAGTTTGGAATGGCTTACGAGAGTTTACTTACTTGAAGTGTTTTAAATCGAACAAAATACGTGTAAACTGAAGTATACAGAAACAGGAACTCCGAAGGGCTCTTTCCTTGTTCTTTGGTGTCTTAACCAGACATGGGTTCAGGCACAGTGGTAGAGGTGAGACATCGTTCAGTGATACAGGTGGAGCTAGTCACAGTGTCGGATCAGGATGACTTGTTTCTTGCTCTAGTTTGGGTTTGGGTTGGCGGTCACTGATCATGAGCAACAACCTAGGATGAAATGGCCTCCCTTGTTTTTACACCATCATTGAAGACCGGAGATGAAGCAGAGCAGCGAAGAATTAAACAGTGCTGGAAAACAGGTGTAGGGTATCATGTCTTGCGTCTTGAAAGTCATGACACAGTGTAGGAAGGAAAAGAGGGGTAGAGTAGTAAACCTGTCCACGTTGTGAATGTTTGAGATTATGGTAATAGTGTTGTGAAATATGTGTATTATGGACAACAGAGAAAATCCTTTGCAAGGTGGAGAAGGGGTGGGTTATAAGCGAAAAAGAATTGTAGATCGACAGTATGCGTGTGTATCAGATACCTGTACCATGTATGGATATCTCCCGTTGGATGAACACCGATGTACCGCTGTGGTTGGTCAGCATGTTTTTCTGTGTGATAGATACTTTGGCCATGTCTCTGTTCCCTTTTTTTTCTATTGCTTTCACACTACCTGTTGAACAAGTACAGTCGTCATTGTTATTATTGTGAGTCATGAGCTAGTGACTATCTGTGATACTGGATTCCTCAAATACTTGTGTGCTGTGGCTACTCTTGTGTAAGCCTGCGTTCTTTTGCAGTCATCCTACACATTTTGTGTGGTCATTTTGATCTGTTGATGAGAAACCTGTTCGTTTGGCCAACTGCTGTATGTTGTAAAGTAATTTGATTAGCTTTATATTCATTGGAATTCTTGCAGTCTGTACATTTGTGAAAATGTTGTCATCCTAGCTGGTGATTTATTATCAAGTAACTTGATTAACTTTATATTTATTGGAATTCTTGCAGTCTGTACATTAGTGATAAAATGTTGTCATCTTAGCAGATGATTTATTATTAAGTTCATATTGAAAAGTAACTTGATTAGCTTTATATTCATTGGAATTCTTGCAGTGTGTACATTTGTAAAAATGTTGTCATTCCTGGCAAATGATTTATTATCAAGTTCAAACTTTGCAAATCAGTAGCCATTTACAATGGACAGCTTGCATACCCAGCTATATATTATTTTGGAGTTCTGTGGAGTTTATGGTTTATTGCCTTAAGACTACTGCAGAGTTCAAAAGAAGTAAAACAGATAATTGAAAGGTATTCCAATGGAAGGCTTTTGTTGAGGTTGAGCGGTTTTGCTCGTCTCAAATGGTTTGTGAGTGGGAATTGTTTTAACTGGCTGTATTGTTCTTCGTCAGAGTGTGCAACAGAAATCCTATTGGTTATGTGTGGGATTAAATGACACCTCATTAGCATATAGAGCTGCAGCTTAATATTCAGGTTGCAGATTTTGCCAAGATGCTGCGACAGGTGAAATTGTTTTAAAGAAAATTGACACACAAAAAAAAGAAAAGAAAAGAAAAGAGAAGTTACATGGTTATAATGGTGAGACTAAGTCGTATGTGACAGGATTTCTTTTACATCACAAAGTTGATTAATCGAGACATTAGAATGACAGAAAAATGAAACGAATGAAAATTTAATGTCTGTGGGTTGGAAATCAGCATGAACAAAGAAAGATATTTTCCGGTAGAATGCATACGCTTTGAATTTGTATTCAAAGATTCTAGACTTTTTTTTTTGTGGTGACCCCTCAGTCATTTTCAGAAATCAGGGTAATTGTCAGTTCCCAGCTTTATGATTTAAACATGGGCTATCACCTCCTTCACTCAACTATAATCACTACACACTATGTATTCAGTATGTATGATCTTCACACTTGCGCAGATGTATGTCTTGACAGGCATTGGCAGGTTGTGGAAACTCGTTTGGGCAGTTAGATCAGGCACATACTCTGTCAATGTTCAGGTCGGGCCTTACATCATTTGACCAGTTCAGGCACATACTCTGTCGATGTTCAAGTCAGGCCTTACATCATTTGACCAGTTCAGGCACATACTCTGTCGATGTTCAAGTCGGGCCTTACATCATTTGACCAGTTCAGGCACATACTCTGTCGATGTTCAAGTCGGGCCTTACATCATTTGACCAGTTGCAGCTTATCAACAGGACTTTTTCTTGCATATAATCACAGTGCGCACAATGCTCTCATTCTTATTTCGAGCGGGTTCTTGCACTGCAAAAGGAAGAAAGAGCTTGTTCTCTTTATATCAGTTCTAGAAGAAATGACTACAGCATGTCATGAAGTGATGAAACGTAGCATAGCTTGCATTTTTTAAGAAGGCGCCATAAATCGAGACAGCTCTCACTGTTAACGTCCATCAACAATTCCACAAATTGTAATTTGTGAATTTTTTTTTTTTTTTTTGATTGGATGGGAAAATGATGTGGTAAACTTTTGGAATAATGTTTATGTTACATAGTTGACCTGTAGTGAAAGAAACAGAACAAAAATCGCCTTTATCTGTGTTAAGAAGTAGTTTTTGAGATTAGGTGTTTAACATCATGTTTTGTTCCAGATTCACCTCTAGTAAAAGAAAGTAGTTGTTGCTGTGATTAGATTTTTAATATGAGCTTTCTTCTTTTTGTGCTATTGATTTCTATCTAAGGAAACAAATGGTGACATATAAGATACCTGGGTCGTCAAGCTTGCCATGTAGTGAGGGAAGTTGCTTTTGAGTGCCTTACTGGTGGTGCTTGTTGTTTTGAAGTTCTAGTGCAGTCAGTGTACCAAGTCTGTGTTGTGCATAGATCACTTTGGTAATCACTGTAACCATTGGCCAGTTTAGAATTAGTGAAGAGAAAGCACACTTAGATAGAATGACACACGCCACTAATGATTTCATGTCCACAGGTCAGATCATTGGAGCTAGACCAAGGTTTATACATGTACCAGTTCCATGGAATTTGGTCACCAGTACACCAGTTTCAAAAGATCTTGTTTCTATACTGCTGAAAATTCTTGAACCACGGTAAAGCTGGGAATATGTCATTAGCATACAGTGAATAACAATGTCTTGGCAATCGTTTTATTTATTTATTTTTTTTTTTTTTTTGCTGTCCCATCGTCTATGCCACCTCAATGGCAGTGTTCCCACACCATTCATTCGGACACCCCATCCACAGCCACAGGGAGCAGTCAATGTCAAGTCGTCAAGAGGCAACCCACCAGAGGAGACACAGCACTGCTGCCAAGTCACTTTGGTGGTGTTCAGTGGTGCCTGTTCTGATCTAACATACGCAGGACACCGCCTACTAAGCCCCCTACTGATTACAATAATTGCTTAGTCACAGAGCCGGCGTGAGTGAGCTGTCCCTCCGGAGGCGCCACCACATACATCCAACGACAGCCCCCATGGAGTCGCCGAGACCGGTGACCCCGACGGATCCAAACCATGACCACAGATGTGGAGAGGACATCGAAATTGAGGTCACCATGACAGCAGGGCATGAAGGGCCACAGAATTTGAGACATTTTTTTATGCTGATCGATGAGAATGAGGATGATAAAGATGATGCTACAGATTTCCATTTTGGTTTGAGACTACATGACAGCGCTGTATTCTATGCTTCCTTTCATAATATATCCCGGCGTCAACCAGGCCTGAGAGATACAGACACCTGCAGTGTTGGTGAGGAAATTTGAGCAACACTCTCAGAGACGCATCCATTAAGTGGATGAAACTCGACTGTGTGGTCCCAGTCTTCCCAACTGAGCCCATAGCAAACTCAACTCTGGGTAGGAGGCAGTCGGGGCAGAAAAATCCCACATGACTCCGATAGGAATCGAACCCACGATCTCACAGCCGGGTGTCCGCGACGCTAACCACTTCGCCACGGCAGCTGGTCATGTCTTGGCAATTGTTGGTAGAGCAGGAAAAAGCAGCTAAAACCATATTGACACCAACGTGCGAGAAATGAGAACTGAATTGGATCATCGAGGAGTGCGTGACGAAGAGTGGTTTTTGTGGAGGCTGAGGATAAATGTTGAATGGCAGTAAGATTCAGACAGAAATAATCAACAGTTTTGGCCATAAATTTGAGCTAGTGTTTGTTCATAAAGTTTGCGTTTTCTGACCACCGTGTATTTCTACATCAGCTGGAGGAGACACTATTATTGGCAGCCCTTTTTTTGATAGGTACAATACTGCTAAAAACAGAAAAAAGAAAAACATCATTAAGTAAGGAATTTAAATTAATAAAGGTTTGTCTGCTGTACATAGAAGTAACACTGACATCATGCTTTGTATGCTTCTGTAAAACTACCCCTAGACAGACTTGTAAAAAAAAAATCATGAAGACAGAAAGCTCACAACTAGGAAGGGATCGTCAGTTATGAAGGTAAAAGCTGTGTAGTAAGCATGCATGACATGAAGATTATGATAATATAATTAACTCACGTAGATGAAAATATGTATTGGGAAAAAAAAATCATTCTTGAATATTTAAAAAGTTGTATCTTCAGAAATATGTAACTTATTAACAATTCATATTCTCACTGTGCCAGTATATTTACCAGCTTGTTTTTCATCACTTTCGTATGTTTGGAAGTACAGTAGATTCTTTGTGGTTTAATTTTACTGGTAACATTTGTCAGGATATGAATTGCTGCTGGCACTCCATCTGAAATTAAAAGAAGAAAAAAAGCAAAAAAAAAAAAAAAAGGGGGGGGGGGGGGGGGGGGGGGGGAAGCAAGAAGTCTGAAGGTGTACAAACTGCAGACCAGCTCAGCTAGTGCTGGTGAAGCCCACAACAGCAGGAACTGTAGATTTGTAGCTGTATATCTGACCTGTAGGACACCATGTGAAAACCTTACCCGACTTTGTCAACTTACACATCTTGCTATACTTCATATCCCATATCTCATGTTCTTGATTATCACGTAAAATATAACATGATGAAACTGATGTGACATGAGTTTTTTGCTGTGGTGTTGAATTTGAGTGATACCTGTATGCTCTGAAGTTTTATATAAAAAAACAGGTGTACGTTTAGGTACGTCCTTTTTTCTTCTGCATCACTCACACACACACACACACACACACACACACACACACACACACACATACACACACACCACACATCTCTCATGCACATATTCACTGTATGCCAGGCTCTCGCCCTTCTCTCTCTTAGTATGTAGATATGATCACATCACCATTATGTAGTTGCACGTAACCAACCCACTCCGTATACATCTTTACTGGTACAAACACTCAGATATGCACACCTGATCTCCATCACAGTTAAAAACTGTATAAGCATTTATTCACTCTTGTTCTGAGCATTAAAAAACAAACGACTCGCCCATGTATGAAAAAGCATTAAGAAAATATGTTAGCAAATATCATGCGACTGTTGTACCTTTCTACGTGCGCCTAACTGTAAGAATTATTCTTGTACTGTAGAAGGCACATAACTGAAAAATCCACATTAACTATAATGCTCTGTAAAATCAGACAACTTGCAATCCTGCCGTAAAATCTGGTTAAATATGCAACACTGATAATTTAGAAGAATCACACAATCAGTGGAAAAGAGGAAATAATCTCCAAACACTCCCCTCTCTCCATAGGCCTGTGTCAGGATGCTCCCATCCATACCTCCCACCTTCCTGCCTCCCACTGTACACACACACACACACACACACACACACACACACACAATACACAACACAACACACACACACACACCACACACACACACACACACACACACTTTCTGACCCACCCTTAAAGTAACTGAGCAAAAACTGAAAATAGCTATCAAACAGCGTACGCAAAACAGGATCACTTCATCTATATGGTCCAGAGGGTCACTTCATCTACATGGTCCAGAGGGTCACTTCATCTACATGGTCCAGAGGGTCACTTCATCTACATGGTCCAGTGGTATCTGTCAGAGTGAAATGGAAAACAAAGCAACAGTGTGGGAGCTGCTCACCCCCCACCCCCCACCCGTCCCTGTGTTGTTCCCCTCTCTGTGGCCTCTGCTGACAACGCTCCAGCCACACGCTGCCAGGAGAGAGGCCCTCCTTAACACATCTTCAACAGAGACAACACAACGAGAAACCTTTTTTCCAAATTACCCCAATGAGACTTGCAAACAAACAGATGTGTCAATATTTTGAAAAGTCATACATGCGCAATTAAAAAAAGCCAGGTTACCAGAAAACTGTGTATGTACTGACCAGCAGAAGTTTGCCTGGAGTATTCGTGAACCCACCCTCCCTCCCTTCCTCTTTCCTTGTCATGCCCCTTTTTTTTTTGGGAGGGGGGGGGGGGGGGGGGGGGGGGAAGCAAAACAAACAAAAAAATCTACCAAACTGATCACATACGTGATTTGACATTGGAAAAAGGGATCAGAGATAATGGAGTATATGGGATCAGCTTTAATGTCATCAAAGTGTCGCTGCATGTAGATCAGTCTATACAATCTGCTCTATATGGGATCAGTTTAAGTGTCTTCAAGGTGTCACTGCATGTAGATCAGTCTATACAATCTGCTCTATATGGGATCAGTTTAAGTGTCATCAAGGTGTCACTGCATGCAGACGAGTCTATGCAATCTGCACTATATGGGATCAGTTTAAGTGTCGTCAAGGTGTCGCTGCACGTAGATGAGTCTATCATGCAATCTGCTCTATATGGGATCAGTTTAAGTGTCATCAAGGTGTCGCTGCACGTAGATGAGTCTATCATGCAATCTGCACTATATGGGATCAGTTTAAGTGTCATCAAGGTGTCACTGCATGAATTCAGGGGGACTCAACTCTGAAGGATCATGCTTGAATTCAGGGGGTTCAACTCTAAAGGATCACGCTTGAATTCAGGGGGTTCAACTCTAAAGGATCATGCTGAATTCAGGGGGTTCAACTCTGAAGGATCATACTTGAATTCAGGGGGTTCAACTCTAAAGGATCATGCTTGAATTCAGGGGTGCTCAACTTTGATGGATCATACTTGAATTCAGGGGGTTCAGCTCTAAAGGATCTTCAATGGCTGTATGAAGCCTGCTTTAGTTCATTCGCAATACTGGCCACAATGAAAAAAAAAAATCACATGCTCAAGATGAGCATGCAACATGGACAGTAATGCTTTCAACCATGGAACACTGAACCGATTCTGCTACGTGAAAAAAGGATCTACACTGACGCTGTCAACTGCAACACTAACATGGCACCACTACATCTACATGGAAAGAGTCCTTCATCATTCTCACTATCTCCTCATCACCACTTCCCGAGGGCCCACTCATCATCATCATCATCATTGTTATCATCATCATCATCTTCTTCATTATCATTATCATCATCATCATGTACAACCCCACAGGGCCTTTTCAGGGCTGTCACTGATCAATTAAAAGATGAGCTGTCCTGCTAAAAGTGATGCCAGTCAACAACTATTTTACTTATACACATTAAATTCATGTAACTAACCCACTGACATCTTTAATGAAGGCTGATCACACTGCGCCTTGGTGAGGGTGCCAGCAATTCTCTTCAAACAGTCACCTCCAGTTGACAAAGACAAGCCAACACTGAACTAGAAAATATCTCAATGTAAAAAAAGAGCATAAAAAGGTCATAGGTCATAGGAGCAAACAGCCACTGCAGAATGGACGACAAGTATCAAGTGTGGACAGTGTGTCATGTTTAACTACCAAGTGTGGACAGTGTGTCATGTTTAACTACCAAGTGTGACAGTGTTCATGTTTAACTACCAAGTGTGGACAGTGTGTCATGTTTAACTACCACGTGTGGACAGAGTGTCATGTTTAACTACCAAGTGACATGTGTCATGTTTAACTACAAGTGTGGACAGTGTGTCATGTTTAATTACCAAGTGTGGACAGTGTGTCATGTTTAACTACCAAGTGTGGACAGTGTGTCATGTTTAACTACCAAGTGTGGACAGTGTGTCATGTTTAACTACCAAGTGTGGACAGTGTGTCATGTTTAATTACCAAGTGTGGACAGTGTGTCATGTTTAACTACCAAGTGTGGACAGTGTGTCATGTTTAACTACCAAGTGTGGACAGTGTGTCATGTTTAACTACCAAGTGTGGACAGTGTGTCATGTTTAACTACCAAGTGTGGACAGTGTGTCATGTTTAATTACCTAGTCCCCAGATTAAACATTTAAAAAAAAAAAAAAAACATTAAATAAAAAAGCTGCAATGCTTCATGTTCTACAATGTACAGATTGTAGATTATTAAAATGTGTACTGATTATCCAGAACAAAGACAGGGACTTAGTGTACAAAGGGCAGTCAGAGGATGACGGTGAACAAAGAAACAAAGCAAAACAAAAAAGGCAGAGCAAAACAGCCAACTTCCCATGACCCAACCCACCAGCCCACAGAGGAGATGCTGATGTGAATCAGGAATGAACTAAAGGCAAAACACTGGGGACAATCACAGCTGTACAACAGTGAAGAAAGACACAACATGTACAGTCCAGCATTACAGTCTAATTACTTTCTTGAAGTATCACACATCAATCTGGTTACTGTGTTGCCTCTACATCACAATCATGCACACATCAAAGGCAAGAAGATAACACACTGCAAAAAATGATCCTACAATCAATCCAAAAACAAACAAGCAGAAAAAAACAAACAAACAAAACAGGCAAAAAGCCATCATATGATGCTGCAATAGGAACAACATGGTTCTATGTTCATTTCATTCCGTCTCTCTTCATATATTATTTGGAATTACAACACACACACACACACACACACACACACACACACACCAGCCCTGATGTGGCCCCTTGCGGTCGGCTGGGCTATAAGCAACATTATCTTATCTCACACACACACACACACACACATGCTGCAAACCAGAGTAGTGCTTGATACAGGGGCAGTGATCTAAATGATCATGGATGGCATGCAGAACACACTGATAGGTGAGCTTTTTGTCCAGTTGCATCATAGCCTCAATCCTGCAGAAAAATTTGACACCTATCCCCCTTTTTGTCCAATTGCATCATAGCCTCAATCCTGCAGAAAAATTTGACACTTATCCCCCTTTTTGTCCAATTGCATCATAGCCTCAATCCTGCAGAAAAATCTGACACTTATCCCCCTTTTTCAGTTCAGAGGTGCTTCTCCCCTCCCTTGCCCTGCCGTTCAGACTGACAGTGAACAATCAAAATGGGTATGGCTGTGCTGATAGACTCCAGAGACCAGGAATGTTACAAACACTGCATTTTTCAGGACAGAGTGTATTCAGTTAAAGAGATAGTGATGACATAGAAATCTATGATCATTCAGATTCCAGACGGTAAGATTCAAACACAGCAACAGCCCTACTTTCCACTTAATCCCTGTGTTACATAGCTGTAAAGTGCAGCTGTAAAATGGTATTATCATAGCACTGACAGAGTTGTTTGAACTTTTTTCTTGTTCATGTAGGAAATCATTACACTAAATTACAGGTTCTAAAACAAACAAAGATTCCTGCATCAAAAGCAATCATGTGCGCGCGCGCGCGCGTGTGTGTGTGTGTGTGTGTGTAGGTGTACTGTTTGTGTGTGTGTGTGTGTGTGTGTGTGTGTGTGTGTGCATGTGTGTGTGTGTGCGCGCGCGCATGTGTATGTGTGTGTATGTGTGTGTGTGTGTGTATGTGCATGTGTATGTGTGTGTGTATGTGCATGTGTATGTGTATTTGTGTGTGTGTGTGTGTGTGCATGTGTTGTGTGTGTTTTATGTATGTGCATGTGAGTGTGTGTGTGTGTGTGTTTATGTATGTGTGTGTGAGTGTGTGTGTGTGTACAGGTGTGTGTGTGTGTGTGAGTGTGTGTGTGTGTGTGTGTGCATGTGTGTGTGTGTGTGTGCGTGTGTGTGTGTGTGTGTGTGTATACAGCCACAGTGGGCCAGTATGTGAGGGTGACACAGACCAGCAGCATGAGGGCCACAAGTGCACGCCCTTTCTGTATCAAGAGAAGCGTGGCTTTCAAGGCTGCTCAGACTGACCAAGACTGACCGTTGACAAATTTTGTGCTAATAAACCACGGCGGAAGGGAACACCTACCACTCTATTTCCAAAACAGGCCTATCAGACCCACTGCTTTCCAAAGCACAACTGAGCGCTCCTTCATGCCAGTCTCTATCAGACCCACTGCTTTCCAAAGCACAACTGAGCGCTCCTTCATGCCAGTCTACTGGGCATCTTGTCACCTCCATAGGTTTTGGTTCAACAGACCATTTCAGATCGTTTGAATGTCAAGACCTTTCTGTGCACTACCCCTCGGCCCTAGGGATCTGACAAGGATTCCATATCTCCTATAAATGGGGGAAAGAAGACGTTATGAACAGGAGGATCATGAAAGGTTGTGAACTGATTTATCTGTTTTATTTCATTTCAGCCCAGTTCACCACACACGGCCCTTTCATAGTTGTCACCATGTAAATAAAGATCCATGGTGAGTTTAAACCAACACAAACAGTACATACACGTTGTTCACACCAGCTCAGAGCATAACAGTCGACATGGACCTAAAGATCCATGGTGACAAAACAAACACAACAGCACATACACACTGTTTTCACCATCTGATGATATAACAGTCACCATGCTGATGAAGATCCATGGTGACAAAATCAACGCAGCAGCACATACACACATTACTTACACTAATTGATAACATACTGGTCACCTTGTAAATGAAGAGCCATGCTGATGAAGCAAATACAACAGCACAACATATATACCAGTTGATAAGTCACCATGCAAATAAAGATTCTCAGTGACAAACACAAGAACACATTTATACACAGTCACCATGCAAGTAAAGATCCAGGGTGACAAAAAACAAACACAAAAACGAAAACATTCACACAAATTAATCACAGTCAGCATGTATATAAAGATCCACAGTGACAAAACACAACAATACATACACTGACCTCAACTGATAGCAGTCACCATGTAAATAAAGATCCATGGTGACAAATACAACATGTTCACATAATTTACACCAATGGATATATAACAGTCACCAAGTAAATAAAGATCCATGATGACAAATACAACATATACACATAATTTACACCAATGGATATATTCAACAGTCACATGTAAATTAATATCAATGGTGACAAAACAAACTCAACAACACATACACACTATTTACACCAACTGATAACATAACAGTCACCATGTAAATAAATATCCTTGGTGACAAGCACAACATATACACATTATTTACATCAACGGATATATAACAGTCACCATGTAAATAAAGATCCATGGTGACAAGCACAACATATACACATTATTTACATAAATGGATTTATAACAGTCACCATGTAACTAAAGATCCATGGTGACCAAACAAACACAACAACACAAACACATCACTTACATCGATCGATAACATAACAATCACCATATAGATAAAAAAAAAATTGACAGTGACAACACCAGTACAACGACACATACACTGACACCAATGAACACCAACAAACACCATGACAGGCTGAAGACAGGCCAAACAGGCTGCTGTGAGGGTGACACCGATTAACACCAACAAACACCATGACAGGCTGAAGACAGGCAAAACAGGCTGCTGTGAGGGTGACACCGATTAACACCAACAAACACCATCACAGGCTGAAGACAGGCCAAACAGGCTGCTGTGAGGGTGACACCGATTAACACCAACAAACACCATGACAGGCTGAAGACAGGCGAAACAGGCTGCTGTGAGGGTGACACCGATTAACACCAACAAACACCATGACAGGCTGAAGACAGGCAAAACAGGCTGCTGTGAGGGTGACACCGATTAACACCAACAAACACCATCACAGGCTGAAGACAGGCCAAACAGGCTGCTGTGAGGGTGACACCGATTAACACCAACAAACACCATGACAGGCTGAAGACAGGCAAAACAGGCTGCTGTGAGGGTGACACCGATTAACACCAACAAACACCATGACAGGCTGAAGACAGGCAAAACAGGCTGCTGTGAGGGTGACACCGATTAACACCAACAAACACCATGACAGGCTGAAGACAGGCAAAACAGGCTGCTGTGAGGGTGACACCGATTAACACCAACAAACACCATGACAGGCTGAAGAAAGGCAAAACAGGCTGCTGTGAGGGTGACACCGATTAACACCAACAAACACCATCACAGGCTGAAGACAGGCAAAACAGGCTGCTCTGAGGGTGACAAACCCTTCGGCCTCATTCATCACCCTCAGGTTAACCACTTGACTGCCGCTGATGACTCCACTTGTCAGCATTGTGCTGTCTTTCAATGTCACTGTTGAACCTGCTTGTCAGCACTGTGTTGTCTTTCAATGTCACTGTTGAACCTGCTCTTTAGCACTGTGCTGTCTTTCAATGTGACTGTTGAACCTGCTTGTTAGCATTGTGCTGTCTTTCAATGTCACTGTTGAACCTGCTCTTTAGCATTGTGCTGTCTTTCAATGTCACTGTTGAACCTGCTCTTTAGCACCGTGCTGTCTTTCAATGTCACTGTTGAACCTGCTCTTTAGCACTGTGCTGTCTTTCAATGTCACTGTTGAACCTGCTCTTTAGCACTGTGCTGTCTTTCAATGTGACTGTTGAACCTGCTCTTTAGCACCGTGCTGTCTTTCAATGTGACTGTTGAACCTGCTCTTTAGCACTGTGCTGTCTTTCAATGTCACTTTTGAACCTGCTCTTTAGCACTGTGCTGTCTTTCAATGTGACTGTTGAACCTGCTCTTTAGCACTGTGCTGTCTTTCAATGTGACTGTTGAACCTGCTCTTTAGCACTGTGCTGTCTTTCAATGTCACTGTTGAACCTGCTCTTTAGCATTGTGCTGTCTTTCAATGTCACTGTTGAACCTGCTCTTTAGCACTGTGCTGTCTTTCAATGTGACTGTTGAACCTGCTCTTTAGCACTGTGCTGTCTTTCAATGTCACTGTTGAACCTGCTCTTTAGCACTGTGCTGTCTTTCAATGTCACTGTTGAACCTGCTCTTTAGCACTGTGCTGTCTTTCAATGTCACTGTTGAACCTGCTCTTTAGCACTGTGCTGTCTTTCAATGTGACTGTTGAACCTGCTCTTTAGCACTGTGCTGTCTTTCAATGTCACTGTTGAACCTGCTCTTTAGCATTGTGCTGTTTTTCAATGTGACTGTTGAACCTGCTCTTTAGCATTGTGCTGTTTTTCAATGTGACTGCTGAACCTGCTTCTCACTGTGCTGTCTCTATATGCCACCGCCGACCCTGCTTGTCACAGACATGCACTGTTGTTTTCGGCAACAGTTTGACCTCGTTGCGTTGTTCGACTTTTAACATAGCCTCAGCAGTTGAAGGGTTAAAAGTGAAAAAAATTCAATGTAACAGAAAAAATGACATGAGAAGGCCAAACAGATACACTGACAACTCCATAAAAGGACAACCAGTGTCCAATGTGGACAGTAGGGACCACCTACTTGTTGATGACAACAAAACAGTCCGCATGTGACATACTGCACGGAAAGAACAATCTGCAAAGAGTTTCAAAAACAAAGACACTTGAACAAGCCACAAAAGCACAGCAGCGGCTGACAGTGAGAGCAGACACAGGTCAAAAGAGTGACAGGATAGAGGGAAACTGCCAGACCACAGAATTTCAAAAAGGGAATGCAGTTTATTAGTAAAGACACCATCCCCCCACCTCCCCCCGCCCCCAAACCCCTTCCCCAACCACCACCATGGGGGAAGGGTGGGTCATGGGGGTAGGATGAAGCCTCTACACCAATATTCCACACTCAGCCATAAAGCGCAGGCAAGAGGATAATGCACACGGAAGCTGTCAGTCCTACAGTACATCCAATGAATACGTAAATAGTGTTCTTGCATTCAGCGCTTATTAATCCTGTGTCCTCTTCCTTCTGCTCCTGCCCCTGCATCTGGAATACACACACAAAAAGAAGCAACACCTTCAGAGCTCTACCGCCAGTGGTAGCACAGATCATCTGGAATACACACACAAAAGAAGCAACACCTTCAGAGCTCTACAGCCAGTGGTAGCACAGATCATCTGGAATACACACACAAAAGAAGCAACGCCTTCAGAGCTCTACAGCCAGTGGTAGCACAGATCATCTGGAATACACACACAAAAGAAGCAACACCTTCAGAGCTCTACAGCTAGTGGTAGCACAGATCATCTGGAATACACACACAGAAGAAGCAACACCTTCAGCCAGTGGTAGCACAGATCATCTGGAATACACACACAAAAGGAGCAACACCTTCAGAGCTCTACCGCCAGTGGTAGCACAGATCATCTGCTGCTTTCTGATGATACAAGGTCCCACATCACTCAGAAGTGAAGGCAATTATCACACATGGAAATAGGACCTCATGTACCGGGAAACCAGTCATGAGAGGTAGGGAATGTGAGCAGTGACATTATCCAAAGCATGAGTGATCAAATCAGTTCACTGCAAATGGCCTTGTTACACAGCCCCCTGTCACCAAGCCTCGTTACACAACCCCCTGTCACCAAGCCTTGTTACACAAGTCATCAAGCCGTATTTCACAACCCCCTGTCACCAAGCCTTGTTACACAACCCCCTGTCACCAAGCCTTGTTACACAAGTCATCAAGCCGTATTTCACAACCCCCTGTCACCAAGCCTTGTTACACAACCCCCTGTCACAAAGCCTTGTTACACAGCCCCCTGTCACCAAGCCTTGTTACACAGCCCCCTGTCACCAAGCCTTGTTACACAACCCCCTGTCACCAAGCCTTGTTACACAACAACCCCCTGTCACCAAGCCTTGTTACACAACCCCCTGTCACCAAGCCTTGTTACACAACCCCCTGTCACCACGCCTTGTTACACAACCCCCTGTCACCAAGCCTTGTTACACAACCCCCTGTCACCACACCTTGTTACGCAACCCCCTGTCACCAAGCCTTGTTACACAACCCCCTGTCACCACACCTTGTTACACAACCCCCTGTCACCAAGCCTTGTTACACAACCCCCTGTCACCACACCTTGTTACACAACCCCCTGTCACCAAGCCTTGTTACACAACCCCCTGTCACCAAGCCTTGTTACACAACCCCCGTCACCACACCTTGTTACACAACCCCCTGTCACCAAGCCTTGTTACACAACCCCCTGTCACCACACCTTGTTACACAACCCCCTGTCACCACACCTTGTTACACAACCCCCTGTCACCACACCTTGTTATGCAACCCCCTGTCACCAAGCCTTGTTACGCAACCCCCTGTCACCACACCTTGTTACACAACCCCCTGTCACCAAGTCTTGTTACATAACCCCCTGTCACCAAGTCTTGTTACACAACCCCCTGTCACCAAGCCTTGTAGTTTTTACGCAACCCCCTGTCACCAAGCCTTGTTACACAACCCCCTGTCACCACACCTTGTTACACAACCCCCTGTCACCAAGCCTTGTTACACAACCTCCTGTCACCAAGCCTTGTTACACAACCCCCTGTCACCAAGTCTTGTTACACAACCCCCTGTCACCAAGCCTTGTTACACAACCCCCTGTCACCACACCTTGTTACGCAACCCCCTGTCACCACACCTTGTTACACAACCCCCTGTCACCACACCTTGTTACACAACCCCCTGTCACCACACCTTGTTACACAACCCCCTGTCACCACGCCTTGTTACGCAACCCCCTGTCACCAAGCCTTGTTCTGCAACCCCCTGTCACCAAGAACATGTCTGAAAGAGAAACCACACTGCAAATGACAGGCCTTTGCATCATAAGAATAACAGCTGGCATTACCAGACACTGCCTTACTGACATTATCGAGGTATCTTGGCACACAACTTGGACTCAACAAAGAACAAAGAGTGCTTTCCTTTTAATTCTATTCATCATCCTTCACAGCCAAGGAGACAGGGACTACTGTCTTGCTTGCTGAAGTCTAGCGCAACGTTATAAGTGCTTGCCACCACACCTTCGGTATTAAACTTAACATATTTCTCTTTATCAAAGTTTACATGATTCTTGACTATAACATTCACCTTCCTTCCCTCCATTTCATTCGCTGAGCATTAACAAAGAGTGTGAAAATCCTGTGCTGTTTCCATCTGGGGAGCCTAGCGAGTATCTTACATTCTGCACAGAATGGCAGAACATATAAAGATATACTGTTTCTTACATCATTTGAATTACACAAAAATAGCACTCTGGCATCACCCATGAACAAAGCCAGCCATTGCTCACCTTCTTACTGCAGCAATGTCCTAGCCGGCACAAATCAGCATTTGAGTCATTTCATTGTCAACATCACTATATCCCTGTCTACCACACGGGACCTGTCTGGACTGTCAACACACAATAAGATGCATGGACTAGCTCACGTATCCTTTCCTCTGCCGTAACACTACCAATCAACAATTTAATGCGATGCACGTATTAGCTCGTGTATCCTTTCCTCCACTGCAAACGCTAACAATCAACAACTTGGCTTCATCATTTCATTAACATGCACATGTTGATAAATACACATACCACGGAAGTAGTGTGGGTTCATTTTAGAAAACAGAACCCTGAAAGTGTGACAATGGATCTCAGAATATACAGAAACTGAAAATAACTGAAACTTACACCGGTATACAGCACTGGGAACTCGTTTAATGGTGCATCTGACGCAATAAAACATGTAGACAGAAATGCACTCATCTTAAAAACAACAGGAGGGACATCGAAAACTACATCATCCGTTAAAAAAATAAAAATAAAAATTGTTAAAAAGTTAAAAAAGAAAAAAGCTGAAGTATGTCTGAAACACCTTAACCAGTGCAAGTTTAAAAATGTAGTTAAAAACAAGAACAAGACATCATCACATAAAAATGTCATCAGTTAACATGTGTGTTGAACAGGCACAATACAAACAGACTTTATGATAATGAATGATAATAACTGCCATTCACATCACTCCAGGGGCCCGCTGTCTGCTGACAGATCAATCAAAAACTTTCATGATCAAAATTCCAGCCTGGTCATAAAGCCCAGACCTTGACAGCTAGGAAAACTATGTCAGTCTGACCGCTAGGAAAACCACACCAGTCTGACCGCTAGGAAAACCACGCCAGTCTGACCGCTAGGAAAACCACGTCAGTCTGACCGCTAGGAAAACCACGTCAGTCTGACCGCTAGGAAAACCATGTCAGTCTGACCGCTAGGAAAACCATGTCAGTCTGACCTAACTAGAGATTTGAATGTTAGCCATTGCACTACACCTTGGCAGGTTTTGCTTTTTTTTTTTCCTGCATCCATTTGCTGGTGTTCTGCTTTTGTTCTGCATCCCACCCTTCCCTTGGCTTGAAGACATCAAAACACCTGTTACATCAAACATGAACACTGCGTTAATTTATATGTGACTTCGACACTTCTAACAAATGAAATCAACAGTCAAGCGTCTAATCACATGCTTTGTAGCTTTCAGATCATTGAAAAACATTATTTTCAGTAAGTTTCAAAGTGAGGTGACTGCAGGCAGAAACTGAAACAAAGTTTCAAAGAGAAATTATAATAAATCCTCCAGACAAGAGGGACACACAGATCACAAGACAAGACATGACGCGTTTCGACCTCTTTGGTCTTCTTCAGGCAAGATAATCAACACTCAGGACAATGAAAACAAAGAATGAGCAATCACTTATCTTCTCAAATTCAACACAAGATGGATATTGATCGTACTTGTGCCGAATTTGAGAAGAGAAGTGACTGCTCATTCTTCATTTTCATTGTCCTGAATATTGTTTATCTTGCCTGAAGAAGACCAAAGAGGTCGAAACTTGTCGTGTTTTGTCTTGTGATTTGTTTGTCCCTTTTGTCTGGTGGATTTATGACTTCTCTTTAAAAATTCATTTTCAGTAAGATCAGCAGATTTGTCATCAACAAAATTAAATCAAAATCAATGGAAATTGATTTACCTGAGATCAGCCCCTAATATGGTGAAACAGTAATTTTCAGTTTGGAAGTCTGCTATTACACTATATTATATGTACAACACTGTGCCAATGACTTTCAGAATAAGACAGTTCAAAGGCCAACCTTAGGCTGTCAAATACGAAATCAAACGAGTCTTGTGACTCGTTTGTCCACGTTCTCTGGGCGGTTCGCTAACATTTATTTAAGATTTGTATAGATTTCCGCCTGCAGTCCTCTCGCTTTGCAACTAGATCAAGGACAGATGTTCAATGACTATGCAGTTCAAACCAAATCTAACAGAACTGTGATATCTGCAAAACGACACAATGAAGTATTAAGTTATTGAAGGCACTGATATAGTAATCGACATGTCCAATTCGAACAGAATGTAGTAACAGAAATATAGGCTCCCACACAACTTAAGATTTGTGACCTGTCTTTGCACACATATTACAAATAAAGTAGTAAAGCTTGGAACCTCACAATTTGATTTGTTCAGAATCTCTTGCCAAAGATTTTAACAAAACTTACAGATGGGACCAACTAGCAACTACATTTTGTTGTCAAAAACGATAACTCTAAAAGCATTCAATCCAGAGCAAAAAACTAAGGAACTCTGTTTTGAAATTTGAAATATACACAGATGCTGTTTTCATAAGTACCAGAGACACAAACCCAGACACATTGCACAGCACACACATATGAACATATGTAAATATATACATTAAACAGTGAAGGGCACAATGACACTCACAAAAAAATACAAGAAAGAATCTTCCCCCACATTCGAACTGGAACATCCATGTCAAACCAGTGAACATTCAGCAAGTTAGTAAACCTTCTGACCTATGTCAACTGACCAACAACCAATGAGAAACTGTTCCTGTGTCGTTTTTTTTCTTTTTTAATCATATTATATTATGCTTGCTTTTGATGAGCATTCCAAACTCGATTACTAGCTGGAACGTGGTTTTAAACCCATTCTCTCTGAGTGCTATTTCTGTGAAAGAACGTAACATTTCACAAAGGTCCTGTCCCAGAAAACAACCAAACACCAAAGAGAAAAAAAAAAAAAAAACCTCAAAAATTTGTGTGTGTGTGTGTGTGTGTGTGTGTGTGTGTGTGAATTCCATTTTGGACTAAATTCCAGTTTGGACTAGGGTTAGTCCAAATTAGAATCTCAATATGGCCTAGGCCGTATTAGGATTCTAGTTTGGACTAGACTTTTACCAGTCCAAACTAGAATCTCAATATGGCCTAGTCCATATTAAGATTCCAATTTGGTCTAGCAACAGTCTAGTCCAAACTGAAATCTTAATACGGCCTAGGCCATATTGAGATTCTAATTTGGACTAACCGCTAGTCCAAACTGGAATTTAGTCCAAAATGGAATTCACACACACACACACACACACACACACACACAAATTTTTGAGGGTTTTTTTTTTTTTTTTTTACTTTTGGCTCTTTTGAAAATACTGCATTTAAATCTGCTTGGTAACACATGTATGAAAAGATAACAGTTTCTGAGTGAGCAGGTGGCGCTGCTGCTGCTTCTTCAGACTGACTGCATACTGCAAACAACAGTGCCATTTGTATCCATATGACACAATAATACAATGCCATCATATCCAGCAGACACAATTCCAGTTTGGGCTAGTCCAAACTCGAATTCCAATATGGACTGAATTCCAGTTTTGAGTGGCTGTTAGTCCAAACTAGAATCTCAATATGGCCTAGGCCGTATTAAAATTCTAGTTTGGACTAGCACGATCCGGAATCGGTCTAGTCCAAACTGGGATCTTAATATGGCCTAGGCTGTATTAAGATTCTTGTTTGGACTAGTCCAATTCAGAATCGGTCTAGTTCAAACTAGAATCTTAATACGGCCTAGGCCATATTGAGATTCCAGTTTGGACTAGACCGATTCCGGATTGGACTGGATTCCAGTCTGGACTGTGACATATACAACACAATACAGATGAACTGATTATAGACAATATGGATGGATTACTGTATGGACTGATTATAGACAATATGGATGGATTACAGTATCTGATAAATATATGTGCGCACAGAACAGCTGAATAATTTTTAGGTTTAACAGGTCCACTGGTACATTGGTGTAGCTTGATCAATATATGTGGTAGATATTCATGGACACAGTACAGCTGAATCGCTATATGTAACAGATAGACATGGACACAGTACAGCTGAATCGCTATATGTAACAGATAGACATGGACACAGTACAGCTGAATCGCTATATATAACGGATATACATTGACACAGTACAGCTGAATCATTATATGTAGCATATGTATGGACACAGTACAGCTGAATCGCTATCTGCAACAGATATACATGGACACAGTACAGCTGAGTCGCTATATGTAACAGATAGACATGGACACAGTACAGCTGAATCGCTATATGTAACAGATAGACATGGACACAGTACAGCTGAATCGCTATATGTAACAGATAGACATGGACACAGTACACAAGAACACAAAACAGCTGAATGATAGTATCTAACAAACACACAGGTATACAGTATTGTGGAATCAATTAAAAAAAATGTAAAAGACATATATGTACAGGGTACCTGAATCATATCTAACAAATGTACATATACCGGTACATGATAAAGCCGAGTCTCAGGCAGATATACATCAGTTATCAGATATAACATTGTAAAAGATTTGTCTGTACAGAATCTATCTAAATGATTGAACTTAATTGAAACACTGCAAAAAAAAAAAACAACGAAAAAAGTATTTATATACGTATGTGTGTGTGTGCATGTGTGTGTGCATGCATGCATGCGTGCGTGTGTACGTGTTTGCCTGCGTGCGCGTGCATGCATGTGTTAACTTTAAGTCTGTACCCCCTGACGAAAGCAATTAAAGCTGAAAATTTGGGGCATTTAAAACTTGTTTGTTTGGATTTTTCATCTATTGTTGATCGTCTATATATATGTAAGAAGGCGAGGTGTGCTCGCCGGAAATTTGGGATAACCAAGAGCCAATTTCTTGTTCTTTTTGTGCACTGCTCTCTCTCTCTCTTCTATAATATATATACACACATGTAGATGGATAGATAGATAGATATGTATATATATATATATATGTACACGCACACACATGTATACACACACACATACCCCCACACACACATGGTATATGACCAGTAACACAGATATACACAGTATAGCAATGCTTATGGTTGATATTAACTGGTAGTTACATCATGCAGTGACCAATTGCACCCTTCCGTACCCTACCTCCCACCCCCTCCCATCCTCCTAGGCCTCTGCGTCCACTTGTCACACCCAGCGGAACTTTCGCCCTATCATTTGGAAACGGGCAAAGGCCAGCAGGACTCAATCCCTGTTTTCTCACAGTGATCAAGTGAAGGTGAAGCACAGCGTATCACACACATACCAGGAAAAGACAGAAACACTGTGCACTGACAGCAGCACTGACATCGCTCCTTCATCCAGCATCAAGCAGGCCTTCGCTTTGACTGCATGGAAATAGAATCCTCTCCTCCACCTCAGAATGGCCGCTAAACAGGGACACAACCATGTGATCATCACAATACCAATGTCGGTGCTATGAGGCTCGCTGTGCTGTCTTCACCGTCTACTGAGGAGTCATGGGAAGCATGAAGGCATGGAAACCATGACCATCAACATCAAGCTCAGCTGGGAAACTAAACTGATGGATTCAAAATAAGAGACAAGTTTATTTGTTAGATATTATGTTTACTGAACTTTGCAGTACATGGCTTCCATAAAGAGAAGTTATGTAGATTTAATAAACACCCATATCATGATAAATCCCCAACTTCGTTTTGTGTACACACTGTCCTGATTTGCTGTGCTCATTGGGTACCATAATCACATTTTGCACACCTATTCTGTGTGTTGCAAATGTTTCTTTCAACAACAAAAAAAAAGTTTCCTACATGCTTAAGACATTATTTAAAACAAACTACTGATTTAATGTCTAAAAAAAGAAAACAGGCATGTCATGAGACAGGGAAGGCAAAAGGAGGAAGCAGGCATACAACACTGATGACAACAAAGAGGCATAACAGAGTGCATCTCTGGTGTATAATGGTCACCACTGATAACAACAAAGAGGCATAACAGAGTGCATCTCTGGTGTATAATGGTCACCACTGATGACAACAAAGAGGCATAACAGAGTGTATCTCTGGTGTATAATGGTCACCACTGATAACAACAAAGAGGTATAACAGAGTGTATCTCCGGTGTATAATGGCCACAAGGCCGGAGGTTGTAACTGAAAGATCCTGCTGGTAACCCAAACTGAGCACACCAATAAACGCACACAAAAAATACCAAAAACGTAAACAGTAACGGCACTTGTGAAACAACATTCAAGATTTGAAAATATGTGGCAATGAAACTCACTGACATCTTTCGAAAGACAACACTCCTTCCCCCAACAAAGACAACAAACACTCCTTCACTCAACAAAGACAACAAACACTCCTTCCCTCAACAAAGACACCAAACACTCCTTCCCTCCACAAAGACCTTTTTTTTTTTTAATGGAATTCTGGAGGTCATTAGGCCCTTTTTGTATGGAATTCCAGAGACAATTGGGAAGAAGTTTCACTACAGTATACCATACACCTTAAAACCAGTAAACGCATGATGCTAATGCTGTACAAAGCAAATGCAGCAAACGAAACAAACCTGGGCAAGCAACTGGACAGAAAAGCACACAAACACACACATCTAAAATTAAAGTCCATCATTATAGACTGCTGAGCAGCAGTCATGGTCAAATTCAAATCAAATTTTCAAACTCCTTTAAAGTACTCTCCCCTGCAAACCACACAATACAAATGTCTCTCCTACCTCTAAAAACCTTGCTGGTGAGCAATTTTTGGGTCATCTGGCTAAAATACTGAGAACAAATTCATGAAACATTGAACACTCTGTTTTCAATGATCATTTGTATACCAATGGGGTACCCATCTTGCCGTTATTTTTCTTTTCTTTTCTTTTCTTTAGGCCAAATTCATGTCACAGAATCTGTGCTACTGTTCCCAGTGACAGAATATCAGTAAATGTCTCACTTACTTCTTCGATATTCGTGAGTTTCCTATGACCAATTCTTTCGCCATATGCAAAATTGGCTCCTAACTTAGGAGTCGATCCCTGGCCTTAGGTGTGTCTTCCATGGTGATGCTCCTGGCTTGAAAACATTCACTGAATCTACAGACCACTGTCTGTGACACTGGTGAGATACTGCAAGCGCTCCCATGACTTGATTCCAAGTCCACTTGACTTTTCACTCATTCATCCCAAGTTTCCAACCAGTACAGATTCAGAATCTAATTAGCTTCTTTGTTGGATTCTTTTTCACAGGGCTTAGCAATTCGTAAAATCTTTTTTGATTATTTCCAGATATTTGAATCACTGATGATATCATTTTTCGAAGTTTAAAAGTAACAAAAGGCTCAATTCTATTCTGATTATGTACTTCATGTATGTATTGACAAAAATAACATACAGCGGCCATTTCAACCTGCATATGTAAATGAGGCCTCATGTTTGTAGTAGTTAATACTACCAACAACAAATAAGCATAAATTTCAGATGAAAGACAGAAAGAGAGTTCTTTCTTTCTCCTGATCTCATTTATTCTAACAAATGATGACCATCTTGAATATTCTCATAACAAATTAAACAATCTAAAAATAAGATGATAAAGTTAACGCCTTCTTCCTTGCGCTGAACCCTACCAGTGATCTGAAGCGATCAAGCTAAGTGAATTTTCATTGTTTTATTCGTTAATGTCTCACCTGATGAAGACCTAAGAGTCGAAACTAGTTGTGTTCGTCTTGATTCAACGCCTTCTTCCTTGCGCTGAACCTACCAGTGATCTGAAGCGATCAAAGCTAAGTGAATTTCATGTTTTATTCGTTAATGTCTCACCTGATGAAGACCTAAGAGGTCGAAACTAGTTGTGTTCGTTTGTGACTCGTTTGTCCACGTTCTCTGGCGTTCGCTAACATTTATTTAAGATTTGATAAAGTTAAAATCAATAAACTTTATCACAATTCATTGTATCTGAGAGTTTTTTAGTTCACCTGTACATTCATCTCACTCTTGGTCTGTTGGCGTGTGTCTCTTTCTCTGGTAACGAGTATGAAGTTGACCATCAGAAGGAATCAAATCAACCAGGATTTCATGATAACATTGATGGGATCAGCCCCATCAACAACGATATCACTACAAAGATCACAATGCAAACCATAACTATCACCATTCTGCGTTTCCTGGCAGCTAAGGCAGACACACTGGAATTTCCATATGCCTGGAAACAGAACAAAAAGAATCAAACAACAACAGCAACAACAACAACAACATTAATAAACACAATAATTAACTAAGTATGGAAATCATTTCAAGAGTGTAATTTAGATCTGGAAAATATAGACTGGCTCTCTATAAGAGTTGTGTAATATTTCTGAGAGCTTTTTGCCGACACAAATTAGATCTAGTACACTGTTGTTTAATGTTCACATCTGTGCCTTTGCCTGGTGAATTCATAAGAGCTACAGGTTCACACCTGCCTTTGGCAGGTCTATTAGCACTACCTGTTCGCATCTGTGTCTTTGACTGTTACATGTTCACATCGATGCTTTGTCTGGTGTAATAGAACTACATGTTCAAATCTGCATGTTTTTGACCGGTATACTAGCTGCTACCTGTTCATATCTGTGCCTTTGGTACATTGGCTGTTACATGTTCACATCGATGCTTTGTCTACATGTTCAAATCTATGTCTTTGACTGATAAACTAGCTGCTACATGTTCACAGCCATGCCTTTGGTACATTGGCTGTTACATGTTCACATCAATGCTATGTCTACATGTTCAAATCTATGTCTTTGACTGATAAACTGGCTGCTACATGTTCACAGCCATGCCTTTGGTACATTGGCTGTTACATGTTCACATCAATGCTATGTCTACATGTTCAAATCTATGTCTTGACTGATAAACTGGCTGCTACATGTTCACAGCCATGCCTTTGCTACACTGGCTGCTACATGTTCTCAACTCTGCCTTTGTCAGGTACACTGGCTGCTACATGTTCTCATCTCTGCCTTTGTCAGGTGCACTGGCTGCTACATGTTATCTCTGCCTTTGTCAGGTACACTGGCTGCTACATGTTATCTCTGCCTTTGTCTGGTACACTGGCTGCTACATGTTATCTCTGCCTTTGTCAGGTGCACTGGCTGCTACATGTTATCTCTGCCTTTGTCAGGTGCACTGGCTGCTACATGTTATCTCTGCCTTTGTCAGGTACACTGGCTGCTACATGTTATTTCTGCCTTTGTCAGGTACACTGGCTGCTACATGTTATCTCTGCCTTTGTCAGGTACACTGGCTGCTACATGTTATTTCTGCCTTTGTCAGGTACACTGGCTGCTACATGTTATCTCTGCCTTTGTCAGGTACACTGGCTGCTACATGTTATTTCTGCCTTTGTCAGGTACACTGGCTGCTACATGTTATTTCTGCCTTTGTCAGGTACACTGGCTGCTACATGTTATTTCTGCCTTTGTCAGGTACACTGGCTGCTACATGTTATTTCTGCCTTTGTCAGGTACACTGGCTGCTGCATGTTATTTCTGCCTTTGTCAGATACACTGGCTGCTACATGTTATTTCTGCCTTTGTCAGGTACACTGGCTGCTACATGTTATTTCTGCCTTTGTCAGGTACACTGGCTGCTACATGTTATCTCTGCCTTTGTCAGGTGCACTGGCTGCTTCATGTTATTTCTGCCTTTGTCAGGTACACTGGCTGCTACATGTTCTCATCTCTGCCTTTGTCAGGTACACTTTGCTTCATGTTATTTCTGCCTTTGTCAAATGCACTGGCTGCTACATGTTCTCATCTCTGCCTTTGTCAGGTACACTTTGCTACATGTTATCTCTGCTTTTGTCAGGTGCACTGGTTGCTACATGTTCTCTCTGCCTTTGTCAGGTGCATTGGCTGCTACATGTTATCTCTGCCTTTGTCAGGTGCACTGGTTGCTACATGTTCTCATCTCTGCCCTTGTCAGGTGCACTGGCTGCTACATGTTATCTCTGCCTTTGTCAGGTACACTGGCTGCTACATGTTCACATCTCTGCCTTTGTCAGGTACACTGGTTGCTACATGTTATCTTTGCCTTTGTCAGGTACACTGGCTGCTACATGTCATCTCTGCCTTTGTCAGGTACACTGGCTGCTACATGTCATCTCTGCCTTTGTCAGGTACACTGGCTGCTACATGTTCACATCTCTGCCTTTGTCAGGTACACTGGCCGCTACATGTTATCTCTGCCTTTGTCTGGTACACTGGCCGCTACATGTTATTTCTGCCTTTGTCAGGTACACTGGTTGCTACATGTTATCTCTGCCTTCATCAGGTACACGGGCTGCTACATGTTATCTCTGCCTTTGTCAGGTACACTGGCTGCTACATGTTCTCATCTCTGCCTTTGTCAGGTACACTGGGTGCTACATGTCATCTCTGCCTTTGTCAGGTACACTGGTTGCTACATGTCATCTCTGCCTTTGTCAGGTACACTGGTTGCTACATGTCATCTCTGCCTTTGTCAGGTACACTGGTTGCTACATGCTCACATCTCTGCCTTTGTCAGGTACACTGGCTGCTACATGCTCACATCTCTGCTTTTCACAGCAAGGATACAGTTAACTATCATAGTGGATGGTCTCAACTAGCATTTCATTAAAACATTGGACGGGATCAGAGTTGCCATCAGCACTATCACAACAACTACCACTACAATGCAAAGTATGATTAACATCAGTATGCGATTCTGGTTGAAAATAGCAGACACACTGGTATTTCCATGTGTCTAGTGACAGAATGAATAACGAAATAAAACAACAACTGGCGGACACACGGGCATGTCCACATGCCTGGCAACAGAATAAACAACAAGAATAAAGCAAACAACAGTAGCAACAAAATTCAAAACCCATCTCAAAGTCTGAACATTATTTTGCAAGAGTAATTCATGTACCAGGCAAATATAAGATAGCTGTTTATAGAGGTGTGTAGCCTTCTGCTTCCAGAGCTTTCTCCTTGTACAGCTTAGAACTAGCCTTTGCTTCCATACGATTTCTGGAACTGCATTTTAACATCTCTCTGAGCTTTGCAAAACTTATGTTCCATTAAGCTCCCTCCGTTCTCCTGTTGTGACAGGATTGGTCCCATCCCAAATGCAGCAGACAAAAACATGGCCGATCAAAGAGCAGTCAGTGATTCTGTAGTACAAAAATGGAGCTCCACCACAGACCCTCGCCTACCCCTTTTAAAAACAAATCTAAACACATCTTTCAAGCAGTCTTCATAAAAATGCTCTCAGCTCTATATTTCTGCCCTTTCCTCTTCTTCTTTAGATCTGTTTTTGTAACTGATGTGAGTGCACGTGTGATTGCATGTGTTTGGCGGAGGGATGGGGGTTATAGGCAGGAGTGAACATATAAGCCTGTCTCTGCCTGTGTGAGGTAGGCAGAGGTCATGCGAGCCATTATGCTTATTTTCCAGAGTTCATATATATCAATATATACATAAATATATATCACTATCATCGTTATTACTGTTAGTGCAATTACTATCATTATTATCTTGCATATCATTATTGTTATTATCATTATTATCGTTATCATCTTACTCTGGTTGCCACCTATTCTTATCCATGTCTTTATTTAGTAAACATCTCCACTCATTCCCAAACCATCACATACTGCCTCAGTATGTTTTTGGTTATGAGCATTCACCATGATCAACATGCTGATTAGATGCTTGTAAGGGAATTCATCAGAACAAGTCGATGAGCATGAAATGAACATGCTATGTGAGATGGCTTTAACCAAATTTGCATAGACAAGGAACGTACATGTTATGTGAGATGGCTTTAACCAAATTTGCATAGACAAGGAATGTACATGTTATGTGAGATGGCTTTAAACAAATTTGCATTGACAAGGAATGTGCATGTTACGTGAGATGGCTTTGACCAATACTTAGACAATATAGTCAGACAACTGAAAGAAGATAGAATGATATTAAGCTATGCTGACAAAGTATAACTGAAGACTAAAGGCAACATTATAACTTTTCTAGCAAGTCTGTTTACTTTCAACCAAAAGATTTACTTTCAACAGCTATTTGGAAGCTGGATTTCCAATTTCTTATTTTGTTTTTGTCTGAACCTCTTTTCCAAACATTCACAAACAAGTCACCGCCCATTCAACTCTGCTTTCAGAGAACAACAAATAAAAACCAAACAGCAGGACAGGTGGACATGATAGGGAGTGACTTGAAAACAGTAGGAGACAAACAGTAAACAAGTGGGGTATTTTTGGCTCCCATAAGAAAACCTAACACAGAGTAACTTTTATTCAAGACTGGCACAGCCTTTAAACTTGAATAAAGTCAGACAAATACATAGACGAACAATCTAATAGTAGGGGAAAAAACAAGCGCAGGCCAACAACTGAACTGTCTTCATAGTAATGACTTGGCAAAGGTTTGGACTTAAGGGGGGTGGGGTGGGGGGTGGGGGTGGGTGGGGGGGGGGGCGAGTTTGAAGATGGAGAAACTGGGAACATGAAATTAAGAAAATCTGACTTTATTCAAGTTTAAAAGGCTGTGCTAGTCTTGAATAAAAGTTACTTTGTGTTAGGTTTTCTTATGGGAGCAAAAAATACCCCACTTGTTTACTGTTTATCGTTTACTGTTCCCTGCCTCATTTCATTCCAGTAAGAGATAACTTAAAAAATCAACAGCAAAAACAACAACAGCATAACTTAAAAAATCAACAGCGAAAACAACAACAGCATAACTTAAAAAATCAACAGCAAAAACAACAACTTCATAATTCAAAATCAACAGCGAAAACAACGACAGCATAACTTAAAATCAACAGCGAAAACAACAACTTCATAATTTAAAATCAACAGCTGAAACAAGAAGAAGAAGCACACATCTAATCAAACTCTACATAAAATCACATGTGAAAAGAAATCATGCACAATCGTCGTAACATGCTTATCCTATATTCTTTGAATGCATGCCACCTCTGAAGTACAAGCATAAACATGTCGCATGCCACATGTTCAAAATCCTTTACAGCTCTAATTACTCATCTAGGCTATTGAAGGATGTTATTGCATGCATCATCAGAGCACTTGTCTGAGGTATAGATATCCTTCTTTCCTATTGTTGCACAAAGTTCATGTCTAATGATCACAAACTTTTCTTTTTCATTTTGGGTACCTAATAAACTGTCTGCAAATGTATCTATGTGTTGAAATTAATTCTTTTTATGTTTACATATTTACTTCAAATTGAAATAATCAAATTTAGCGTTTTATTTGTTTTTGTCTGTGTGAAACTGTTGGGGTTTTTTCAATGTCAGAATTCATGTACACTGTGTGTATATAAGTTATTACTGGAAAGAAACAAAGTCCTTCAGTATTTTAAGTTTCAACAGCATGCCCAGACTGCTCAGCAGAATACACCTGTGTGTGTGTGTGTGTGTGTGTGTGTGTGTGTGTGTGTGTGTGTGTTTGTATATGTATGTGTGTGTGTGTGTGTGTGTGTGTGTGTGTACGCATGCGTGCGTGCGTGCCTGCGTGCGTGTGCATGCATGCATGTGCGTGTGTGGGCATGTGTGGATGTGCCTGCATGTGTGTGACCATGTACATGGTGTACTTTCTTTACCTTTAAAGTGAGTCTACCAATTGGTCGAAAATCCAGAAAGAAAAAAGTTGTTTTTTGTATACCACTTTGTTTTCACATAGACCATGCTAGAAATAATTTGAATATGATGTAGACCTTCTAAAAAGTTATTTTATAGAATAACGATAGACTTTACACAAGTACATCTTTTAAAAAATCAAATCTCTGAAAACAAATAAATCATAGAACATTCCAGTCTTGACAAACTTGGCATATCTTTGTATTCTTTCCGTAAAATGTAACATTCTTACAACTGCATATGAAAATTCTATAAAACTCAATTTGGGAGTTGTGGATGTAGTAAGTGTGTATTTATGTGTCCATATATGAATTGGAGACGTTTTTAATGATGATTAATGAGAATCTCTCTCTCACTATCTCTTTCAGAGACTGGCTCTGCCTAAAATCTCAATCTTTGATCGAATAATGGTTTTCTGAGTTCTGAGTTCTCTCTTCATTGCTTGACCAGATGTCAGTTCATCAGTGCTGAGACTTTTGTCTGTAAACATGGCAGTTTTCAAATTCCACCGTTCATTTTGGATTAGGTAGCTACATTTGATCTGCAAGGTTGATACCAGTAATACAAATATGCATGTGAGTTATTTTCATGTCACCATTCTATCAGCAAGGGATGGCCTACTCCTCTTTTAAAGGTGGAACAGGATTCATTTTAGGCAGACATTCATATTCCAGACACTGGTTTAAAGTCTCATCCAATTGACTTGCAGGATACTGGAGCCAGCACAGGTGTTAAACACCAAGTGAAAATCTCTTCCAATCTAGCTTTCTCTGGCGAGACCCCAGATGTTGGAACAAGAAAAGAACACTTTACACACAAGGTCCACCAGGCCTTCATCAATGAAGACGATAACAACCATGCTGTGGACTTCCCTTCTGCTCAGAGACTAAAGGACAAGCTGTAGTCTTCACTTCCTTTCAGAATATATGCCAGTGTCAACCAGGCCTGAGAGATACAGACACCTGCAGAGTTGGTCAGGAAAGCTGAGCAACACTGAGAAATGCGTCCATTAATTTTTTTCCTGGCGGGCACTACATCTCATCAGAAATTCCATGCTGCTGTGTATTTGCTTGTGCTTTTCAATACCTTAATATAAATGTAGCAGCCTATGAAAGGACAAAACATGATCTTTGCGCTCACTATACTTTGTATACCTTGTGTGACAGTGCTGCTGTGCTGGAACCGAACTGACCAAAACATAAGAGAAAACACTCCTGATTATCTGTTTCCTTAGTATGACAACCGATGAAAAGGAGGGGGGGGGGGGGGGGGGGGGGAGTTGGGGGGGGGGGGGGTGTACAAAGGAGGTTGTCATCCTTACTTTGATCACATGTGACAAAAGGTGTAGAGTATTATTATAATCCAAGTGAAATTACAAAAATCACAAAAGGGCCTTATCCTGCCTTGTATGCTGTCGAACTAGGACATTTCGAAGAGGCCTCATTTGGACATTCCCAGTCGCAAGCAGGAATGCGTTTATTTTGAGACTGTTGGGGTCAAAAACATCATTTCTATAACAAGAAAATGCTTTCTGATAGCTGGTTAGGATCCTATATTAAATGAGTTTAATGTGGTTGTATAAATGAATTTAATGCAGTTGTATCCTTAGACATTTTTAAATGGAAAAATTCAAATTTTTCATTGACAGGAGAAATATTCTCAGTGACACAACCACAGAAATCTTAAGTGTTATGTTTGTCAGTTGGCCAGTGTGGCTGGAGAAAAGTTAAAATGAACTGAAATATTGCCATTATCTCATGGGTTTTATGTGGCTTCAATTTTTCATCTTCCAGACAGGAGAAATATGGCAGGTTTGTCTGTGGGGAACAGCAGCCTTACTGGCTAGTTCATCACCACGGAACTTTTCAACTCCTGCCATTATCAGCCAGTTCACTGGCACAAAATGGATAAAACTTGAATGTGTACCCATCTTCCCATTTGAGCACACACCATACTCAACTCTGGGTAGAGGCTGTCCGGGGACTGAAAAGTCCACTAAATGTCTGCAATGGGAATCAAAGTGATGACCTCTAAGCCCAAAATCATCAATCTGAACTGCTGCACAGCAGCTGTTACCAGCCGATTTTGTGAATGGGAGGTTGTGACTTTGAATTCCCTTGCCCTCACTGATAATTGTTGGATATTTTGGTCCCTGCCAACTCTTAGTAAGGGCTGCAGTCACAGGATGAGAGAGGGAGGCCGCACTTGTCCAGTCTCCACCACCTCACAGATGCAACCTTGAACGCGTTGCTCAAATTTCTTGACTATATTGCTTGTGTCTGTATCTCTCAAGCCTGTTTAATGCCAAAAATGATCTTACAAAGAAATACTAAACTGTGTGTAGTTCCAAGCAAAATGGAACTGTGTGTTGTATACATCTTCATCCTCCTCTCTCTCTGCCATGATGAAAGATCAAATCAGTGCATGCGGTGCATCAGGTCCTGCTCTTGTGATGACCTCAGCTCTGGTTTCCCATGCAAAGCAATGTTTGTGTGTGTAAACCTTTCGCTGTTGGTACCCCTGTTTTAGACAATGTGAGGATAACTTTGACTGTTGGTATGGCTGTTTATCCTGTTTCAGACATTCTGAGGACAACTGCTACTACTGATATAGCTTTTTACTCTTACTGGTGGTGATAACTGCTACTACTGAGTATAGCTTTTACTCTTACTGGTGGTGCACCCTGTCTTAGACAATCTGAGGATAACTTTGACGATTGGTACAGGTTTTTACCCTGTTTTAGACAATCTGAAGCTAACTTTGACTGTTGGTACAATTTTTTTTTAACCCGTTTTAGATAATCTGTGGACAATTTGGGCTGTTGGTATTACTTTTTTTTTGTATTGCGTTTTAGACAATCAGAGGATAACTTTGACTGTTGGCACAGCTTTTTTTAAACTCTGTTTCCGGCAAATCAGAGGATAAGTATGGTAGTTGGCACTGCTTTTTACCCTCTTTTAAACAATCAGACAGTGACTTTAACTGTTGGTACAGGTTTTGCCCTCGTTTCAGACAATCTGAAAATAACTTTGACTGTTGTGTTAGTTTTTTAACCCCTTTTTAGACAATCTGAGGATAACTTATCATTGATACAACTTTTCCCTTCATTTTAAACAATTTGAGGATAACTTAGGTTGTTGGTACAGCTTTTCCCATATTTCAGACAATCTGAGGATGACTTTAAGTATTGGTACAGGTAACATTTACTGTTGGTACACATTCATACCCTGTTTTAGACAATCTGAGGATAACTTATCATTGATACAACTTTTCCCTTCATTTTAAACAATTTGAGGATAACTTAGGTTGTTGGTACAGCTTTCCCCCCCATTTCAGACAATCTGAGGATAACTTTAAGTGTTGGTACAGGTAACGTTTACTGTCGGTACACATTTATACCCTGTTTCAGACAATCTGAGGATATTATCAGATGTCAGTAAATGGTGCACTTCCTCTTTCTTCAACGGCTTGAATTTATGGGAAAGCATGTCCTAAAACTTTACCACAAAAAGCACTAAAACTGTGCACTCTAGTTTGTGCTGCTACTACACATCCGGAAGGATGGTTAAACACGTTCTAGATGAAGAATCTTCATCTGAGAAGACCTCAATATTAGGAATTATCGTCATTCATCTCGCAACTGTTCCATCCTGGCCACACCAACATCCATGAAGGGTGGTACTCATGACCTAGGAATCACTCAGCAAAGCACATTCTGAAAGATCTGCCACCGGGCCGGATACAACAGACCTGGGGGGCAGACAGGAAGGGGGTGTGGAGCACAGTGGATCTACAATGTGTCTATCAACAAAAATCTGGCTCTGACGCAATGTCACTGATGTGCAAACATAGAACAGTGTCCTGTTTTAACCCCAGTCAATCATGGCCACCTTACCAGGGTATGGAATCACCATACTCCCCCCCCCCCCCCCCCCCCAAAAAGATAAATCAACACATTTCATTTATCCCACCAGGATCTTTTTGGTTGTTGACTTTTCCCATGCAAAACAGATTTCTTTTGTGAGATCAAAAGGAAAAATAATCCCAAGTCTAGCGCTGGTGATAAAGAACATCTCTGTTGTGTCAAATACAAAATTCTCTCTCCCATGTTGAAAGCTAGTGAAAATTTCATACCAGATTCTGCAGGAGAACAATTTCTTAGCAGAATAATTTTGTGTGTTGGAAAAGGGATTCCAGAAATTGGGTCCCATTTTGCCTACTTGGTGTCGGCCACAATGGGAACTTGCTGTCCTTCGTGTGTTGTCCTGCCCCACTCATTTCAATCACCACACTCATGCATGTTCATCCACAACGCCCTTCCTTGTGGACTTTCATGCCTTCACAAACATTCACACCTGGGACATATTTCAGCGTATTTGTCTATCAAATCACGCACCCACTGCCCTGCCAATCACCATCAATCTTCAGAGTTTGGGAGTCACATTCTCGCACAGCAAAATCAAGATGAACACATCACAAAAATATTCTGTTTATAATGTAAGGTAAAACAACATAACAAATCCACAAAAAGTAAAACGTAAGGTATAATACTATATCACATCAACAAAGGTAATAACTATTGCTATACTGGGTTTTATATAAAGCATAGTGTCCTACTTGGCCAAGTTTTACAGTGATTTGTACATGTACAGAGTCACTTCACACAGGCAAATGTTACTGTTTGCATGGTATGTCTGGTTCTTGCAGATGATCTATCATCTTCAAACGCATGATAGCATGTCTCGCTGGAAGGCAATTCACTGGTGAGCAGATGACCCAAAGTGCATCCTGATAATCGTCTAACAAGGTGAAGAGGTCACTGATGTAGGCGGCGCATTTCTGCTTCATGAAGCGTCTTTCACATTGTCGCGTAATGCCTTTCACATTGTTCTTCACCGAACGTCTTTCACATTGTTCTTCATGTAATGTCTTTCACACTGTTCTTCGTGTAATGTCTTTCACATTGTTCTTCATGTAATGCCTTTCACTTTGTTCTTCACTGAACGTCTTTCACATTGTTCTTCATGTAATGCCTTTCACACTGTTCTTCATGTCATGTCTTTCACATTGTTCTTCATGTCATGTCTTTCACACTGTTCTTCATGTAATGTCTTTTACACTGTTCTTCATGTCATGTCTTTCACATGTTCTTCATGTCATGTCTTTCACACTGTTCTTCATGTCATGTCTTTCAACATGTTTCATGTCATGTCTTTCACACTGTTCTTCATGTCATGTCTTTCACATGTTCTTCATGTCATGTCTTTCACATTGTTTCATGTCATGTCTTTCACATTGTTCTTCATGTCATGTCTTTCACATTTTTCATGTCATGTCTTATCACATTGTTCTTCATGTCATGTTTTCACATTGTCTCTGTCATCTTTCACATTGTTCATGTAATGTCTTTCACATGTTCTTCATGTCATGTCTTTCACATTGTTTTTCATGTCATGTCTTTCACATTGTTCATGTCATGTCTTTCACATTGTTCTTCATGTCATGTCTTTCACACTGTTTTCATGTCATGTCTTTCACATTGTCTTCATGTCATGTCTTTCACATTGTTCTTCATGTATGTCTTTCACACTGTTCTTCATGTCATGTCTTTCACACTGTTCTTCAGTCATGTCTTTCACATTGTTCTTCACGTCATGTCTTTCACACTGTTCTTCATGTCATGTCTTTCACACTGTTCTTCATGTCATGTCTTTCACATTGTTCTTCACGTCATGTCTTTCACATTGTTCTTCATGTCATGTCTTTCACATTGTTCTTCACGTCATGTCTTTCACATTGTTCTTCACATCATGTCTTTCACATCGTTCTTCATGTCATGTCTTTCACACTGTTCTTCATGTAATGTCTTTCACATTGTTCTTCATGTCATGTCTTTCACATTGTTCTTCATGTCATGTCTTTCACATTGTTCTTCACGTCATGTCTTTCACATTGTTCTTCATGTCCAGACGACCTTGCTCACTCCACTATGTATCACAATCTCTACGCCACATTGCCCCCCCCCCCCCCCCCAACTCCTCTCTCTCTCTCTCATCTGTTTGCTCTTTTCTCTTCATTCTCATCCTTCCCCTCTTAGACCTTGGGGTCCCTCTACCCACATTAACCTCTCAAAGTTAGCTGCAGCACCACAAAAATATCCTTATACACACACATACTCATATTCAACAAGGCAAAAGATTATTGCATCATATCATAAGTTCAATATCCACACATTCATCCATACACTCTCATTTCAATACGAAATAAACACAAGAAAGAGGCATTAGAAAACCACCTATGAACTATGTTCTTTCCATGAGTTCAGAAGGGAGGATGTGGGAGTGGGGGCTTTGTAAGCGAGCCCCCATCACAGGAAAGTCACATCTCAATCAGCAACCAGACACCCGAATCTCCCCAACTTCAGACGCTATCTTTCACAGCCCAAGAAGCAGCCCAACATTCTCCACCAGCACCCTCTCCAGGGGGATTCCTTTCTTTCCTTCTTCATTCCCTGTCTAAAAATATCTCTGAGATTCACCACTGGCAAGTTTTCTGCCGATGCAAACATGTTTTATTCCACCCGTAAAGTCATCACATTCTGTCTCTGGGCATAATAGCCACACATGACATCACTATGCCTGTGTGTAATGTTCATATTATCCACCCCACATTGGTCTACCACTGCTTCAAAAGGTGAAAGGAGATTTAACATGCGTGCAAGACTTTTCCTTCATGTGTCTACCCAAATGACCTCCATTCAAGGTCTAAAGGAGGAAGAGCTGTTCACTCTCAAGAGCAAATCTCTCCCTAGCCAGATGTCTTGAGAGGGAATTGAACCCTAGATCTTAAAACAGGAGTCTGATGCCTTCCTATTGGGGTAGCCAGACTGGGATCATTTGGATCAACACTTTGGACTCTGACATGCCTCCCTGCCAACCCCTTCCCTCTGGCTCCTGTGCCTTCCACTCTTTATCACAGCTGATTAGCCTCAACTGTTTTCCTCAGCAAACATGAAATAATACCTCAGTGTTCTCCTCACACTGTGAAATACAGCCCCTATTTCATTCATCATAAAAAGGCATCCCTGAGACCCACATTTTGACTCGCTCACTCACTCACTCAACACACACACACACACACACACACACACACACACACACACACACACACACACACACATACCACACACACACACACACACACACACACACAGATACCACACACATACACACACACTCTCACACACACTCATGCAGGTACATCTATATACACACATCGTTCACTCCCACCATTCAACACAAAAAGCAGCAATGTGCAAAATCTCAAGGCAAAGTATATGAGCATAGACTAGTATGATACACCATCTACAGGAACAACAAACACTCTAACTTAATCTAAGTCACAATGCAGCTACATCATTGCACAGTAATTCAACTTTTTTTTTCTAACCCAAGAATTCCAATAATCAAACTGGTTCAAGAATCTTAAAACAATACTGGTAACTACACTTATCATTTACAACCTATTCATGAATCAAATCAAAGAACCAATGTCTACTTCCTTTGAAAGTTTGTGTGTCCAATACTGACAGAATGATAAATCTATAAATAAAAAAAAACCTGTTGGATGGATGTGAAGAGAGAGGGAACACCACCAGCAACACCCACCACACGCATTCCTATACTCTCAGGCACCATCTATACCCCCTCCATGAAACCACTCCACCCACAATACCTTGAAGTAAATGTTTTTATGCACAGATGAGGTGTCGGACCATGCCTACATCCACAACCTGAACGACCACACTACACTCCTGGACTCTCCACTGGGGATTATGTCTACATCCACAACCTGAATGACCACACTACACTCCTGGACTCTCCACTGGGGACTATGTCTACATCCACAACCTGAACGACTACACTACACTCCTGGACTCTCCACTGGGGACCATGCCTACATCCACAACCTGAACAACCACACTACACTCCTGGACTCTCCACTGGGGACTATGTCTACATCCACAACCTGAACGACTCCACTACGCTCCTGGACTCTCTACTGGGGACTATGTCTACATCCACAACCTGAACGACTACACTACACTCCTGGACTCTCCACTGGGGACCATGCCTAAATCCACAACCTGAACGACTACACTACACTCCTGGACTCTCTACTGGGGACCATGCCTGCATCCGCAACCTGAACGACTACGCTACCCTCCTTCACTCTCTACTATGGACCATGCCTACATCCGCAACCTGAACAACTACACTACACTCCTTGACTCTCTACTGGGAACCATGCCTACATCCGCAACCTGAACGACTACACTACACTCCTTGACTCTCCACTGGGGACCATGCCTACATCCACCACCTGAACGATTACGCTATGCTCCTTGACTCTCTACTGGGGACCACACCTACATCCACAACCCGAATGACTACACTATGCTCCTTGACTCTCTACAGGCACTGTACTGGGGACCTTCTTTCCTCACCTTTCTCATTCCTCAGCGAGAATTTCCAGATTCACCACAGATGGGATTTTTGCACGTATGTGACCTTTTATGTCCCACCATGACGGTGCTACATTCCATCTTCAGTGATAATGGCTAAACCATGACCATTGTGCAAGCTTTTCTTAGTTCGCACATTTGTAATCATCTGTCACACTGACACTTGAAAGCTTTTGAAATAAATGAGATTTAACAAGGACACTAGCCTGTTTCTCACTATGTTTTCTTTTTCCTTTTATGCTTGTGGTCAGACACAGGATCTCAGTTTCACATTCTCATCCCAAGGACTCGGGAAGGGTTGGAATCTGCTCAGGCGCAGACTCTGAACGCAACATTTCCTTTACCCTGGTTGCATCAAGCAGGGGAATGAACCCAGTACTTGTGGGTCAAGAGAACAAGGCTTTACCCACAAGGCCAACCAGACTCTGACCAGGACCTTGCCTCCCTAAGGAGCTCTTCCTAAATTGTACACAGAGCATCTGCTGGCACTGCATGTTACTCCATGATTACATGGTGTCTCTAATAAAAGGAGAAGGAGAAAGAGAAGAATGTGTGTTACATAACACTCAGTCCCCAACAAAGTGCTCATGGCTTTAAGTATGTAAAACATTACTCAATAGAAACTATTTTTCACTTTAATATGTAGACCTCCATTTGCATATAAGCTTGAACTTCTGATTCAATGAAAAGAACAAATATGTTTCTCCTATTTTCAACAATACTTACATTGCAACAAAATTTACAGAATCACATGTATGCATGCACGCATGTGCATACACACACTATACCAAAACAGCTGCAATAACTCCAACCATAACAAACACAACAATAAAAACGCAAACAATACACAATGCCACTTTCCGGCTGTTGTCAGAACTGGATGAAGCTGCATTTCCATATGCCTGGAAATAAAATATAAACAACAGATAAAAAAAAAACATTGCTTGCCACATTATTTACATGGAAGCAAGGTTTCATGCACATGGTTTCCTGTCACATACAAATGGCTATGTATCACATACCCTTAAAAAGAAATCATATATAATGAAAGAGCAAAAGGTGTGAAAATCAGACCAAACATAGGTTTTAGGATGTGCTACTTTCTTTAAACCGCCGATTTTTCACTGTTCAGCTACTTTTACTTCAATCTGAGGCTCATGGTGGCTCAGAGTATTCACATATGTATTCAACTGACTTACTGACCCTTCACATTCATTCATCCCATGTGTGTGGTCAATCTGTCTTTCTCTACACAGGTTGAAAAACCGCCCTGGAACACCAACGATCTAGTTCTGCTCCCGTTTAGAACCCTTCACGTCACTGAACAACTCATTTGTCGGTCAGACCAAAGGACATACTTTGGGAGATTTTGAAAGTCAACTGAGGCAGATCACCACAGTTTCCTGGCAGCTATTCTGCGCAGAAATGTGACACTGATTTGGGGAAACAAAACAACAGCAACGACAAATGTAACAAGATTTTACAGTCTCAACACTTGCTTTGTCACGAAGCACTTGTCACCTTGTGAGGAGAGAACTGAAACGTGGGCTGAACAGTGACCATCAGAAGCACAGGGACCCTAAGCTGCAGCCTCACCAACAGACTCACCTGCTAGTTCCACAAACCACAGCTATCACCATGCAAGAGCAGGTTGTCTGCATTTTTCAAAATCTGACATGGCTCTTATGCATATAAATTCAGTGATTTAAAACCCCTAAAACACTCTTTTTTTTTTTTTTTTTTTTTTTTGCTGTCCCAACCGCTGCACCACCTCAGAGGCAGTACAGACAGACACACAGACAGCATTATTTTTTTTTTTTTTTGCTGTCCCAACCTCTGTGCCACCTCAGAGGCAGTGCCTGCATTCCAAATCCACAGCCACAGCTCGGCAGGCCCTGCCACAGCCCCGGTACCGGCAATCCACAGGGAGCAACCAATGTCAAGTCGTCAAGAGGCAACCCACCGGGGGAGACACTGCACTGCTTCGGTGGTGTTCACTGGCGCCTGTTCTGATCTAACATACGCAGGACACCACCTACTAAGCCCCCTACTGACGACAATGACTGCTTAGTCGCGGAGCTGGCGTGAGTGAGCTCTCCCTCCGGAGAGCGCCCCCACGTCCGTCCAACGACAGCCCCTATGACCCCTAAAACACTTAATGAGTAGAAATATCACAGCATGCATTTCTTTTTCTTAACTCTGCCTGCAATTATCACCAACTGAAATAACAGGGCAGCAATTTTTATTTGAATACCATTATTTCAAACTGGTATTACAATGAGGCATAACTAATACACACTGTGAAACATACATACTCTTTTATATGTATCATTCACCCATTTTTCATTATCCCCAAAATGCTAATGGATTAGAATCAATATGTGTACTATAGTGCACTATAGTTATTTTTAACTCACATCAGATCTTCAGTCTTCAATGGGAGGTATATTTCTTAATCAAAAAAAGATTTTTTTTTTTTTTTTTTACAAGGAATACATACAGAGTCAATACAAAAAATGTACCATGTCATCATTTGAGCTGTCACAAATAATAGTTTCACCAGGTCCTTGTTTCTGTTATTGTTGATCTTGTTGTTTAATTCTTCTTTTCCCCTTTTGACAAAGAAAATCACAGACACACTGCCTAGCAGGCAAATCTATCAGAAAAAAAAATCTACAGGAAAAAAATCAAAGGTATGAATTTTACATCAACTTCCTTTTTTCGGGGGTAGCTTTTTTTGTTTGTTTTGTTTTGTTTTCTGAGGGGTTTGGTTTTTTTTTTTGTTGTTGTTTTTTTTTTTGCGGTCTCATCTTTCATGACAAATTCGGCATGACTCATACATGTGGGGAGAAGTACAGTGTACAGCTGTAGTGCTAGCCAGGAAGCCTGAGCAACATGCTCACAGATACATCCACTGACATGGAGGGAACATGACTGTGTCAATGGGTGGTTCCATTCATTACATCAGAGCCCATCGCACAATTAACCACAGTGGGTAGAAGCAAGGACAGTGTATTGGGAGGAGCCAGTCCGATTGGCCATCCCAAAACTAAATGCCTTTGATGCACTTGACAACCAAAACCTCCCAGCCCACGACCTCTGACACCAGCTTCTGCACCTCCGTCGGTGACCCTACCCCCAAGGCTGACCAGCTGATCTGCTCTGGCCCCCAAGATCACGACTGGAGACATGACAACTGCATTCTTTTACTAAGGGTTGTAAAAACCGCTTTATTTTACTTGACATGAAACCATGGTATGATACAGTGGTGTACAATGGCATAAGGATAACAGGACCTTGAAGTACAGTGCAGTACACTGTACAGTACAGTACAGTATAGTACAGTACAGTACAGCACTGCACAGCACAACACAGCACAGTTCAGCACAGTGCAGACAAGCATAGCACAACAGTAGGTAGTATGCAAGACCGTTAACTTCAATACTACTCTATTCTTGCAGGTGTGCAAAAAAAAAAAAAAAAAAAGAAAGAAAGAAAGAAAAGAAAAGAAAAAAAAAAGAACGACTTTATTTCAGTTCGCCTCCCTGCCAACCCCTTCCCTCTGGCTCCTGTGCCTTCCACTCTTTATCACAGCTGATTAGCCTCAACTGTTTTCCTCAGCAAACATGAAATAATACCTCAGTGTTCTCCTCACACTGTGAAATACAACCCCTATTTCATTCATCATAAAAAGACATCCCTGAGACCCACATTTTGACTCGCTCACACACACACACACACACACACACACACACACACACACACACACACACACACACATACACACACACACACACACACACACACACACACACACACCACATACACACACACACTCTCACACACACTCATGCAGATACAACTATATACACACACATCTTTCACTCCCACCATTCAACACAAAAAGCAGCAATGTGCAAAATCTCAAGGCAAAGTATATGAGCATGGACTAGTATGATACACCATCTACAGGAACAACAAACACTCTAACTTAATCTAAGTCACAATGCAGCTACATCATTGCACAGTAATTCAACTTTTTTTTTCTAACCCAAGAATTCCAATAATCAAACTGGTTCAAGAATCTTAAAACAATACTGATAACTACACTTATCATTTACAACCTATTCATGAATCAAATCAAAGAACCAACGTCTACTTCCTTTGAAAGTTTGATGTCCAATACTGACAAAATGATAAATCTATAAATAAAAAAAAACCCTGTTGGATGGATGTGAAGAGAGAGGGAACACCACCAGCAACACCCACCACACACATTCCCCTACTCTCAGGCACCATCTATACCCCCTCCATGAAACCACTCCACCCACAATACCTTGAAGTAAACATTTTTATGCAGAGATGGGGTGTCGGACCATGCCTACATCCACAACCTGAACGACTACACTACACTCCTGGACTCTCTACTTTGGACCATGCCTACATCCACAACCTGAACGACTACACTACGCTCCTGGACTCTCTACTGGGGACCATGCCTACATCCACAACCTGAATGACCACACTACACTCCTGGACTCTCTACTGGGGACCATGCCCGCATCCACAACCTGAATGACTACACTACGCTCCTTGACTCTCTACTGAGGACCATGCCTAAATCCACAACCTGAACGACTCCAGTATGCTCCTTGACTCTTTACTGGGGACCGTGCCTACATCCACAACCTGAATGACTACACTACCCTCCACTCTCTACTGAGGACCATGCCTACATCCACAACCTGAACGACTCCAGTATGTCCTTGACTCTCTACTGGGGACCATGCCTGCATCCACAACCTGAACGACTACACTACCCTCCTTCACTCTCTACTGAGGACCATGCCTACATCCACAACCTGAACGACTCCAGTATGCTCCTTGACTCTCTACGGGGACCATGCCTACATCCACAACCTGAACGACTCCAGTATGCTCCTTGACTCTCTACTGAGGACCATAACTAAATCCGCAACCTGAACGACTCCAGTATGCTCCTTGACTCTCTACTGAGGACCATGCCTACATCCACCACCTGAACGACTACGCTATGCTCCTTGACTCTCTACTGGCACTGTACTGGGGACCTTCTTTCCTCACCTTTCTCATTCCTCAGCGAGAATTTCCAGATTCACCACAGATGGGATTTTTGCACGTATGTGACCTTTTATGTCCCACCATGATGGTAGCCACATTCCATCTTCAGTGATAATGGCTAAACCATGACCATTGTGCAAGCTTTTCTTAGTTCGCATATTTGTAATCATCTGTCACACTGACACTTGAAAGCTTTTGAAATAAATGAGATTTAACAAGGACACTAGCCTGTTTCTCACTATGTTTTCTTTTTCCTTTTATGCTTGTGGTCAGACACAGGATCTCAGTTTCACATTCTCATCCCAAGGACTCGGGAAGGGTTGGAATCTGCTCAGGCGCAGACTCTGAATGCAACATTTCCTTTACCCTGGTTGCATCAAGCAGGGGAATGAACCCAGTACTTGTGGGTCAAGAGAACAAGGCTTTACCCACAAGGCCAACCAGACTCTGACCAGGACCTTGCCTCCCTAAGGAGCTCTTCCTAAATTGTACACAGAGCATCTGCTGGCACTGCATGTTACTCCATGATTACATGGTGTCTCTAATAAAAGAAGGAGAAGGAGAAAGAGAAGAATGTGTATTACATAACACTCAGTCCCCAGAGTTGATTTTAACGTGGTGACAACCCTGATGTGGCCCTTTGCAGTCGGCTGGGCTATAACCAACATTATCTTATCTTATCTTATCCCCAACAGAGTGCTCACGGCTTTAAGTATGTAAAACATTACTCAACAGAAACTATTTTTCACTTTAATACGAAGACCTCCATTTGCACATAAGCTTGAACTTCTGATTCAATGAAAAGAACAAATATGTTTCTCCTATTTTCAACAATACTTACATTGCAACAAAATTTACAGAATCACATGCATGCATGCACGCATGTGCATACACACACTATGCCAAAACAACTGCAATAACTGCAACCATAACACACACAACAATAAAAATGCCAACAATACACAATGTCACATTCCAGCTGTTGTCCGAACTGGACGAAGCTGCATTTCCATATGCCTGGAAATAAAATATAAACAACAGATAAAAAAAAAAAAAGCATTGCTTGCCACATTATTTACATGGAAGCAAGGTTTCATGCACATGGTTTCCTGTCACATACAAATGGCTATGTATCACATACCCTTAAAAAGAAATCATATATAATGAAAGAGCAAAAGGTGTGAAAATCAGACCAAACATAGGTTTTAGGATGTGCTACTTTCTTTAAACCGCCAATTTTTCACTGTTCAGCTACTTTTACTTCAATCTGAGGCTCATGGTGGCTCAGAGTATTCACATATGTATTCAACCGACTTACTGACCCTTCACATTCATTCATCCCATGTGTGTGGTCAATCTGTCTTTCTCTACACAGGTTGAAAAACCGCCCTGGAACACCAACGATCTAGTTCTGCTCCCGTTTAGAAACCTTCACGTCACTGAACAACACATTTGTCAGTCAGACCAAAGGACATACTTTGGGAGATCTTGAAAATCAACAAAGGCAGATCATGGCAGCTTCCTGGCAGCTATTCTGCGCAGAAATGTGACACTGATTTGGGGAAACAAAGCAACAGCAACGACAAATGTAACAAGATTTTACAGTCTCAACACTTGCTTTGTCACGAAGCACTTGTCACCTTGTGAGGAGAGAACTGAAACGTGGGCTGAACAGTGACCATCAGAAGCACAGGGACCCTAAGCTGCAGCCTCACCAACAGACTCACCTGCTAGTTCTACTAACAACAGCTATCACCATGCAAGAGCAGGTTGTCTGCATTTTTCAAAATCTGACATGGCTCTTATGCATATAAATTCAGTGATTTAAAACCCCTAAAACACTTTTTTTTTTTTTTTAATTTTGCTGCCCCAACCTCTGCACCACGTCAGAGGCAGTACAGACAGACACACAGACAGCATTTCTTTTTTTTTTTTTTTTTTTTTTTTTTGCTGTCCCAACCTCTGTGCCACCTCAGAGGCAGTGCCGCTCATTCCAAAACCCCATCCACAGCCACAGCCCGGCAGGCCCTGCCGCAGCCCCGGCATCGGCAATCCACAGGGAGCAACCAATGTCAAGTCGTCAAGAGGCAACCCACCGGGGGAGACACTGCACTGCTTCGGTGGTGTTCACTGGCGCCTGTTCTGATCTAACATACGCAGGACACCACCTACTAAGCCCCCTACTGACGACAATGACTGCTTAGTCGCGGAGCTGGCGTGAGTGAGCTCTCCCTCCGGAGGGCGCCCCCACGTCCGTCCTACGACAGCCCCTATGACCCCTAAAACACTTAATGAGTAGAAATATCACAGCATGCATTTCTTTTTCTTAACTCTGCCTGCAATTATCACCAACTGAAATAATAGGGCAGCAATTTTTATTTGAATACCATTATTTCAAATGGTATTACAATGAGGCATAACTAATACACATTGTGAAACATACATGCTCTTTTATATGTATCGATCACCCATTTCTCATTATCCCCAAAATGCTAATCGGATTAGAATCAATATGTGTACTATAGTGCACTATAGTTATTTTTAACTCACATCAGATCTTCACTCTTCAGTGGGAGGTATATTTCTTAATCAAAAAAAGATTTTTTTTTTTACAAGGAATACATACAGAGGAATACAAAAAATGTACCATGTCATTATTTGAGCTGTCACAAATAATAGTTTCACCAGGTCCTTGTTTCTGTTATTGTTGATCTTGTTGTTATTTCTTCTTTTCCCCTTTTGACAAAGAAAATCACAGAAACACTGCCTAGCAGGCAAATCTATCAGAAAAAAAAATCTACAGGAAAAAAATCAAAGGTATGAATTTTACATCAACTTCCTTTTTGTTGGGGGGGGGGGGGGGGGGGGGAGGGATTAGCTTTTTTTTGCTTGTTTTGTTTTGTTTTCTGAGGGTTTTTTTGTTTTTTTGTTTTTTTTTTTGGATGACAAATTCTGCATTACTCATACATGTGGGGAGAAGTACAGTGTACAGCTGTAGTGCTAGCCAGGAAGCCTGAGCAACATGCTCACAGATACATCCACTGACATGGAGGGAACATGACTGTGTCAATGGGTGGTTCCATTCATTACATCAGAGCCCATCGCACAATTAACCACAGTGGGTAGAAGCAAGGACAGTGTATTGGGAGGAGCCAGTCCGATTGGCCATCCCAGAACTAAATGCCTTTGATGCACTCGACAACCAAAACCTCCCAGCCCACGACCTCTGACACCAGCTTCTGCACCTCCGTCGGTGACCCTACCCCCAAGGCTGACCAGCTGATCGTGCTCAGGCCCCCAAGATCACGACTGGAGACATGACAACTGCACTCTTTTACTAAGGGTTGTAAAAACCGCTTTATTTTACTTGACATGAAACCATGGTACGATACAGTGGTGTACAATGGCATAAGGATAACAGGACCTTGAAGTACAGTGCAGTACACTGTACAGTACAGTATAGTATAGTACAGTACAGTACAGCACTGCACAGCACAACACAGCACAGTTCAGCACAGTTCAGACAAGCATAGCACAACAGCAGGTAGTATGCAAGACCGTTAACTTCAATACTACTCTATTCTTGCAGGTGTGCAAAAAAAAAAAAAAGAAAGAAAGAAAGAAAAGAAAAGAAAAGGAAAAAAAAGAACGCCTTTATTTCAGTTGTAAAATTAATTATTACAACTGGAAAAATTTCAATGAATACACTGCATCAATGCCAACATTTAATGAAAAGAGCTTTCTATGTGTAAAAGGATTGGAGTCGAACCAATATGAAATAAACAAATATTCACACCTCCATTCCCCACCTGGTCAAGGAAACCCCGATACAAAGTATTTTTTACCTTAGTTGTACACCTCTTTCTGATGCAACCAAGTTCAACACCCAAATCTGCCTTTCCAAATGTACGTTACAAGCACTCATCCAATCCAGATGGTTTAAAACTGGTAAGTTTTCTTTAATTTCTTAATCTTTATGTGTCTAGTTTTGTTTAATTTCTGAATCATAATGCGTCTGAATGTACACGTACTCTAGCACATTCATCTGGTGCCCCGTGTATATTCTTAATTAGCAACTGACAGGCAACCCACAAACTGCCTAACAATTTTAGCCAATACAGTATTGGCACAAATCATCCGGAATGCATGTCCTTCCATAAAACTTCTAACATGCAAGGACTGTCTGTTCAATGATGGCCGGAGTACCATATTAAAGCACATCAGTACACTGGCACTCAAAGCATGAGTTTCAACAACTTGTTGGAATCTGTCACCATCCTCTGTCTTCTCAAACTGAAACTGGAACCTGCCTAAAAGGAACTGTTTCCAAAACAGACAAATGATCATGTGCACAACTGGCATCAACTTGACACTGACTGCTCCCTGTGGACTGCCGGTGCCAAGGCTGCAGCAGGACGGGCTGGGGCAAGGCTGTGGACGAGGGGGAGAGGGGGTCTGAATGAGCGGTGTGGGTGCAATGCCAATGAGATGGCACAGAAGATGGGACAGCAAAAACAAACACACACAAAAAAAAACAATTGGCATCAAGCTGTCCCTTACTCATGATGTCAGCTCATCATCACATGGGTCAAAACTCATTGGTAATTAAAAGTAAAAATGTTCTCCATGTCCAACATATCATCATCCCTTTCAGGTCATATTGATAAGACTCCAGATCTGATTTACAGTCCTGTTGAAGGCTTCTAGCTGTTTCTGCAGGGGTACACTAATGGTCCAAAGCAATCTGATCTGGGTACTGCAATGTCTGCTGGTTTCTCCACAGAAATGCATTAGCCTGTGTCAAGAGTACACACTAAGGATTACAGAAAATGCCATGGATATAATACTGGATGTTCCATTTTCAACTGACTCTGGCAGCTTACTCACATAATCAACACAATTGAAAGCATGAAGTTTCTCTTGCTCATACCAGGATAAACCAGAGACTGAATCAATATTCAGTTGATAGCATCAAGTATAACATTTTTTTTCCTGATCAGATATTTGGTTTTAAGTCTTTAGTAATTGACTGACAACATGAAATATGCATGATCTCTCTATTGTTGTACGAGGACATACAACTTAAATGTTGTTTGCTGCATTATAATACTACATAATGTAAACACAAATATAAGGACTTCTTCTTCTTGGCTTGGCTTAAGTCCACATCGGTTGCAGGCGCGCTGATGGCTGATGAGTCCTATGCGGGACAGGCATGATCTGCCACAGCGGCCACAGGTCAGCGTCGGGTCCGGTGGTTCTTGAGCTGCTGCAGCCTGGCGTGCTTTCCTCCTTTGCCTCTTTTCTTGGAGACTTTCTCTGCGGGAGGCTTCAAACGAGGATGCAGCCTTGTGAATGGTGCTTCTCCAGGCGCCACGGTCAGCAGCGAGGTCTGACCACTGGCGGTGGTCGATGTGACAGGTACTGAGGCTTTTCTTTAGATTGTCTTTGTACCGCTTTCTAGGCGCTCCTCTATCACGATGGCCAGTGGACAACTCTCCGTAGAGGACTATTTTTGGCAGGCAGTGATCCTCCATCCTGGAGACGTGCCCTGCCCAGCGCAGTTGGGACTTCAGCAGTAGAGCCTCTATACTTGAGACCTCCGCTCTTTTGAGGACTTCGACGTTGGTGGTAAAGTCACTCCAATGGATGTTGAAAATTGTGCGGAGGCAGCGCTGCTGGAAGCGTTCAAGGAGTCGCAGGTGGTGACGGTAAAGGACCTACGACTCTGAGCCGTACAGGAGTGTGGTCAGTATGACTGCACGAAACACGCTGATCTTGGTGCTTTGCTTCAAATGCCGGTTGTACCACACTCTGTAGAGTCTTCCGAATGCACTGTTTGCTTTGGCCAGTCTGTTGTCAATTTCTTTATCAAGCTTGGCATCTGAAGAGATGGTGCACCCCAGATAGCTGAACTGGTGGACTGTGTTCAGCTCTGTCTGGCCAACTGTGATGTGAGGAGAGTGAAACTCTGTTCGGGGTGCAGGCTGATGCAGGACTTCTGTCTTTTTCAGCTAATTTCCAGTCCAAAGAGCTGTGCAGCCTCTGCAAAGCAGGAAGTTAGCCTTTATAGAGCTGCTTCTGTGTGAGCAACAAGGGCAGCATCATCCGCGAAAAGGAGCTCTTGGATCAGTTGCTCCAGCGTCTTTGTGTGGGCCTGTAGTCACCGCAGCTTGAACAGGCTGCCATCAGTGCGGTAGCGGATGTAGACGCCGTCTTCGTCTTCAAGATCTCCAAGGGCCTGCTGGAGCATCATGTTAAAAAAGATGCTGAAGAGTGTCGGAGCTAGAACACAGCCCTGCTTGACGCCGTTTGAGATAGAGAATGGCTCCGAGAGGGCATCGTTGAGTCTAACCTGCCCGTTTTGGTCTTCATGCAGCTAGATGATCATGCTTAAAGTAATTTTGGTGGACAGCCCAGTTTTTCCAGAATTTGCCAAAGACCTTTCCTGCTCACAGTGTCGAAAGCTTTAGTGAGATCGACAAACGTGATGAAGAGTCCCTTGTTCTGCTCGCGGCACTTCTCCTGGAGCTGGCGGAGGACAAATACCATGTCGGTAGTGCTCCTGTTGGCTCTGAAGCCACACTGGCTCTCAGGAAGGTGTTTGTTGGCGATGGTGGGGATCAGTCTGTTCAGCAAAACCCTAGCAAGGATCTTGCCTGCGATTGAGAACAAGGTGATGCCGCAGTAATTGGAGCAGTCTGACTTTTCTCCCTTGTTTTTATACAGGGTGATGATGACTGCATCGCGGAGATCCTGTGGAAGTTTGCCTTGCTCCCAACAGCATGACAGCATCTCATGGAGTTTGATGTGGAGAGGAGGGCCTCCATGGATCCAGATCTCTGGTGGTATGCCATCAACTCCTGCAGCCTTGCTGCACTTTAGCTGTTGGATGGCTTTGGTGATCTCCTCCAGTGTCGGCACCTCATCAAGTTCAGCCTTGACTGGATGTTGCGGGATATGCTGACTTGCTGCGTCTTGGAATGTACGGTCAGCGCTGAAGAGTGCCTGAAAATGCTTCGACCAGCGGCTCAGGATGGATGCCATGTCTGTGAGTAGCGCTTGTTCGTCTGCGCTGCGCAGGGGATTCTGGACCTGGTACGAGGGGCCGTACACCGCCTTTAAGGCTTCATAGAACCCTCTGTAGTTACCAGTGTCGGCGCAAAGCTGAGTTTTCTCAGCGATGGTATTCCACCATTCGTTTTGCATAACTCTAAGCATGCGCTGGAGGTTGCTACAGGCAAGGAAGAATGTGGCTTTCTTCCCAGGGCAACCTGGCTGAGCTAGGTGTGCTTGGTGCGCAGATCTCTTCTTCGCCAGTAACTTCTGTATCTCCTGGTTGTTCTCGTCGAACCAGTCTTTGTTCTTTTTGGTGGTGAACCCGAGGACTTCTTCAGATGCCTGTAGGATGGAGGATTTCAGGTGTTCCCAGAGTTCGTCAGGGGAGGGATCAGTGGACTGTCTGGGGTCTTCCAGCCTCGACTGTAGGTTCGACTGGAAGTCAGTTTTCACTACAGCTGACTGTAGGCCACTGATGTTGATTTTCTTGCGTGGGACGCCTCCTCTCCTGGGTCTGGGTATAAAGTGGAGCCGCAGCTTGCAGCGTTCGAGGCGGTGGTCCGTCTGACACTCTGCACTGGGCATCACTCGGATATGCAAGACGTCCTTTAGGTCTCGCTGGTGCACTAAGACGTAGTCTAGGAGGTGCCAATGTTTGGACCGAGGATGCATCCAGGCTGTCTTGAGACAGTCCTTCTGCTGAAAGTTGGTATTTGTGATGGAGAGTTGCAGCTCGGCGCAAATCTCCAACAGCAGTCGCCCGTTGTCGTTGCAGTTTCCAACACCATGATTGCCGAGGACTCCTTTCCAGGCTTCTGCATCTCGGCCTACTCGGGCGTTGAAATACCCAAGGATAATGACCTTGTCGTCTGCAGGGGTGCTCTGTACGAGGCTGCGCAGGTCGCTGTATAATCTTTCCTTTTCTGCAGGCTCAGCAAGTAGAGTTGGGGCATACACACTAAACAGTGTCGCAGACTGGTTGCCATGCAAAGGTAGGCGCAATGACATGATGCGATCAGAGTGCCCCGCTGGCAGGTGTTCTAGCTTGGAGGCAATGGAATCTCTGACCATGAAGCCAACTCCCGAAAGGTGTTTTTCTGCTGCAGATTTGCCAGACCAGTAGAGGGTGTAACCGGCGCCGTGTTCTTTAAGGCTGCCCTCCTCTAGAAAGTGGACTTCGCTTAATGCAGCAATGTCTATGGATAGTCTGGCAAGTTCATGAGCAATCAGAGCAGAACGCCGCTCAGGGCGGCCGCTGTCGGACCTGTCGAGCATAGTCCTGATGTTCCAGCATGTAATTTTAAGACCTTGTACACCCTTTGTGGCGGGTGTTATAAAGACTAGTGTACATAAAAAAAACCAATAAAACGTCCACCAGAAACAGACGAGCTCTCCAACATGTTATGTGTGTGTGCATGTGTGTGTGTGTGTGTGTGTGTGTGTGTGTGTGTGTGTGTGTGTATGCGTGTGTGCATGTGTTTGTGTCACACATGCATGCGTGTTCATGAGCCCCTCTGTCTGTATGCTTTTGCTGTGGAGTTACTGCCAAATCATACAAAATTTGCCATCTTGTAGTGTTTCAGCCATAAACAAGCAAAAAATAAACAATAGCAACAAAGCACAGAAATACATATCTGATTCCAGTATTAAAATTTCATCGATATAAAAAAAGTAAGGATGTATTTCCAGTTTAAAAAAAAAAATCACAAAATAATACTATGAGATCAGCACGATCAAGTCATCCCAATAACACACAATTTTACTGTCAGATCATGAATCAATGTAATGTAGGTTTACCAAACATGAAAATGCTTCCACTGTGTGTTAATAATGCACTTTGACCACTGAGACAGTGTTCTTCAGAATTCTAACTTCAGTTCTGCTTCCTTGCCATTTTCTTCAACTCATGATGCTGAACCGACATGTACTTTTCCAGGAATTTGTTTTCATTATTTTGAAAATAATAATACTGATATACTGAGCATTTTTGCTCAGCTGACAGCAAACTTCCTAGCACTTCACTTCTTTCCTTGTCAAGACAAGTCATGTTGTAGCCTAGACGTCCGCAAAAAAACACATCTGGGCTGCATAAACCTTACAGTAGCTAATTCCAAACTTTCAAACTCCAGGTAAGGGAGCAAGCATAACTGAAGCAATGAAAAAAAGCTTGAAAAAGAGAGCATTTAACATGCATCATAAACCAGTCTGTAAATATTTGCACTCAAATATTTTGGTTCTTGTTAAACATTACTTGGCTTCAAAACTTATAGCTCTACAAGTTATAGAAATAACCGACCCTCCTTTTAAAAAAATTGATTCTTTTTTCTTCTAACTCCCCTAGGTGCACTAAACCGTTTCATTACCTAAGTCCACTAAAACTTTTCAATTAAGTCAGCCTTCCAAAGGATGGTTTGGTAGCAGCGGACAGGTGACGGTAGGTGCCTTGGGGTGTACGGTAACCACTGCAGGGGTATTAGCCAGCCTGCCACTGGAATGAGGTGTACTGGGTACCCGCCACACCCCTAGGTGGAGGCTGGGACACCGTGAGCGTTTCCTGTCGCATGCTCGACGGATGTGTTGAATGGGCCAGCTGTTGACCATTGCGCGGACCTGAGGATAGCTTGTTGTCCGTAACGGACGATGCTGCTTGGAGGTACGGAGCGCCCTCATGTGGACCTTGTCTGCAGGCTGCCTTGTGCAGTGGAGGGAGCTGAAGGATCCAATCCTTTGACAACTTACATAGGATGGAGGTGGGCTGAATCCAGTCTGTCAAACGATCCCATTTCTGAGTTTTCTCGAATGTAAAGCCAGGGACTAGTTTGGACATTATAGTAAGCCATAGTCAAGGATCGCTTGCTTGCATTAAAGTGAAGGATCCATGATGTCTGAATACATGGGAGAGGGATGGACAAACAGACAGAAAGGGATCATATGGATGTCTGAATACATAGGAGGAGGGATGGAAGACAGACAAACAGGGATCCATGTATGTCTGAATACATGGGAGGAAGGATGGACAAACAGACAAACAGGGATCCATGGATGTCTGAATACATGGGAGAGGGATGGACAGACAGACAAACAGGGATCCATGGATGTCTGAATACATGGGAAGAGGGATGGACAGACAGACAAACAGGGATCCATGGATGTCTGAATACATGGGAGGAGGGATGGACAGACAAACAGGGATCCATTTATGTCTGAATACATGGGAAGAGGGATGGACAGACAGACAAACAGGGATCCATTTATGTCTGAATACATGGGAAGAGGGATGGACAGACAGACAAACAGGGATCCATGGATGTCTGAATACATGGGGGGAGGGATGGACAGACAACAGGGATCCATTTATGTCTGAATACATGGGAAGAGGGATGGACAGACAGACAAACAGGGATCCATTTATGTCTGAATACATGGGAAGAGGGATGGACAGACAGACAAACAGGGATCCATGGATGTCTGAATACATGGGAGGAGGGATGGACAGACAAACAGGGATCCATTTATGTCTGAATACATGGGAGGAGGGATGGAAGACAGACAAACAGGGATCCATTTATGTCTGAATACATGGGAAGAGGGATGGACAGACAGACAAACAGGGATCCATGGATGTCTGAATACATGGGAAGGAGGATGGACAGACAGACAGGGATCCAGTTATGTCTGAATACATGGGAGGAGGGATGGAGAGACAGACAAACAGGGATCCATTTATGTCTGAATACATGGGAAGAGGGATGGACAGACAGACAAACAGGGATCCATGGATGTCTGAATACATGGGAAGAGGGATGGACAGACAAACAGGGATCCATTTATGTCTGAATACATGGGAGGAGGGATGGAGAGACAGACAAACAGGGATCCATTATGTCTGAATACATGGGAGGAGGGATGGACAGACAGACAAACAGGGATCCATGGATGTCTGAATACATGGGAGGAGGGATGGAGAGACAGACAAACAGGGATCCATGGATGTCTGAATACATGGGAAGAGGGATGGACAGACAGACAGACAGGGATCCATGGATGTCTGAATACATGGGAGGAGGGATGGAAGACAGACAAACAGGGATCCATGGATGTCTGAATACATGGGAAGAGGGATGGACAGACAAAACAGGGATCCATGGATGTCTGAATACATGGGAAGAGGGATGGGACAGACAAACAGGGATCCATGGATGTCTGAATACATGGGAGAGGGATGGAACAGACAAACAGGGATCCATGGATGTCTGAATACAGATGGGAGGAAAGGATGTGAATCAGACAGACAAAACAGGGATCCATTATGTCTGAATACATGGGAGGAGGGATGGAAGACAGACAAACAGGGATCCATTTATGTCTGAATACATGGGAAGAGGGATGGACAGACAAACAAACAGGGATCCATTGTGATGTCTGAATACATGGGAGGGAGGGATGGACAGACAGACAAACAGGGATCCATGGATGTCTGAATACATGGGAAGAGGGATGGACAGACAGACACAGGGATCCATGGATGTCTGAATACATGGAGGAGGAGAAAAAGGGAATGCTGAATACGGAGGATGGAGACAGACAAACAGGGATCCATGGATGTCTGAATACATGGGAAGAGGGATGGACAGACAGACAAACAGGGATCCATGGATGTCTGAATACATGGGAGAGGGATGGACAGACAGACAAACAGGGATCCATGGATGTCTGAATACATGGGAGGAGGGATTGACAGACAGACAAACAGGGATCCATGGATGTCTGAATACATGGGAAGAGGGATGGACAGACAGACAAACAGGGATCCATGGATGTCTGAATACATGGGAAGAGGGATGAGACAGACAAACAGGGATCCATTTATGTCTGAATACATGGGAAGAGGGATGGACAGACAGACAAACAGGGATCCATGGATGTCTGAATACATGGGAAGAGGGATGGACAGACAGACAGACAGGGATCCATGGATGTCTGAATACATGGGAGGAGGGATGGAGAGACAGACAAACAGGGATCCATGGATGTCTGAATACATGGGAGGAGGGATGGAAGACAGACAAACAGGGATCCATTTATGTCTGAATACATGGGAGGAGGGATGGACAGACAGACAAACAGGGATCCATGGATGTCTGAATACATGGGAAGAGGGATGGACAGACAAACAGGGATCCATGGATGTCTGAATACATGGGAGAGGGATGGACAGACAGACAGGGATCCATTATGTCTGAATACATGGGAGAAGGGATGGACAGACAGACAAACAGGGATCCATGGATGTCTGAATACATGGGAAGAGGGATGGACAGACAACAGGGATCCATTTATGTCTGAATACATGGGAGGAGGGATGGAGGACAGACAAACAGGGATCCATGGATGTCTGAATACATGGGAAGAGGTGGACAGCAACATATTGAACAAAGAAGACAAACAGGGATCCATGGATGTCTGAATACATGGGAGAGGGATGGACAGACAGAAAGGGATCCATGGATGTCTGAATACATGGGAGGAGGGATGGACAGACAGACAAACAGGGATCCATGGATGTCTGAATACATGGGAGGAGGGATGGACAGACAGACAACAGGGATCCATGGATGTCTGAATACATGGGAGAGGGATGGAGAGACGACAAACAGGGATCCATGGATGTCTGAATACATGGGAAGAGGGAGAGACAGACAGACAAACAGGGATCCATGGATGTCTGAATACATGGGAGAGAGGGATGGACAGACAGACAAACAGGGATCCATGGATGTCTGAATACATGGGAGGAGGGATGGACAGACAGACAAACAGGGATCCATGGATGTCTGAATACATGGGAGGAGGGATGGACAGACAGACAAACAGGGATCCATGGATGTCTGAATACATGGGAAGAGGGATGGACAGACAGACAAACAGGGATCCATGGATGTCTGAATACATGGGAAGAGGGATGGACAGACAGACAAACAGGGATCCATGGATGTCTGAATACAGGGGAAAGGAGGGATGGACAGACAGAAAGGGATCCATGGATGTCTGAATACATGGGAGGAGGGATGGACAGACAGACAAACAGGATCCATGGATGTCTGAATACATGGGAGGAGGGATGGACAGACAGCCAGCCAGGGATCCATGGATGTCTGAATACATGGGAAGAGGGATGGACAAGCGAACAGCAGAGGGGGATCATGGATGTCTGAATAACTGGGAAGAGGAACAGACAGACAGACAGACAGGAATCCATGGATGTCTGAATACATGGGAAGAGGGATGGACAGACAGACAGGGATCCATGGATGTCTGAATACATGGGAGGAGGGATGGACAGACAGACAAACAGGGATCCATGGATGTCTGAATACATGGGAGGAGGGATGGACAGACAGACAAACAGGGATCCATGGATGTCTGAATACATGGGAAGAGGGATGGACAGACAGACAGACAGGGATCCATGGATGTCTGAATACATGGGAAGAGGGATGGACAGACAGACAAACAGGGATCCATGGATGTCTGAATACATGGGAGGAGGGATGGACAGACAGACAAACAGGGATCCATGGATGTCTGAATACATGGGAGAAGGGATTGACAGACAGACAAACAGGGATCCATGGATGTCTGAATACATGGGAAGAGGGATGGACAGACAGACAAACAGGGATCCATGGATGTCTGAATACATGGGAGGAGAGATGGACAGACAGACAGTCAGGCACAGAGCTGACAGACGGATATGGATAACAGTCAAGATATTTAACTGAAAGAAACAGTCAGATTTACCAATATTGGATAAGTAGTTACTAAAGTATGCTAAACACTTGTAGACAAACAGCAGGTCAATAGCAGCTGACAGACATGCATGCAAGAGATGAACAAAAAGACAGAGAGATGTCAAAAGGATAGGTCACAAAGACAGCTTCTGACGTTAAGCATTAACTAGCTGGAACAAAAGACAGGATGAAATAGTGAAAATATCTTTTAATTCATTTTTAATTCCACTAGATCAGCTAGTCGGACACAATATACACATATCAAATGTGATAGTTTTAACATTTTCATTCTGCATTAAATATTTTGAGTTTTTCTGTCCTATCTATGCATGACAGTTTTGTTCAAGATCTTGTGTGCAAACTCCTACAATATATATATACTTGGGTTTGAGTTTTGGTACTGACTCAAAGCATCATCAAGAGTATAGGCACTTTATGAAAATAACAGAGTTCATAAATTACTCAAAGTTGTATCTTTATAGCATGTTTACATTAACATCTGAAGTACACAAAAAAAAAGTTCATCAAAGATGACGGGATGGGAGGGAGTGCACTGCAGGCTGTGGATGGGAAGACTATAGGGGGAAAGCTCTCCAGTCCTCTAAGTGAGAAACCCAAAACCAGCACCTAACTGCACAAAACTGATGATGGTAACAATTTTCAACAACCTAATAAATATAGCGTAATGATGACCTATTCTATTTCCTGTTTTGTTTGTTTCATGCCCCTTTTTTTCACTTTTACAGTACACAAAACCTTATCTTCTGCACTCATGAAAACCAACACAGCAAAATGTCTGATCATCTGATCCACTTCAGAAAGTAACTGTTCCTAATTTACCAACAAAATTTTGTGTTTTTTTTGCCCACAAACACTGGTTCCATATTGGTTACATTTTCCTGTCTGCCCATTACCAGGCCACAAGTTTCTTAGTCATGATGCATATTGGAAGCCCCTTCTTCTTCTTGGAGAACTGTCAGTGTTTGTGTATTTATATTACCGTGTCATAACAGTTTGTCAACTGTTTCACGAGTGTCAACTGAAAAGAGGCAGAGAAAGAACTGTCGAAAATGTTAGCATAAACAGTTTCCCTATTCATGTGGTCAAAGGCATGAAATATGCTGGGTGGAGTCAGGAAAAATAAACCTGAAGGGGACAATGAAGGTTGACTGGCCTTTTTCTCCTGGTTTATTGAATGTATCTCAGCTCTTCTTCAGCCTCTGTTCATTATGTGGTCATTCAACTCACCCATTTTTCCAGACAGTCATGAGTCATACATAGTTTACACCAAGTAAGCACACACATGCTTGTCATCAAACTCTACTTTGCACTCACACAGAATACACAAATGTACATATGCCAACTCCAGGTGCTATGAATTGTAATCATGGCTGCCAACTTTCTGGAGTCAAAATTCAGAAACAAGGGGATGAAAGAAAAAGGCCTGATGAGGGCAGTTCCCTTCATGACTGAAACTAATGAAACTTGAAAGCAGTCCTATACCCCTTATGTTTCAGTTGACAAATTATGCTGGGTTTAAAAGAAAGTTTACATACATGTATATATATGCACATATATATACATATATATATATATATATATATATATATATATTGCAAGCAACCTCATAGCATCATCTGGACTAAATTTTGCCATATTTTAGCATCCCTTTTCAAAAATGATCCCCTAAATGCTACTTTTTTTTTTTGTTACCAAAATTTTGACATTCTGAATTTGTTCAATAAAGTCATGATTTCTGGTGTAATTTCAATTATACTACATTACAGAAAATTTCAATAGGGTTGGCAGCTACGACTGTAATACTTAAACTGGAAGTCACTATATAATATACAAAATAACATGAACAGCAATTCAGTTCCTAAAACTTGCCACTAGTAATACTTAGTTACTACAGCGGCACATAGCAGAATACACACACTACCTAGGAGATAAGATAATGTTGCTTATAGCCCAGCCGACCGCAAGGGGCCACATCGGGGCTGTCACCACGTTAAAATCAACTCACAAGTCATTAAAAAAAATTTATAAAAAAAAACAAAACCTTTCACACATCTCTTTAAATGACATCTTCTAGAAACGCACCAGAAACTTCGACACACACTACCTGAAGCTGAAATCAAAGGCAGCTAGATGTAATTAAATGTCACAACCACTTTATGTGTGTCACTATCACTATCACAGTATCAGTATAATGATTGAACAAAGGCATTTGAGATATTCATTTAAAAATTATTCACATACAGTAAACAAGTGGGGTAACTTTTGCTCCCATAAGAAAACCTAACACAGAGTAACTTTTATTCAAGACCGGCACAGCCTTTTAAACTTGAATAAAGTCAGACAAATACACAGACAAACAATCTAATAGTGGGGGAAAAAACAAGCACAGGCCAACGACTGAACTGTCTTCATAGTTCAGTTGTTGGCCTGCACTTGTTTTTTCCCCCACTATTAGATTGTTCGTCTATGTATTTGTCTGACTTTATTCAAGTTTAAAAGGCTGTGCCGGTCTTGAATAAAAGTTACTCTGTGTTAGGTTTTCTTATGGGAGCAAAAGTTACCCCACTTGTTTAAGACTGTTTATTGTTTACTGTTCCCTGCCTCATTTCATTTCCAATTTTATTCACGTACATATAGTATACACTCACTACAAATCTTTCAACTACAAATGCTGACAGCATTGAATAAAATATGTTTCTGCTATATAATTCTTGATATAGAATACACTTAAATTTTCTATTAGTGTGCAGCCATTGCTTGCACTGCAACCCAAGCCAAAAATATCGTAAACAGTAACGAAATAGGGACAAACCATAGCAAAGGAAATAACACTAAAAAATACAATTAAATGAACTGAAAATACAATTAAATGAACTTATACGCAGACGACAAACATACGTAAATAAACATACAGGAACTGTCTCTCAATGGGAAATTATCTGGTGCACTGTCACGGACCATTGACTAAGCTCAAGAATTGCCCCACTTCCTACAATCCATATTTGTTGTCTGTCCACTTCAGTGACAAGTGACGAAGTGTTGCCCTCACCACTCGTCCGTGTAACTGTGCTAGCGTGTTGATCTTCTGAACAGTAAGGTTGATACAGTTCTTTCACAGGAAGCTTATCCTTGTTTTCCAGCGCATAAATCGCATTCAGTACCGCACGTATGTTTTCTCAAAGTTGCTAATAATATATCATGAGTGATTTCCCTTTACCCTAATCTTGACTAAGTTCTACAGCACTTCCGAAGCACCTGCAATCTACCCAAACCACAGATAATTCGGTGTCTATTGAATGTTTGTATATATGCACCGAAAGTGTACGCGACGCATTTTTTTGAATGAATTGTTCCCACATCCAGTAAATCATAGGTGTTGCTGCTACAGACATGCGAACAAGATGTCTCTGATGTCTAATTCTTCCGGCATGTCATTTCAGTGGGCTATTGGAAATGATTGTGCCACCTCAACACTAGTTCCCGATGCATTCTGGTTTTCGTGTTTCCAACACCAACGCAACACTTATATGAAATAATGATCGTTGAGGGGAAATTTTCTGTTTTGGCGGCCAGGCTGACTAAACACCTCTCAGATAATGAGTACTCGAATTTTGTCAATCCAACAAGGAGGCATTCTGAAAGTGTTTGGCTGTGTAGGACATGCCACTATGGTTTGGGAAGCAATTTGTCAAGCTAAGGCAAAGAGAAAAAAAAACCTGACGTGGTATGGATCGATCTGGCAAATGCACATGGATCAGATCCACACAAGATTGCCCTTGAGATACTGGCCCTTGAGATGTGTCATGTTCCAAAGAACATTCAAGAAATTTTGAGGAAGTATTTCCATGGTTTCTCAGTGAGATTTTCTATAGAGGAATACACAACAGACTGGATCAATTTGGAAGTTGGTATAGCAATGTGCCATGTCATTTCTCTAGTACTGTTTGTGTTCGCAGTGGAGGTCATCTTGAAAGCAGCCATGTGTAATACAGTTGCAGTTAACCTGGGAATGTATACTGAAAGCCCACTTTACAAGCCTTCATGGAGGACACAACAGACCTTTCCGCCAAGGAAGATGAAGCACACAAAATACTGAAGCAGTTAAATGAATTATTTGTTTCATAAAGGATGAGTTTTAAACCAAAGAACTCATGAGGCCTCTCTCAGCAAAATGAGAAGTAGCCGAAACGGTTACTTCACGGTAGCCAACCAAGCCATTCCAGCTGTGATCGAAGAACCAGGCAAGAGTCTTTGAAGGAGATATGATGACTCCTTGAAGGACAAACAGGGGAGGTGGGGGAGGGGGGGGGGCAAACAAATGGCAGAAGAATGTAGATAATCAACCAGTATGGCCTACCTGGTAAACATAATGTCTGATGTCCTAAGTTCATGCTGATCCTGAAGCTCCCCTGGCTTCTACTGATATAAGATGTCACCACCTGTACAGTGTAATCAATGGAAACCAAACCAACAAGTACACAAACAAATGGCTTGGTGTCCCACCTGGTCACACTGACGTTGCGCTTTACTGCCGATGACCAAAGCTGAAACTACCCCTGAAATCTATTCATGAAATCAATCCAGCCCAGACTTGAAAAAAAATGGAAGAAAATGGAAAGTTCAGGAGGCGGTGAACATCATAAGGAAAAAGTCCAAGATCATGGAAATAACAGGACAAACACACAAACCAACAGACAGGGGCTGGAGTCAGCAGAAATGAAGTCGTGGTCGAAAGCAAGGGGGGAGACAAAGAGAGAAATGATAGATAATACAGGAATCAAAGACAGAAGAGATTGCTAAAAGATCCAGAAGGCAGTCTAGCAAGGCCAGTTGAGGCAGTGGGACTACGTGGTAAAAACGCACTCTGAAGAAACTTCAGCTAGAGTGACATATGTTCTATGGCACCTCTTAGGATCAGCTTCATCCTCAGGTCTATCCATGACTTCATGCTGTCGGATTCAAACTTGATGAAACGGGGCAAATCAGATGACCCCATGTGTCCACCCTGTCAGGGCAAATAGGTGATGGAACATGTCCTGAGTTCATGCGAAGTAACCCTACTACAGTGAATAAATAAGAATGTAGGTTTCTGGATTCTGGATTCGACACTAGAAAAGTAGTTAGACTCAGAATTTAAAAAACTTACTTTGAGAATATTTCGACAGGGTCGCCCTGTCTTCTTCAGCTCACTGTTGCTCCAGTGAAGGTACAGATGGAGACACAACCAAGTGCTGAAAGAAATCACACATGCAATTAAGAGGAAACATTACGCCATCTGAAGTCCTAGCATATGTGTCGTTCTATGTGACCGAAAACCACAAGCCATGGTCTGGAATGGCAGCCATGACACCAAGAACCTGGAAGCGGGGTTTACTACCGGATGGGGTGGATGATTTAGAGTGTTCAGCAGACCTTCCAGATTGAGAAAACTATCCAGAGATCACGAGGAAGAGTGGCATGAGACCGGACATTTCACTCCCTCAGCTTCAACGAAACAACGGATTCTGAATGAACTAACTGTGTCCAATGGACGCAGAATGGAGTAGTCTCACATCAACAAGACTTAGAGGTATGCAAGTCTAGCCAGCAGTCAAAGGGAAGTGGGCTTCAGAACCAAAGTGCTCGGCATACAGGTTAAAGCGAGGGGTCTGTAGGCTCAGCAGCCTACGAACTCACAAAACGGCAACCGATTTCTGGTAAGGAGAGGACCTGGACTCTAAAGGCAACCGTAAAGGCAACTGAAAAGAGTTCCAACTGGATCTGGTCATGGAGGCATAAAAGTGAACGTCACAAGATTTTAACTGACCACCTTCGAACAGGTGCAGCACAGCGATGTGGTTAAGACATCCATCTAAAATGAAACACCTTGAGACGCTCACCAGTCCAGAATTAAGATATAAGACACAAAACATAAGAAATTGTATTAGTCCTTTGTTATAAGGAGATACATTGTGTGGTGGCTCAGATAAAGAACAGTTTAAGAGACTTAACGTTTTTATTATCGAGTTCGCTTTCTCCTACATGATCACACTGTACACAGATTGACCACGTACGCACGATCAGACTCCATTACACACTCACATACAATAGTATTAAACTCATGCACAAAAATGCCACCCCCATATTTAAGACATAACTGTTTGAAGTCCAGTTATTTAAAGCATGCGTGCGTGTGCGCGTGCATGCACGCATGCACACACACACACACACACACACACACACACACACACACACACACACACACACACACACACACACACACATACACACACACAATATTCGATGTGCTTGCGGCGCCCTTGATAATTGTACAACAACACACGTTCTATACTTTTGCCCCTACTTTGATTCCGATTTGTCAGAATTTAGAAAGGATGCTTGAAAGTGCATATTCCAGGATACCATGTCTCTCTTAAATTTTGTGCGAATTCTTGTTAAGCCCAGTTGGTTCAATCCTGTAATTGCTGTTTCATGATCTTATTTTGTACAGTTGTTTGTTTTTACTTTTTTTTTTTTTTTTTTTTTTTTTTACAGTTGAATTCTTACTTAGAGTTTCTCCTCATCACACATACACGCACACACGCACACGCATGCACGCGGGCGCGCACTCACGTACGCACGCTGCACGCTGCACGCACACACTCAAACACACACACACACACACACACACACACACACACACACACACAAAGCACACGCGCGCGCGCGCGCGCACGCGCACACACACACACCTTGTCTAATATCACATTTAGTGAAAAGACGTTAAATTGAAGAACAACAACAACAACAACAACAACACACACACACACACACACACACACACACACACACACACACACACACACACACACACACACACACATGCACACACTCACGCAAGCACGCATGCATACTACACACTCATACACATAAACAAGTAAACACTCACTTCCTGTCTGATATCACCTTAAAGTGAAAAGACGTTAAATCGAAGAAGAAGAAGAACAACAACAACAACAACAACACACACACACACACACACACACACACACACACACACACACACACACACACACACACACACACACACACATATTGGTTGCTGGTTCAAATCCCAGTATCACCTCAATGGAAACAGAAATCTGACAGCGGAGGGGTATCTAGGAGTCATGACGTGGATGCGCTTCGGTCCCCTTAGAGTCAAGGAGTTCAGGGCCGAAACACTTACTTGAGAAAAAAAGAAGGGGGGGGGGGGGGGGGGGGGGGGGGGATCTTTTCTGAAGGCCCTCTGCAGTCAAGCTCTCCATAGAGTTTCTTCCTACTGAGCGCTCTTTCCCGGGAATGTCATTTCAGTGGGCAAATGGAAATTACTGTTTGTGCCTCCTCCTAAGTCCTGGTGCATTCTAGTTTTGGTGTTTCCAATGACTAACGGAATGCTAACATATGGTCTGATTCATGTGTTTCCTCCTCAACAAGTATCCTGGTGCATTCTGGAATTCCTGTTTCCATGACCGATGGATGTGCCTCCCTCTCGATCCTGGTGTATTCTGGTTTTCGTGTTTCTTTGACCGACGGAATTCTGACGTATGGTTTTCTGCATGCACAAGAAGGGTGTTTAGCCACTAGCAGGACCGCGCATATGTAATTGATTCTGATCTAAGTGAAAGATTATAAGCTCCTGCACGGAAGTTGATAAATATCTGCTATATATGTATAGTTTCAGATTGGGGTGACTGCAGCAGGAAACTGAAACAAATTTAAAAAAAACGGACAAATTACAAGACAAAACATGACGCGTTTCGACCTCTTTTTTTTTTTTCTTTTTTTTTTTCTCAGGCAAAATAAACAATATTCAGGACAAGGACATTGACTCTTGCGCCGAATATGAGTAGAAAAGTGATTGCTCGTTCTTCGTTTTCATTGTCCTGAAAGTTGATTATCTCGCCTGGAGAATACCTAAGAGGTCGAAACGCGTCGTTTTTTTTGGTCTCGTAATTTGTTTGTCCCTTTTGTTTGGCGAACTAAATAACAATTCTTTTTAAAATATAAATATGTTGTTAAATCCAGCTGTTTATATATAATATATATATATTATATAATATATATATAAATATGGATGTTTCAAATGTGAAAAACGTTGTGTTGTTCGTAGACAACATCTCTTGGAAACACAGAGCTTTCACAGCCAGGTCACCGAGGAAGTATTTTTTTTAAAATTAGGCACAGACTGAGTTGTGAAAGCTCACACGTGGTGTACCTTCTCTATTGTGATGCATGCAGCAACACACAATACGTAGGTCAGACAAAAACTTCACTTCGGACACGTTTCTCCCAACACCGTTCAAATATCAACAAAAACGCTGCCATACATGTCACCAATCATTACAACCAGACAAATCACACCATTCGCAACATGAAATGCACTGCAGTGGAGAGGGTGCGCTCCAGGACAGTGGAGGCCCTGCTAGGCAGGGACAGATTCTGGATGCGCAAGCTAAGGACACTTTTCCCACTTGGACTGAATGCCACTGAAGGAACGGCGGTTCTGGACTTTGGCAGTGGTGGGTCTGGGGACCGCGGATCCCGGGGATGTGTGTGTATGTGTGTGTTTGTGTGTGTGTGTGGGTGGGTGCCCTAGGGCATCGATCGTTTGGGTTTGTGATAATTTGCATGTTCGGCATGTTTCACAACCACACCACACGACCCAGTATTGCCGTGTACTTACTATTTGGGCTTGCTGCAAGCTGACACTTGTGGCTTCTACTACTGCTATTACGGGGGGCAATGCTATCTCTATATCATTACACATCCATACGCAGAGCACAGACGCATTCAACCCTCTCATTTGCAACCACCTTACGTCCCCCCTCCCCCCCCCCCCCCCCCCCCCCCCCGTCCCCCTTCCCCCTTCCCTGCCCTCTCCGTTCCCCTCCTTCCCCCCACCCCACCCCCCACCCCCCCTTCCCCGCCTCTTTCGCGTACGTACTCATTCATTCAAACACTCGTGTGAATACATATTATTCACATATTCAGTATATGCACACGCCTGTGAGTGTGTGTTCCGATTCTGTAGATTGTTTTCCATGCTTTTCGCTTTCCTATTTCTTCTTTCTTGTTTAACTGTGTGGTTGTCAGAATAATTTGTAATACCTGTGTGAATATAAGACAATTAAAGTCCCCTGAGGAAGGCGAGGTGTGCTCCCCGAAAATTTGAGATAACGAAGAGCCAACTTGTTGTTCTTTTGCGCATTGTTCTCTCTCTCTCTCTCTCTCTCTCTCTCTCTCTCTCTCTCTCTCTCTCTCTCTCTCTTGTGTGTGTTGTGTGTTTGTGTGTGTGTGTGTGTGTGTGTGTGGTGTGTGTGTGTAAACAGCTGGATTAAGACAAGGCAAAATTCTTCATTTACGAGGATAATAGATAAGCACTGACGCGCTTTTTTTACATCCAGTCCTCGCCCTGAGTAGGGACTACAATATGCAGTGAAATGAAATAATATAAGAAAACAAACAAGCAAGCAAAGCGGTCATGCAATCATATTGGAACATCAAATGAAAATAGAAGAGAAATGGATAAAAAAAATAAGAAGAAGAATAAACAAAAAAAAAAAAAAAAGAAATAAAAATGAGAATAACAATAATGAAGAGGAAGGAGAGAGTTGGGGTAGGGGTGAGGTGGGCTGGGGGAACATATGTAAATGTACTACAACGTACAAGATTAGCATGTTAAAATCAGACAGTAAAATGAATATGACAAAGTACGTACATAATTTTGAACACAACATACACGCACGCTCGCACGCACAGAGAGAGAGAGAGAGCGACAGACAAACAGACAGACAGACAGACAGACCGAGAGAGAGAGAGAGAGAGAGAGAGAGGAACAGCATGAAATGTAATAATTTGAAATGGAAATGTACTAAAACGTACAATAATCAGCATTAAACAAGTAGGGTAACTTTTGCTCCCATAAGAAAACAGAGTAACTTTTATTTAAGACTGGCACAGCCTTTTAAACTTGAATAAAGTCAGACAAATACAAAGACGAACAATCCAATAGTGGCGGGGGGGGGGGGGGTGGGGGGGGGGGGGGGGGGGGGGGGGGGGGGGGGGGGGGGGGGGGGGGGGGGGGGGGGGGACAAGCGCAGGTCAATAACTGAGCTGTCTTCCAGTAACGATTTGGCAACGATTTGGACTTAAGCAGGGCGGGGGGTGAAGATGGAGAAACTGGGAACATGAAATTAAGAAAATATATTATAGATATGAAAACTCATCACTAGCTGCATGAGGGAACCATTGTAATCCCTTTTGAAGGCAGATCTATATGTATTGCCTGCTCCGAGGCCTTTCGTCTGCTGGATCGGAACTCCATCAGGGAGGCACGGCTGGTTGTGTCTGTGCTCCTGGCGTCAAATAGAGCCACACCACAGTCCATAATACCGTGGTGTTCTCACCACCAGGGGTTCAAAAAAGAATCCAACAGCACCCCCAAAGCAGCCAGTGAAGGGTAGTAAATGAAACCAAACGAAAGTGTGGGGAGGAAAAAAGTTGCTGAAAAACTAAAGACATTATCCAAACAGTATAAAATGTAGGGAACAATCTTTGAACCTACGCTTGAGGATCCACCCAAGATGCAAGGGAGATCAAAAGACAAACACACAAACGGACAGAAACAAAACAAATAACCTCAATTTAATCGAAAACAAAATTGAGAAAGAAGTGAGGCAGGGAACAGTAAACAATAAACAAGTAGGGTAACTTTTGCTCCCATAAGAAAAAACCTAACACAGAGTAACTTTTATTTAAGACTGGCACAGCCTTTTAAACTTGAATAAAGTCGGACAAATACAAAGACGAACAATCCAATAGTGGGGGGAAAACAAGTGCAGGCCAACAACTCAACTGTCTTCACAGTAACGACTTGACAAAGATTTGGACTTAAGCAGGGCAGGGGGGTGGGGGGTGGGGGGTGGGGGGAGGGGGGAGGTTGAAGATGTAGAAACTGGAAACATGAAATTAAGAAAATATATTATAGATATGAAAACTCTTCACTAGCTGCATGAGGGAACCACTGTAATCCCTTTCCAAGGCAGATCTATATGTATTGCCTGCTCCGAGGCCTTTCTCCGCTGGATCGGAATCATCAGGGAGACACGACTGGTTGTGTCTGTCCTCCTGGCGTCAAATAGAGACAACACCACAGTCCATAATACCGTGGTGTTCTCACCACCAGGGGTTCAAAAAAAATCCAACAGCACCCCCAATGCAGCCAGCGAAGAGTAGTAAATGAAACCAAACGCAAGTGTGGGGAGGAAAAAAGTTGCTGAAAAAACTAGACATGATCCGAACAGTATAAAATGTAGGGAACAATCTTTGAGCCTACGCTTGAGGATCCACGGTATTATGGACTGTGGTGTGTCTCTATTTGACGCCAAGAGCACAGACACAACCAGCCGTGTCTCCCTGATGACTTCCGATCCAGCGGACGAAAGGCCTCGGAGCAGGCAGTACATATGATCTGCCTTCGAAAGGGATTACAATGGTTCCCTCATGCAGCTAGTGATGAACTTTCATATCTATAATATATTTTCTTAATTTCATGTTCCCATTTCTCCATCTTCAACCTCCCCCCCCCCCCCCCCCCCCCCCTCACCACCCCCCCCCCCCCCCCCCCCCCCACCCCCCCCCCCCCCCCCCCCCCCCCCCCCCCCCCCCCCCCCCCCCCCCCCCCCCCCCCCCCCCCCCCTGCTTAAGTCCAAATCTTTGTCAAGTCGTTACTGTGAAGACAGCTGAGTTGTTGGCCTGCGCTTGTTTTTCCCCCCACTATTAGATTGTTCATCTTTGTATTTGTCTGACTTTATTCAAGTTTAAAAGGCTGTGCCAGTCTTAAATAAAAGTTACTCTGTGTTAGGTTTTCTTATGGGAGCAAAAGTTACCCTACTTGTTTATTGTTTACTGTTCCCTGCCTCACTTCTTTCTCAACAATTAGCATGTATAAAATCAGACAGTAAAATGAATATGACAAAGTATTACAGAATTCGGAACACACACACACACACACACACCACACACACACACACACACACCCCACACAGTGAGAGAGAGAGGCAGACAGAGAGAGAGAGAGAGAGAGAGAGAGAGAGAGAGAGAGAGAGAGAGAGAGAGAGTGAAAAAAGGGCACAACATATAATAATTTTTCATAAGGCATCAAGGTATTTTGCAAAGTGACATTGAATTTGGGAGAGAGAGAGAGAGAGAGAGAGAGATCGTCTCGTCAAAATGATACATGCGCATGGCACATAGGGATCGTTCAGTATCAGGCTCAAATTCGGATTTATTTTGGTCGATTAGGGTATATAGTTTTAACGTTTCACACAGCTTACCGTTCTTTTTGTTTAGACATGGCGGCTCCCACGACAGCAGAGCAAGCACAGGCGATCATTGATGACCAGTCGCTTGTTGAAGAGGTATTTTATTGCGGTGATCATTTCGTCTTTTTGTTAGAAGTATTTCGTAGCAAGATAAAAGCGGCCTTGTAGGATTATTTTTGTACTGTGTTCAAAATAATTTTGGGTGAACTGTGAAGGATTGAATGAGTAACGTCGAACCTGAGTCATGATCGGTCTTGTTTTCGGGCTTGTCACTTGATCAACTGTCTGCGCTTTACGCGTGACTTATGGATTCAGTTAAGAAGTTTACAGTTTTTGGACAGCTACAGCATTGACATGTTTTATATTTCAACTGTTTTGAAAAAAAAAAGTTTACAAGGCACACTTAACAAAAGAAGAAGAAGGCACTGATTGAAGTGCATGTATGAAATTGTTCAGTATGGGCAAACAGCTACTGTCGTTTTATTGTGACTGATAAATGATGATGAAACAACTTTGTAGACAGACCACACACAAAAAAAGGAACTGGACGATCGTTAAGAAGAATGTTAGAAACAGCAACAGAAAAAAATGAGTGGTCTTACCTGAAAAACATGATCCGGGGAACAGCTCAAAAACGCTAATGAATTTCCTTGTGTTTGTGTATCATTATGTTGTGTTTTCATTTTGATTACCATGTAACAGTTGTACTGGCAAGGGAAATTATAAAAGAACGAAAACAGAAATTGAAAGAAAGGCCAGTCTCTGCCTCAGGCATCCACATCAGCCTGGCTTCTGTAGAAATTCCTGAAATAAAACTCAACCAGCAGAGCCATAGCCCTTGATTTATCTACTTCTCCAGCAGTAGCAAACTAAAGGAACAGAGGGAAAAAAAATACCCGCCACCCACCCCACACCTACGCATCCCACCTCCACCTGAACTTCATGTGTGTTGTGTGTGTGTGTGTGTGTTGAAAATATCAGTTCTCAAGGAGATTTGTTCTGAATGGCATGATCTTAGCCCGATAAATGCACACTGCAGTATATGGGACATGTGTTAATGTCTGCTGCTGATGTTAGATCTTGTTTTCATGATTGGTTCATTGTTGTTTTAAGAACAGAGAGTCTACGCATGTTGTTTTAGCGTCAAAGATGTAACACTTTTCTCTTATTGATATTTGTTGGTTACGTACCATCCAGCTGTCTGTGAGTGGGGACTCCAGACAGTACTACAGTGCTCCACTTATGATCTGAACTAGATCTCCGCATATGCATTGTCTATTTTTCCAATCATTGTTAAGATTATAGCTAAATTCAATATGGCTTTGTTGTTGGTTTGGAAAGTTATATTTCTTCCCTGGATTAGATGAAGGCAAAGGTGAAGAAGCATCTTGGAATTACTCAACCCAAATCCAAAGATAGGTTTTCATGTAATGCAAAATCAGGTGCAAACATTTTCTCTAAAGAAACCTAACACAGAGTAACTTTTATTCAGATGGCACAGCTTTTAACTTGATAAGTCAGAATACATAGACGAACATCTAATAGTGGGAAAACAAGGAGGCCAACAATGATATCTTCATAGTAATGACTTGGCAAAGTTTGGATTAAGGAGGGGGGGGGGGGAGGTCAGTGTTGGCCTGCGTTGTTTTTTCCCCCCTATTAGATTGTTCGTCTATGTATTTGTCTGACTTTATTCAGTTTAAGGCTGTGCATCTGAATAAGTACTCTGTGTTAGGTTCTTATGGGAACAAAAATACCCAATTGTTTATGTTTATCGTTTACTGTCCTGCTCATTTCATTTCCGATTTTCTCCTAAGTTTTAAGAAGTTTACATTGTCATCACATAATATGATGTTTCCAGTTATGGGTGTGTTGTGTGTGTGTGGTGTGTGGTGTGCTACATGTGCTAATCAGCCAATGCTCATGGGCAGCAACTATGGGAGGAACTAGAAAAAGAGGACATTCCATCATATATTCGTGAATCACGGCTGGAGGCACTGAAGAAACAATCCCAGGAGTATCATGTAATGAAGGATAAACAGCATGGTGAATATACGTATGTATTTTGATCAGAATCTCTATTTAATTGGTTTGCCTGTCTGTCTGTTTTTCTCTCTCTTTCTGTGTCTGTCTCTCTGTCTCACTCTGCTTTCTCTCTCTCTTTTAAACTTGTGACAGTGTATACAAACAAATAAAGGTAAAGCAGTTATATCAAGCAGTTTATATGTATATGGTTGTATATATATATATATATTATATATATATATAATGCTGAGCAATTATATATATATGTGTGTGTGTGTGTGTGTGTGTGTGTGTGTGTGTGTGGAGCTGTGGCTTGAACCACTGAAGCCAGCCAAATCATTTAGTTTGCCCCAGAGATGTCCAGACGGCATTGGCCTCTGTACTAATAGTGCAGACAAAATGAACATCCAAGGTCTGACTAGTGCTTTGGGTTGATGCCCAGATCAGGCTGCTGATAAGTCATGTCCATGAGACTCTCCACCCAGTTTTGTTTTCTTTTTAGTTATTCATTCATTTTCTGATTTAGCCATTTAGTTTTAAACCATATGCTTTCATTATGGAGTAGTCCACACACCCACACACAGTGACACCTTGATGAAACTGAAATATACTCAGCCACTCATTTTGCACCATACATTGATAATGTCAATGGCATAAACAGCAACTTAAAGGACATGCAAGTGAACTCTCAGGCTCATGATTATTCAGTACCGGCAAAGTTTTCCTTAACTTCCATATGATATTTCTGCAGCAGCTGATTGAAAGATATTTCTCTTGCCCAGAGGGCAGATTGCAGCATTCACTACATGCCCAACACAAGTGATGTCTTGCCCAAGGCAGCTGTTTCTGTTTTACCATGGTGTGTGTGTGTCACTTGTGTGTGTGTGTGTGTGTGGTGTGTGTGTGTGTGTGTGTGAGATGTCTGTTAGTAAGTGTGTGCATGTGTGTGTGCACACAGGCATTCACATTCCAGCATTCAAAACTTCTGTGTTTGTAAAAAATGAATTATCCGGAAAATTGATAGACATGATTTGGTAGTTGATTATCGGTTCATCAAAAGTGAAAGATGAAAAGAGAGAAAGACCTGGGTAAAACAGAGAAGGTATGATTCTGTTTGCCATTAATTACTCTGAAATTAATTTTTTTTTTTTTTCAAGTAAGGATTATAGACAAAACTGAAATAAAGTGTATGTACTGTGTATCCTCATGATGGTGTTGATGTTTTGTGGACAAAGGATGACCTCACGTAATTTCACTGCAAGCAATATGGTGTGCCAGGGTGCTGGAAGATGAGAAGGCGTTTCTGGACATGACTACCACTACTGACTGCTGTGTGGTCCATTTCTTCCACCCCGACTTCAGGCGCTGTGCCATCATTGATGGGCACTTGCAGGTGGTCCTTTCTGTCTTTTTCTCTCGTTCTTGTGCTGTCATCGCAACCCTCTCTACTTTTTCAGAGACTTTACTATTTTAAAAATCATTCCTGAAATTCTGAATCAGTTAGAAAAAATCAAAAGTTCAAATTCTGTCAAAAATGTGGGACTTGGAGGCCTTTCCTTTTTTTTTTCTAAGGCTGAAAAAAAAATCAATTTGCAGGAAAAAAAGCCTAATAATGTTCTGCAAGGGTCAGGAACTGCATGTGGCACTGGAATGTATATTCTTTTGTACACCACGCATTTGTCACTCAGAGCATTGGGTTCAAATTACTTTCAGTCAAAATCTAGACTGACCCGGAAGTCCCCAGCCCCCACCCTCTTCTTTTCACCTTACCCCATGCCTTCATCCCTCAGCTGTGGAATTTTGACTGTAGAGAGTTGGTAGCTATGGTCATAATCTCTAAGTCCGTCCCCACTGTCTCCCTCCAGTTCTGTCAAGGGAATATTTGTCTCTACCCTCTGCCTCTGATTCTATCTTTGAGTCGTATCATAGTTATGATCTACATCCACTCAGTTTTTTTCATATTTTCCTTACTTATCTTACAGTGTCACATTCACATAATGTTTTCGCAATCTGTTCTCTGCCCCTTCAGCTGTTATGCTAGTTTGTTTCCTGGCAGCACTACTCTTATTGTAGGGACTATTCTTACTGATTCACTTATCTCCCAGCATCATGCAGTACATGAGTCAGTTGTTGTTGTTTTTTCCTCAACATTGCACTATGTGTTTCTCAATAGTTTGTTAGGTGCATTATAGTGTGTATATATGTGTAATATGATATAATTTGTGATATAAAACACAGGTGAATTATGTACATGTATGATTTTTTTTTGGGGTTAAGCACCTAAAGAAGGTTTCTGGATAGTGTTCTGAATTATAAGTTTTCATTATTATTATTACTGTTACCATTCCTCACGCAAAATTCACAATTTCCTCAACATTATTCTTACTTGAATGTGAAAACTATATTGAAACGCATAAATGCTTGTTCATGGGATAAAAAAAACGATTCTGATTCACATTGATATCAACACTAACCGTATAGATGGCAGGTAGAAGAGGCAGCAGTTAAGACTTAAGTGCATTCCTATGGCTGGTTTGTGTAGGTCGCCAGCTTTGACCAATCTGGCTGTGAGAAATTTTGTCTCTGTAAGGAACATACCCTTAATCCAGGCTGCAGTAAGCTTTTTCCCCAGAGCCCCACATGGATTCCTGTTCTTACCTTGTTGATAATAGCCGCGCGCGCACGCACACACACACACACACACACACACACACACACACACACACACACACACACACACACACACACATACACACACACACACACACACACACACTCATACTCATGCACCTTAACAGGCACACACACACACACACACACACTTGCAACTCTTAAGTTATGTTCATTATGATATCCTCACTGCAAAATGTCCTTTAACCTGTGATGAAAAGAATCATTCAAATAATTCCCTACAAAGCCCATCTCACACCAGGAACCAGCCATTGGCTGAAAGCTTACTGCTGGAACCGCCAGTCTTTCCATAGATGTAATAAGAAACCATCATCTCAAGAGAGAAATTATATATATATTTCTAGGTAGGTGGGTTTTGTTTGTTGTTTGTTTGTTTGTTTTTTATAGGGTGGATGGGTTGGGAGGGTTTATTTCACATTGAGAACATTGGTACTTTTTCCCATATGTATCTATCACTTGTAGAAATGTGTGTGTCAAATAAGAACTGCTTAATGGTCCTGAATAGAATTGTCAAAGGGAATGAAATGAAAGAGATTCATCAGTCAACAGCCTGCAGATCTAAAGAGGCTATATAAGGATGTTAAAAAGAAAAATGATCAGAATAGTTAAAAAAAAATTTGCAGTACAGTATGACTATCTTAATCACCCCAGGAGTACTTACCAAAAAGTGATCCAGTCTTGTCAACTGCGGTCTTACACAGTGTGTCACTTTCTGTGTAGAAACTGTGCCAGAAGCACTTTGAGACCAAGTTTGCTGCCCTCAGTGTGGAAAAAGCCAAGTTCCTGGTGAACAAGTTGAAGATCCAGGTGCTGCCTGCTGTCTACTGCTTCAAGAAAGGCATTGTTGTGGACAAGTGAGTTGGTATAGTCTGTTCAGTTCTACAGGAAGAAAGGCAAACACACACACACACACACACGCACACACACGACACACACACACACACACACACACACACACACACACACACACACAAAAGACAGTAACAACATCCAAGGAGTTAGTAAAAGTAATACTTGTAATAAGCCTAGTTATAACATGGCGTTTTTCTGTGTAGATCCTAGAGTATCGCTGAAAATGGTTTTTATTTCTTTTTTTCCCCCCTTAATTTTAGAAATTAGAACATATCTTCCATTTGAGTGAAATTCTGAGATGAGTGCTAAAAGAATTATTATTAATTTTTAAAGTATGAAACAATTCCTCTTTTTTTGTAGCAAGTTTGATTACACTGAATAGTGCACATGATAAAAGTTGTATATTCAACATGGGAGTACTGAAAGTGTGTGTGTGTGTGTGTGTGTGTGTGTGTGTGTGTGTGTGTGTGTGTGTGTGTTTCTTGTGTGCATGTGTGCTTTTTTTCATTTAGAAACAATTGTTTTATACTTTTCAAAAAATGTATGATGAAATGATTGGAATGGTGAAGCCAAGTTTGTGAATGAAATCAGCATATGTGAGAAAGTGGTCAGATTTGGAGCAGTACCAGTGACAACATTAACCATATCTTAGAGTACCCACAGAACACATTTGTGTTACGCTGGTCTGTTCTAATCATTTCATTACAAATGATGTTTTTCAGTCATTGTTATTATCATTATCTTTCATAATCTTAGTCATCATTGGCATATTTCAGAATCGTTGGTTTTGAAGAGTTGGGCAATACAGATGACTTCAGAGTGGAAGTTTTAGAGCGCCGCCTTGCAAGATCAGGTTTGTTCACTGGATGTGTGGATGGCATGTGTGATGTTTGAGCGTGAGAGAAAATAGATGTATGGTTGTGCATTAAATTTCAGTTTAAGCTGTTTCTAAATGCATAGATCTATGTACCAGGGCTTGAATTGCTATAAACAATGTGAATTCTTTGGTGTGTGTTACTCTGATGCGTGCATAGTCCTCAGAAAATGCAAATTTGACCATGCAAAGACTCTCTTGAAGGAGCTGCACTGGTTTCCTGTCTGAGCCAGCATTGAACACAAAATTGCCACTCGCTGTTTTTGATGTCTCCATGATCTCACCCCCTCCTGTCTTTCAAAACTAGTTGAACCATATACACCATCAAGATCGCTACATTCCTCGGATGCCATCATTTGACCATCCCCTGTGTTCGGCTGGAGACATATGGCAAACGTTCCTTTTCTTTCGCTGGCCCTACTGTTTTTAATTCTTTCCCTCTTTCACTCTGAAATGCGCAATCTCTGAACACTTTTGAGTCAGGCTTGAAGACCTTCTTATTCCATGCATATTATAACAATGATTAATTATATGCACAGCACTGTTAACCTGCTGTTATGTCTTAACTTACTCAAGATGGTCAGTTCTGTCTCTTGTTTTTCCCTGTGGATGGGCCATTTGTTATGGTTAATAAAAAAAAATCACCAAAAGTACAAAACAAGAGATAATATGAACCTTCCGTTTGTAGCATTTCAGTAACTTCAGGAATGCTAAAACATTGCCGACAGGCTCGACTTTGCTCCGACATATTCGCAGAAGAACTTGATTGAGACACCATGTTTCACACTCTATGCAGATTAGTAAGTCATGTGGGTTGTTGTAGTCAATCAGCAACTGACGCAAAGTGGGCGATGGGGCCTCGCGAAACCACTGGGCAGACGAACAAAGGAATGCTGACGATACGTTGATAGCGTTCGTTCGTACGGAAGCGTAACGTCATTGGAAAATTCTATAGCGTCTGTTCGTGACAAGAGAGTTAACCTGAATAATGTGTGTACGTGTGTATGTGTGTGTGTGTGTGTGTGTATCTTGTGTTTTGTGTGTGCTGGAGAGAGGGGGGAGAGTGATGGGGGAGACAACATATGGAAAGAGTGTAGGGGATGATTATGTTTCTCTGCGTGTATAATTCTATGTTTTTAAATGTATGTTGGTCTTATGATGTTATAGTTTATATGCTTTAATCTTATGTTTCCTTTTCTTCTCTTCATTCTTAAACGTTTGGCTTTAATATTGTAATGGCGCCTGGAGCCTCACGAGGGACAGGTGTCACTGTTTTTTTTAAGATGAATTATATTATCATTATCATTATTATTATTATTATTACTCTCTGTGTGTGTGTGTGTGTGTGTGTGTGATGTCAGTGCTTGTTTGTATCAGTATGTGTGCTCAGTGATCAAGGTGTATAATCTCCCTATAATCTTGCACTTATGAAAGCATGCTGTGCAAAACTTTCTGTCTCCACTTCCATATACTATTTCTGGTACAGATGTCTTGGTATCTCAATGAGCTTTTGACAAAAACATTTATATTCAATCAAAGTCTCTGCTAGTCAGCTTCAGACAACATTTTTCTTGCCTTTGCAATGGGAGGAAGAAGGGGAGAGAGAGCTGGAATGGCAGGGATACATAGGCCATGTGTTTCTTAGCTGACTGCAGGTGTGTATTTTGTTGATGTAGAATGCTTTGAGGTGTCTGAAAGCACCACAGTGATATTCCATTGTTATACTTTTGTTTTGTTTGGCGGTAAGTGACTGTCATGTTTAGACATGGACCAAATGCCTGGGGACTCTGTTGAACTGCGTGGCTACAATTGCAGAGAATCTAAATGAAACTACAATGTGCTGTTGGTGTGTGGCATTGCCCATGATTCATCCTTCCAGTCCACAGCAGGACTGCTAACTTTACATTCCAGAAGAACCTGAGTCTGCATGGGTGAAACTTTTCCATCTGTGGACGGAAATCCGTCAAAATGACTTTCAGTCTTGATGGAACTTCCGTAAATTTAAAAAAGAAAAAAAAAACCCCTGATTTATCAGTTACGATTTTGTGTTCAATCCAAGCTTTCGATCTTTTACCGGAAGTAGCTGTTTCTGTATTTCCAGCATCTTCACAGGCTAACATTGGCGCGTTTGGCTGACAACGAAAGTTTGCATGGTGCTCCGGAAATTTAGTAGTCATGGCTTTTTTGAAAGGAGCTCCATTAGCATGCATCGAGGGCCAAATTAGAAACAAATGGAGATGGCAGTGGCTAAACGAAACTGATGACGACGGCAATGAATATCACAAGTGGTGCAAGAAAATGAATGTGGCCGGCACATGTTTCTGTATCGTTTTCTGCATCGTTTGCTCAAAAACAATGTTACGGAGTGAACGGAAAAAAGAAACTTCGAAGCCATGCTGATCTCCCAGATGATTCTGATCACTCAGATGATTCTACCTTTGAACACAGTCTTGATTTAGATAGTAAAGTGACCATTTTAAACAATTTGTGAGGGAAATTTTGTTGATTTTTGGAATGTTTGATCAGTTCAGATTGGGTGAGAAAAATGTCCCTTTTTGAGATTTATATTCTGGTTTATTTCTACACTTTTAGACTTTAACTTTCATGAGCTTGTACAATAAGCCATAAACATTGTTTTCATCCATTCAAATGAATTAATGGAACATAAAGTCTAACAGTAACTCACAAAAGCATGTTACAGTTAAGCTTTTTACTGCAGAAATCATGTTACAATTAAGCTTTTTCTGGTGCAGGAGAGCCAACGAAAGTGGCCTAAAAAATTAAGAAATTCAATTTCCCTGGACCCCCCAACGGGGCGCTGCCCCTGTACCCCGCTGGGACCTAGGCAGCCCCTGGACCCCGGCCTTATTTCAGTCAAATCAAGTTTTGTAGGTTTCACCCATGAGTCTGTGAGATCAATGAACAGAAGAAAAGAATATATATATATATATATAAATGGGGGTTTAGTCAGAATTTGAAAGAGAAACTGGCTATCTATAATAAACTTGAAGGTAAGACCAAGATAAGAGAACACACACTGACCTAAAGACTAGCAAGATGTTTTGGATCAGCTTTGAGAAAGATACGTATAGCATCTAAAGAATGGAAAGAAGATGAAGATGTGTAACTTCATGTGATTTGTGCTGTGTCAAATCATGACATGTTGTTTTAATCCCATGTGTAACTTCATGTGATTTGTGCTGTGTCAAATCATGACATGTTGTTTTAATCCCATGTGTAACTTCATGTGATTTGTGCTGTGTCAAATCATGACATGTTGTTTTAACCCCATGTGCAGGCAGCATAGAGTTGGCGGAAGATGAAGACCCAAAGAAGAAAACGATATTTGGGATGCAGAGAAGTAGCAGGCAAGATGAAGACAGCAGTGATGATGACTATTGACCCATCCCACGTCTTAGGTGGATCAAGTCTCTTTTAAATAAAGGATGTTGTAATGTCAGCATCAGTCAGTGACAGGTCTACCATCCCTGCTGACTGGAATCTTTTTTATGTCATTGCAGCACAGCTGATGCTTCTTTTTTGTTGTTGGCATTTTATCTATTTGATACATCTTTGTAATAAATATAAATGACATGAATCAGGTCATTGTGTTTGGAAAAAAAATGTTTCAGAGCATGTACTGTGTGTGTGTGTGTGTGTGTGTGTGTGTGTGTGTGTGTGTGTGTGTGTTCTATAATATATTATAAGGAGAAGAGAATAATAATTGCGAGGATTTTTGTGTATCTCAAAAACTGTTGTTGGAATCCTTGTTTTAGAAAAAAAGAAGAAAAAAGTTGACTTTTTAAGAAAAGCTGGCATTTCTGTGTTTTTAGAGAGTATGGGAAACTGTTGCTTTTGTTAGCCAAAACATTCTGTGCATATGGACAAACTGATGTACCTAGAGATAGAGGTTCCCTGTGAGGTATCTGTTTACCTGTTCTGCACTGGCTTTCCATAGAGATATGTCTACTCCCCAAATCATATGCATGCATGCAAACATGATTATGCATGCACATGTCACATGCATATGCATGCCTCATGTCCACATACATACACAAACACTCATGCACACACAAACATGTCAGACACACAAGCTATTTTTTAGGGGCTGTCCTCTTTGCATGGAGAGAGAATGTATATATACCGGTTCAAGCCCACCCTATCTTATTTTGCACGAAAACCCCCCTTTTCACAAACAAGTTTCTTCCTTCTCATGCTACTTTTTGCCAAAACTAACACCTTTTTTACAACCAAAATTAACATGCAAAAACCTCCAAAAATCGAAGTAATCGTTATTTTAAAATGGGGGGCTTACGTGCAAAATAAGATAGGGTGATCTTGAACTCGTATATATACATTCTCTCTCCATAGCATAAAAATCTAATGGTTTACAGTACGCTCTTCTCTCTTCTGATTCTTGCGCAAACAAGAAGAATGGCCTGCTTAATTTTTTTAATTGGTGTTTATAATCTAGTTTAAAAAATGAAGCCCGGAATAGTTGCAGAGCTTATTGATATATTCAGAATTTGGGAGTTGGAGGAAAGGAACTGGAGGGTTGATATAGAAGAGTTTGAAGAATTAATTACGGAGCTTTTTGAGCGCGTCGATATGCGGGAAAGCGTAAGGAACGCCATCAGTAAACTACCACATTCTTGACCTCATCCAGTTATAAAGTTGTTTGCCATTTTAATTGATCAAATAGCTCCTGAAGATCTTGATCTGACTGCTTCTACTGACCCTGAAGGAGTAACTGTTACCTTTAAACCTGGACAGTTTTTAAGATTAGAAAAAGACTATGAGTAATAAATAACAGCTGAATTTACAATTTTTTTTTTAATTTATTTAATTTTTAGGTTTAAAAATGACGGCCAAACACAGCGAATCTGATCTAATGATTTTAATAGAAAATTGTAATGAACTATTTGACGAAACAATGAGTGTTAAACATTGGTTTTAGTGAATCTGGGTTTGAGAATGATGTAAACAATTTAATAAAAAATCATAGTGAACTATTTGACGAAGCAATCAAAGAGTTAAACATTGACTGTAGTGATTCAGAAAAAGCTAAAATATTGGCAAGTGCTCTTGTAAGATTTGGGTGTCTTGAAGTATTGCAACGCTTGGGTGAAGAATAAAAGCGCCTTTACTTACTTTTACTTACATTTATTTTTTAATTTACGTAAATATTGGGATTAAAAAATGAACCCTACAAGTGAGTCTGAGTTTGAAAAACTACCCAACAACGTACTGTTGGAAGGTAGTAACAAACAATTAAGCAATACGTTTAGTGAAGTAGACATGGACATTATTAACCCCTCAAGCATTCATGAAAGCGTAACACATGCCATTTCTAAAATCCCAGAGTCTCTTCAAATTGACCCACCAGTAAAAGTGTTGTTGGCCATTCTGATTGATTATATAACCCCCAATGATAAAAACATGCAAGTCTGGGTTTCAACTAGACAGAAAGAAGTAATCAGGTATTACAACTTTAATTCTGAATGGGCTGATTACATGCTTACACAGTTTAACCATGCAAGTGAAGAAGCAAAATTACGCGGCTCCGGCTGGTCTGAAGGAACAGTCCTTGAAATCAGATTAAGACAAACAAAGTTCTATCCTATAGTTGGCAATTCTTACATTTCTCTCCCAAAAGAGTTAGTTTTTAAACGGGCAGTCCTAAACATAAAAAATTCTGACGATATGTGTTTTATGTGGTGTGTTTTGGCACACTTACATCACGTTGGAAAGCATGCAGACAGAGTATCTAATTATAAAGCATACAAACATGAGCTGAACTTTAATAACATAACTTTCCAGTAAGCATAGAAAGTATATCTCAGTTTGAAGAGCAAAACAAACCAATAACCGTAAACGTATACACATGGTCTGTGGTAAACAATCTACAGCCTCTTAAGGATTTCTCCCAATGCTCCCACTTTGGGCGAATCCCTTAACAAGCATGTAGACCTGATTCTGTTTACAGATGGTTCCAAGAGCCATTATGTATTAATCAGATCAATTAGCAGATTGTTAGCCTATACATCAAAGGACGAATCTAAACAAGAGCTTTGTAGAAGGTGTTTGGTCAGAATCCCATCTATAGAGGCAGCTGACAAACATAAGAAACATTGTAAAAGTTTTGTAGACTGTAAAACCGAACTTCTTAGGCCCCCACCGGGGTCTAAAGTTAGTTTTAAAAACATACACAAACTGCAGATGAGACCATACGTAGTCTATGCTGACTTTGAAGCAATCTTGCCACAGTGCTATGGCCCTCAACAAGAACAAAAAACAGCTTTATTAACCCACCATCAGATTTGTTCTTATGCGTTTGTTTTGTTAGATCAGATGGGGCACACACACAACCAGAAATTTACAGAGGTCCCGACGCAGCCGGTCGATTTTTACAACACATGAAGCGCCTTCGCAATCAGTTCTCTATTCGGCTGAATCTCTCAGACATTGTTATGACTCCTGAAGATCAAAGGCGCTATGAATCATCTACGCACTGCTGGATATGCAACAGAGAATTATCAGGCGATGCTGTAAGAGACCATGATCACATTACTGGAAAATTCAGGGGAGCAGCACACAACAGTTGTAATCTTCAACTTAAGGTTGACCCCAAAAAATGGAAACTACCAATCTTCTTTCATAACTTACGAGGCTATGATTCTCACTTTATCATGCAAGCAATAACTTCTGAATGTAAGAGGGTTAGCTGTATTGCACAATCATCAGAAAAGTACATGACCTTTACTGTAGACTGTTTATCCTTCTATGACTCTGCCCAACATCTGATGGGGAGTTTAAGCAAACTAGCAGAATCTCTACAAGACTGCCCAATAACTAAAAAATATTTTAACTCGGCTTTAGTACGTAAAGGCGTTTACCCTTATGAATACATGGACTCATGGGACAAGTTTGATGAGCCAGCGCTGCCAGCAAAGGAAGACTTTTACAGCCGTCTTAGAGGTGGAGGCATAACTGACTCTGACTATGAATACGCACAGAAAGCCTGGACAGAATTACACTGCCAAACAATGGGCGATTATCACGATCAATATTTATTGGCTGACGTGTGTTTATTGGCTGATGTGTTTCAGAATTACAGATCTACATGCATGCCTAGATTCATCACATTACATTTCTGCTCCTGGCCTTTCTTGGGACGCCTTCTTAAAGTCTACAAACATTGAGATTGACTTAATATCTGATCTGGATACACTCCAGATGATTGAAGACGGCCTAAGGGGAGGCATTACCATGGCCTCTCATCCTTACTGCAAAGCCAACAACAAGTACTTAGATGACTATGATCCCACTAAACCATCTAACTATCTAATGTATTTAGACGCTAACAATCTGTATGGGTGGGCCATGAGCCAGGCACTGCCATTAAAAAACTTTAAAATGTTCGTAGGACCTCATGACGTTAATAATATGTTGAGTTATCTACCGCGTCTTACGCCTGATTATCCAATAGGACTAATCTTAGAGGTAGACTTAGAATATCCTACAGAGTTGCATGACCTCCATAACGATTATCCCCTGGCAGCAGAAAGATTAAAGATGAGTCCCACAGAACCGCCCAAACTCGTGCCTAATCTTCGTCGCAAGACTAAGTACGTATGTCATTACAGACTACTACAGTTTTACTTAAGACACGGACTAAAACTTACCGCCGTTCACAGAATAATAGAATTTGAACAAGACCCCTTTATGAGACCATACATCATGAAGAATACTGATCTTAGGACTGCGGCCACTGACGCTTCAGAAAAAGACTTTTTTAAACAAATGAACAATAGTTGTTTTGGCAAAACCATGGAAAACCCACACAAGCGTAAAGATGTAAGATTAGTTACAAAAGAAAAACAAGCAATTAAGCTGGTCTCTAAACCCAACTACCAAGACTTTAGAAGATTTAGCGACAGCCTGGTTGGCATTGTGATGAAGAAACAGAATGTGAGGTTGGACAAGCCGGTGTTTATTGGGTTTACTGTGTTAGAGCTGTCAAAATTGTTAATGCTTGAATTTCTGTATGACTACTTTAAACTGCTGTATCCAGAGTCCAGAGTTCTTTACACAGACACTGACTCTTTTATTCTGGATGTTCCAACAGAAGATTTTTACAAAGACTTAGAAGCAGAAGTAGCTAAAGGAGCTGATGGATGGTATGACACATGTGACTACCCAAAAGACAGCCCTTTACATTCAACTGTGAACAAGAAAGTAATTGGAAAGTTTAAAGACGAACTTAATGGGACAGTTATACAAGAATATGTTGGTCTGGGTCAAAAGATGTATAGCGTTGCTAACCAGACTTCTGTAATGAAGAAGGCTAAGGGTGTAAGTAAAGAAGTTGTCAACAAAAATATAAGTCACGACAACTACAAACAGGCTCTCTTTGAAAACAAAGTATTTCATCACACAAATGTTAATCTGCGCTCTACTCTTCATCAAGTAAACACAACTGCTGTTAATAAGAAATCACTAGTCTCTAACAATAACAAGAGAACTTACGTTAATCCCGAGTTTTCATACGCTATAGGCCACTGGAGAACTGACTTGAAAGATTAACTTGACTGACTTAAGTTAAGATCTTAACTAGTACTTAACTAGTACTTAGCTAGTACTTTACTTAAGATCTTAACTAGTACTTAACTAGTACTTAACATGACTTGCACTTAACTTGCACTTAACTTGCACTTAACTTACACTTAACTTGTTATAACTGACTTTACTTGTACTTAACCAGTACTTAACTTGTACTTAACAACACATTAAAAAACTAATTCAGTAAAAATAATGGGTTTACAGAAGGAGGTTGTGCTTTTTTTGCAGAAGCTGGTTCTTCTTCTTTTACTGTTTTTGTGGGGATTTGTGACTTTGTTGCTAAGTATGCGGTTAGACACTTGTATGTCAAAAGCCCCCCAGCAACAACAACACCCCCCAGTACATAGTAATACATCTTATAGTTTGATTGTGTTGTTGTTGTTGTTGGCGGGGGTGGCGGTGCTGGTGGCGATGTTGTATTACTATCTACCAATTTTTGTTTTGCTGCTTGGTTTGCTTTTTGCAGTCTGTTCCATTCAGCTAGTTTACGACCAGCCTCAACACGCCCAGGACTTTTAGCTTTAGTAACACTACTCACTTGTGGGACACTCACTTGTGGCACATTCTGCTCCTGTGGAGTCTTCTTCTCCTGCTCGCTCATTTTTTTTAATATGATTAAAATTAATATGATTAAAAGTAATTAATCCCATGATGAACGGGCATAACAACGTCCCAAATCTATAATACATGTCACATGCAAGGGATTCTAGGGACTTGGTTAAAACCGGATCTTGTGATAAGTCATATTTTAAATCTTCTTCTGAATCAATCGGTGCTATCTTGCCTACTAACTTAGCATATAAACTAATCATTGTCTGTCCTACTGATCTAACCATTTTTGACCCTAGCTGTGCTTCGTACCTGGCATAATACTTCTCAACGTCTGATGTAGACAATTGCTGAATCTGTTCGATACTTAGTTCAACGCCTAAATACTGTTTGGTTTTCCCACATGCAGCCAGAGAGTATAATCTTTCTTTATGACAGAGGTTTGGGTCTGCTGCCTCCTCACACTTTAATAGCTCGTCGCAATCCATTTTTAAACTCTTTTTAAAAGCAATAAAAAAAATAAAACCATGAGTTTAACGCTGGTTAATTATGCAGTGCCCATTGTTGGTGTTATAGTTTATTCAACCCTAGCAAAATGTTTGTTAAAACCACCCAACATGGGAAAGATAGAAGATTCGCCGAAACTAGTTGTAACCTTATTTTTAGCTCTGGCAACAAAAGATTATCTGATTAAAAAGCACATAGACAGTCTTTCATATTATGATTATTTTCATTATTTTTTTAGTTAATAAAAAACATGAGCACCGCAAAGATCATCAATACTATTTACCACTCTGCTGTAATCAGCGGCCTTAGTATAGGGTACAGCGTGTTAGCAAAAAACATGTTTAAGATGAGACCGGCTGATCTAGGAAGGTTAGACATTGAGGATGTTGTTAAGGTTATAGCTGTAATAACGGCAGGGATTGCCTCAAAAGACTTTCTTGTTACACAGGGGATTATCCCAGAAAACATCAATGCATAGAAATATTGATTTATAAAAAGATTCATTCTAGAAAATATTGATTTATAAAAAAGATTCATTCATTTATAAAAAGATGTCCGGATTAGTTCTGATGGTGGGAGGAGCTATTGTTAATGCGTTGGCTTTCTCTGGCAGCAATTATATGTTTAGTAAATTGCGGTCTGATGAAGAGAGAGAACGCCATAACAAGGCAATGGAAGAGTTAGCTAAGGCAAGAGACGCTTACGAGAAAAGGAGAATTGCTCACTTAGACTTTATTAATAAAAAGTTAAGAGAACAGGGACATGCAGAGCACACATTTACAGACGTTGATGACGCAATGAATGAATATTACTTAGTGACAGGAAAGAAGTTTCTAACATCGTCACCGCCAGAACTGTCTGACTTTTATGAACCATCTGAGGATCAGAAAATGGTAGAAATAGGCTTTATTATAGGTGCTATGGGAGCATCTTTCTTCTTGCATATTCAATCTAAAAACATAGTTAAAATGTAATAAAAAAACAGTCCCTTCTTATGGATAATACGAAGTACAAAATATATTATTCTCCTAGAGGGTATTGGAAAGGAAAGGCCGCTATTGATAAACTGAGTAAAGCTGCTAGGGTGTCTGAATCAGAAGCGAAAGACTGGCTTTCAAAACAAGCAATCTGGCAAATATATCTGCCTGCTCCAAAAAGAATAATAAGGCCTCGATTTGTTAACTCAGTTCCTAATGACACCCACCAGATGGACTTGTTGTATCTTCCACATGACAAAGTTAGAAGAAAAAAGTTTAAGTATGCTCTTACAGTTGTTGACATGGCTTCAAGGTATAAAGATGCTGAGCCTTTAACGGATAAAAGCTCAACTGCTGTGGCTGTGGCTTTACAACAAATATACATGCGAGGTCCATTAAAGTATCCTAGGATGATTCAGGTTGATGATGGGAAAGAGTTTAAAGGAGCTGTAAACCAGTTGTTTTTAAGACATCGGGTTACAGTTAAGAGAGGGATTCCAGGCAACCATCGCTCACAAGCCCTAGTAGAAAACTTTAATAAGAATCTAGCTGAGCGCCTGTTTACCTATCAATATCATAGAGACTTTATGGACAAAACACGCAACACAGAATGGGTTAGGAGATTGCCAGCAGTCTTACGCGCCATGAACAATGAAGAATTTAAAGCAACAGGCCTTAAGCCAGTAAACGCAATCAAATTTAAAAAAAAAATTAGCATTACTGAAGGCATCCAAGGTAATCAAAAACTCTTGCCGTTTGGACTAAAAGTAAGATACTTGTATGCTCCTGGAGAGGCGGAGGGTGATGTTAGAATTAGAGCCACAGACCCTATATGGAGCGTAGACGTATATGAAGTTGAAAGAATTATGAAAACAGCCCCTCCCGTATATTATTTAAGAGAAACTCTTTCTTCTAAAAAGCCCGCCCCTAAAAGATCGTTTGTTCGCGAAGAGTTGCAAGTTGTCCCGCCAAACACAGTGCCTGTTAGTTAAAAAAATAGTATTTATTTTTTTGTTAAACTTATGATTTATTTATTTTAGTTCACATCTTATTTTTTAGTCTATTTTGGGTTTAACTGATTGTTTGCTTGTTTTTCAATGTTCTGTTTGATTGTCTCAGTGTCTACCTGTTGCGAAGTAAAAGTCTTTCTCCACTCCTTTTGAAGTTCAGTTTTTTGTCGTCTGTAATCCTCACCATCAGCCATATCTTCAGCTGTAATGTTTTCATCCTGCAATGCTTTGCTTATTCTCAGTCTTAATGAACAAAGTTTTGCTGATGCTAGGGCTACAATGGCAGTGTGCTTTTGTAATTTAGGCGTTAATTTTTTTAAAACAGCACTCACAATCATAGACATAGCACCTAAACCCAAACCAAGACTCCCTAATGCTAAAGAGGCTGGCGCTCCAGCCCCAGTAGCTAAAAGAGCAACGCTAGACCCAGCACTTACGCTCGCTACAGCTGATGAGCCGGTGATTATATAAGAAAGAGTATTTAAAACTTTAGCATATTTCTTTCTAGTAACCCTATACTTATCCAAGTCACTTTCTATTTCTTCTTGAAGTTCAGTTATTTGCTCTAACCTAAACTTTTGAGCCTGATCATCCATTTTTTAATTAAGATTAATTTTTTAATTAAGATTAATCTTGTACATATCTTCTTATTAACCCTTCTGGCAGCACTTCATCAACAGAGTAAAACCCAATAAAATCAACATACTTAATGAAAATAAAATCAAGTACTGTTAGTTTGGTTTTGTCAACCATCACAGTAACTTTGTCAGAAGATAAGAAAGTCTTTATTTCATCCCCATTTTTAGTAATAGCAATAACAAACCTAAGAGGGCCGCCCAAGTTTTCAGACTTTATTTGCACACCTCTGATTAACGTATGCTCTGGCAAACTAGGATCAGACTCCCTTGGAGTAATAAATAAGCGAAAAAGCATCGTCATTTTTCTAGGCAGTGATTCTAGTTTGGGGTTAAATTCTAAGCCGACGGTGTCACCCCCCACTTCAGCTAAGGACTTCTGTCTCCGCAGCATATATTCAGGGCCCTGCTTAGTTATTTCAATCTGCTTTTTCTGTTGCGTTCCTGGGACTAGGCTAACAAGAAGGTGTCCTTCATTCAAAGCTTTTCTAAAATTGTTTTTCTTATCAAAGTATACATAGGGGCTTCGTAGTTCAAACTTTAAATCCCAGTTAATATTAGGAAGCAACGCCCAGGCATTCTCTCGTTTATGAAGTTTGTATTCGTGTTTGCCAAAATCGTTTGCTCTTAGATTTCTTATCTCTTCCAGGGCAGGATATTGCTGCCGTTTTTTGTCTTCAATTTCTGTTCGTTTGTAAACACCATCGTCGGTGTACTCAAATCCATAAACATTTCCTGGCACTCCTATCAGATCAAACTCGACTGTGTCTGCTAGATCTTTTAGCTCTACTGCAACGCATTTAGGAGCTAACTCCGCTTTTGATTCTGGCCCTAGAGACATTCTTTTTAATATAAACAATTTATTATAAACAATTTATTATAAACAATCTATAATAAGCAATCTATAATAAGCAATGTATAATAAGCGAACGTATTGAACTGGCGGGTCAGTCCGCAAGCATAGTTTAGCGTGCTTAGATTTTTCTAACTGGTCTTTTATTTTTTTTAGTTCATCCCTGTCCCTGATTATATAGTTCTCACTTAAACATTCTTCAAAACTGTCCTTGTCCTTAGTATAGAATAAGATGACTGATTTTTACTGCGATCTAAAGTCTTTTAAGACAGCATTGTATTTTTGAGTTAAGAGCCAAACAGAAACTAATGCGTGTCTTCCGCTAAAGGCTAGCTTAGACAGTCCTTCTTTTTTTTAACAATGTCTTGTTCAGCTGAACAGTCATCAATAATAAACAGCGTTTCAGTTCCCTCAAATAGCCTATAGTAATGTTCTAAACAGTCGCTTAGCTTGTCAGTAGGATCAACTAAAAATATATTCTCGTCTGTCCAAACAAACTGCCTTTCTTTGTAAGACTTGTTGTGCTTAATGGTTGTGCAGAATATAACAATGTACTCGTAATGAAACCTGTAAACAGTTTGTAACAAATCAAGTACGAAGACAGTTTTCCCACACCCAGTAATCCCGCAAATAAGCGAACAGTGCGGGTCTTTGGGCAAAAAGTTCAAACTATCCATCTGTTTTAATAGGCTATTTCTTTCAGTCTATTTTCTTCAATGTTCAGCTGGGCGTCATAAACCACAAAAACGTGCATTTGTATCTGGCCATTCTCCTCCTCTTCCTTATTAATCTGTATGAGTATGCCATCTGACCCTACCCTTCTTCCACTCCCGTGCAGTCTGTTGTCATACGTGGACCTAAAATCCAGCCATAGTCCATATTTGTCTGTTAGATCATCTTCGAGTCTTACATCGTGAAGGTGAAGTTTTTTACACACATGATCGGCTGTGGGGCTTGTCTGTCTGCCTCCGGCGAATAACTTTCTTATTTCATCAAAGTGTTGGTCAGGTAAAAGTCCGGCTGAATACAACTGAAAAGGCTTGCCATCTACTGTGCAAGACAACTGCTCAATTTTTGGGTTGTAAAACACCTCAGATTCTCTCTTAAAAGGGGTCGGGGGTTTAGTAAATAGCAAGAGAACCCCCTTTAGGGACCTTAAAGAATGGCTTAAAGCTATTTCCCAGACAGTGTCTTGCTTGTTTTTAATCGCTGGACTGTGGTGTAAAACTCTTTCAAAGTAAACAACCGCCCTACTTTTATACTGGTTTAAGATTGTTCTAGCCAGTTCGGGGTTAGTAACAACGTCAAAATTAAGAGAGATGTTACTGACTGTGTACTTGGCTTGAGGATCATCTGATAGAATAACAGACCCGCTGTCATTCAATGTCAGTTCGTAAGTAAGTTTGTCTCTTAGCGCGCCTTGGTAATATGGCTGATGGGTTTTTAACAGTTCAAAATCTAGAGGGATGCAAAATCTGTTCTTAAATGCTCGTGCTATTGCCTGGTCTCCCGCGTCTTCCTTTGCATCCGCAGCATTAAGCCTGTGCTTAAGACCGTTTGGGCTCTGGATTCCTTGAAAGATTTTGTCTTTTCTTTCTGTTCTAGGCAGCCACAGATCAGAATAGAGATTAAAAATGTCTGCGCTACTCAGTGCGAAGACTTCTCTACCCTCCAGTTTGATTACTATACTTTTAATAATGGCCCTGCCCAGGTTAGCAACGACAGTGGCATTAGGATCCGCTGAATCAATGTCTATTTTGAATGATTGCTTGGCAGTGCCTGGCATTATAACATCGTCAGGCCCGAGGTCACTAAATCTTACTGTTAACATTTCATTGGGCTCAATTGTTGATGGATTATTTACAACACGCACAGTCTGTCTTATGCCTTTTATGCCATGGGGCTCCTTCGCTTTTCTGTATGGATCAAGGTCGCAGCCGTATGAGTTCATTTTTTATAAAACAAAAAATAATAAATGTATAAATATGGCTGATGAAGATTATGACGTGCCTGATCCTATTGAAGAAGATGAAGATGAAATAGAACCGGGCCGTTCATTACAAGATGAAACTGAAGCAGCAGAAGCAAGCCAAGGAGCGGGAGCGGGCCCGGGGGCGGGCCAAGCAGCAGGTTCTTCAATCCCTTTATTAGAAGAACCTGCTTCAGTTAGTGCAGCTCGCGCAGAACTATTAACAAATAAAATTAACTCATTCTATAGAAGCTTAGGACCAGAGCCGCCAGAAGCCCACAGTCCTTTTGATTTTAAGATGGATGAGAAGGGCCATCTGCATGTAAGGACTAGTAAAGGCCTTGTACAACTTACTATAAAACGACACCCGGCCGAGTTTATAGGCAAGGACACAGTTAGACAGAGGATCCTTAAAGCCGACCGAGAGAAATTAAAGCTTACTAAAAAAAATTTAAGGTCTAAGGCTGTTAGACTTTTACAGAACTTGGAGCAGGGGTTGCCAACACAATCTGAAACTCAAAACATACCTCTTCAAGAATTAAGTCAAAGAACAGATGAAGCAATAGCAGAAGTTGAGGTGAGTCTTAGTGAAGAAACACAGTTAAAAACAATTGCCGGTTCTCAATTGCCTAGTCAAAGAGAAGGTGAGCTGAGTCCTGAAGAAGAAGCAGCTTTACAAACAATTGATGACCCTCCATTGTCTGAGCGCGAACTCGGGGATCTTGATGCTGCTCTGCGTGAAATCAGGGGTCTTAAAGCTGCTTTAACAAGTATAAACGAAGAACTAAAAAACAAATTGGCAAAATTTAATGCGCTAGAGAGAGAGAGATAGAAGAAGAAAAAAATAAACTGGCTGATGATAACAATTTAGGACAAGAAGAAAAGGCTGAAATACAGCAGAAAATACGGGATTTAATGACACTAAGGGCAAACAGGTTAGAAGCGTTGTATATTAACAGAGAAAAAATAGCAACCCAAACAAGCAGAATCAGAGAAACTATAAACAGAATACTTTATGAAAATACTACGCTAGCAGAAAGAATAAGGACTCTGTTCAGAGAGCAGGGGATTACAATAGTTAGTATATTAACAGCCGTTGGGTTTGCTATCTCTACACTGGTTTATGCATTAGCTGGCAGTGCGCCAACAGGGCCAGTAGCACCTCCAACGCCTCAGCCTGGTAAAAGTTGGATTAGAAAACAATTGCATCACCTAGCAAACTTATTAAAGAAGTTAGCCGCCAAAGCACTTGATGCTCTGCCTGGCATAATAGGCAGTGTTGTTAGTTGGGTTTTGTCTACTATAGGCAAAGTGGCCGGTTATATGGCCGACCATCTGTGGACTTTGGGGGTGCTGGCTGCTGGTTTAATTTTTAGTGAAATAAAGTATGGCTAATCCAGTAAAAGTTAAAAGCACAACAAGGGCTGTCTTTTCGCTAGTGTGTCTGTCGGGGTGAGGTACATCAACAGGCGGTGTTGGACTGCTTATAACTGGCGGGGGGTCGCTTTCTGCAGGTTCAGGGCTAGATACTTTTTTAAAATGGCTGGTGCGGGCCTTGTGTTTAAGCCTTGATTGTGTCCTAAGTTTTGGTCGTCTCCGGCTATGAGAATTTCATTATTATAATTCTGTATCATGCCAATCTGCAGTCTATGGTCAGAAGGCAGCATGTATAATCCATGGCCCACAACAAAGTCAACCTTTGACCTAGCATGTGCAAGAACGTTTTGGTACCTTTGTATGCTGGAAGGCAAATCAACAGCAGAGTTAATAGCATCTTCTAAATTGGCTAGAAATTGTTTTCTGGCGTCAAAGCCTGTAGATTGATCCACTATGCTAGACTTGGTCTGTGCTTGCGCTCCTAATAGACACCAAACGTACGTCCGTATGGAGTCATTAAGTCTTTGCACTCCTGGCATTGTTAGGCCTTCACTTTTATCCAAGATAAATGTTGCCCAAGCATTGGGGTGTTTTTGTTCTATTGATCCCAATCTAACTTGCTTGTTTGGCCTAAAGGAGGTGTGGCCGGGCCAGTAGTCAAAATTATATTCTCTATGCGTGCCCCACAAATACAATGTGCCTAACCCGTGATTGCGGTCTAACTTTTGTCTAAAGTCAGTTGAAGGTTTAATGTTAAATTCGTTGCAGATTCTTTCATATGCATTATTGTCCATTGGGCTGCGAAATGGATTAAACGTGTTGTCGTTGGGGAGGCGTACTTGTAGTTCAGTTAGTATGCGCCTATACTGGTAATAAACATGAAAGTTATATACCGACCTTACTAAGAGATTAGGGTGGTATAAATGGTTTGCATATGAAACACCGCAGCCGGTGGTTGAGCAGTAAACTGCAAAATTTAACTGATTCTGGTAAAAAGCCATGGGGTGAGTTGACCATGCTGATGGCACTCTATCACTCTTTATTGGAGGATTTAAATATCTAGTTAGTGGGTTTACAAGTCTAACTTGGAAGCCATATGATTCATCCACTGCGATGGTTAGGTTACTGAAGTCCAAAGATTTGGGCTCATAAACCCCTCCCACATCGTAAGTGGCACTTTCATTATATTTAAAAGGTTCCATTTTAAATAGATTTTTAAAAAAAGGATTTAAAAAGGATGTACATTTATATAACTAAACAAAACACGAGTGTGTTCTTAAAGTATCCAATTAACAATAGGCGCGGTAACAGTAGGGTTGCTCTTAGAAAAATTGGTTTTAAAGTTAAGTGGTTTAATATATCTGAAGAGGCTCAAAATAATTGGATTAATATTGGTAACGAACAAGGCAATCAAATAACTCATCTAAAAATACCAGAAGGTTATTACAGCTTTTGTTCTTTAAAAGAAGTATTTAACGAATTAGGCATATTGCTAAAAATTAACGAAGCAAACCTCAGAATTACTGTGCATTTTCCACTATTATCCACCTCTATATGACTGCAGTGTGTCAACTAAACGGGTTCAAACTGCAATTTATGTCAGGTCAGACTTGAATTACAGTCCTCTAAAGTTATCATTCAATCATTCAACTAATGTCATTGAAAACGTCTTTGCTACTTCCATATCGTTAAAGGTGAACAAAGATTTCACTGTAAACATACTTTCTGTTTACTATCCAAATGGGCCAAATGCTGACAATACAGATTGGATAAAACATCTTCCTAATATAAATAAGAAATGGATAATTTTGGGTGATTTCAATGCGCATTCTCCATTTTGGGAACCTGATTGCTCTGTTGTATCTTGCAATCGATTTGTTGAAAATATTGTTGATTCTAATTTAGTATTAATGAATGACGGCAGCATAACAAGAGTGCCTGATATATCAACGCATAGACCGACCTCCATCGATCTCACATTAATTTCTCCTGATTTGGCCATCAATGCTACTTGGACAACAGAAGATGATTCGCTAGGGAGTGATCATTTTCCTATTGTTGTGAAAATACACGAGCAAATAGCTGATGAAGAAGCAGAAGTTGAAGATAAAATACCAAAATTTTTATATAATAATGCAGATTGGAGTTTATATGAGTCAACCCTTCTATCTATAGATCGCAGCATTATTGAACACGAAGATATTGAAGTGTTTTATAACAACTTTAGAAAAGCTATTATATCTGCAGCTGAGAAAGCAGTGCCAAAGTGCAAATCTTCTATTGATAAAAAATATCGAGGAAATAGTTGGTGGAATGAAGAATGTGCAGAAGCCGTATCTAATAAAAAGAAAACATACAAAACGTGGCTCAAAGATAGAACTGATGAAAACTTTATTGAAATGAAACGTGCAAAAAGCCACAGTAACAGGGTTGTCGCAAAAGCAAAACGTCTCTATTTCAATCATTTTTGTCATTCAGAAATATCTTCATCTAAGGACATGCACAGAGTATGGAAAAAGTGAAGGAATTAAAAAACAAGTATTATCTACCTTCATATCCTATTAAATTAGAAAAAAATAATATTCCAGCATCATCAGAGAAAGCTGAAGCATTTGTACAAGGTTTTTCAAAAAATAACTCATCAACTAGACTACATACAGATACCAAAAATTACAGAGAACTAGAGGAGGGAAAGGATACTTATTGTGATCCCACACCGGATCCAAACCATTACTTAAATGCATCTATAACATTTGAAGAATTTAAAGAAGCACTAATGTCATTCTCCTCGAATAAGACAGCTGTTGGATTAGATGGAATTTCATATCAGTTGTTACGCCACTTACCTTTGTGCTGGAAGCAATTACTTCACTCGTTTTACCAAAAATGTTGGTTAAATGGAACTCTTCCTACTTTCTGGAAGAGGATAGTTGTAATTCCAGTTCCAAAACAAGGTAAACCTAGGTCTGCAGTTGATAGTTACCGTCCTATAGCATTAACATCTCAAGTTGGAAAAATATTAGAAAAGATAGTTGAAAAACGCATTTTACATTATTGCGAAAAGAATAACATAATTCCCAACAATCAAGCAGGTTTCAGAAAAGGTAGAAGTACAACTGATCACCTTGTAAAACTTGCAAGTCATGTTAAAAAACAATTTGCTCGTAGAAATAGTACACTTGCTATTTTCTTTGACATCAGAAAAGCATATGATAGTGTGTGGCATTCTCGTTTACTTTATAAGTTGAAAAATATTGGGATAAATGGTGCAATGTATCAGTTCATAAAATCTTTCTTATCAGAGAGATCATTTTGTACTAGGGTTGGTAAATGTTACTCTTCATTTAAAGATATTGACATTGGCATCCCTCAGGGCTCCATTATTGCACCTATTCTATTTACAATTCTCGTTCACGATCTTCCTAAAATACTATCTAAAAATATGCATGTAGTGCAATATGCCGATGATATTGCAATGGGGATGAACACAAACATTAAAAAACAGACAAATAAGAGAACCATATTATATATACAAAAACTATATCAAATTGAAATTGACAAACTAAATAATTATATGAACGAAAATGGACTAGAACTATCAGGAGAAAAGACACAATTAATGTTATTTAACAATGGTAAAAATCCAAAAGTTTTGCCTCAACTTGTGCTAGAAAATAAAACTCTTCAATATTCCAATAATATTAAATTTTTAGGTGTTCATTTCACTCCTAAATTAAACTGGAGATTCCATATTGAATATCTTATAAACAATGCCAGACAAAGGCTATCTTTACTAAAAATAATCAGTGCACAATCGTGGGGTCAAGACACCCAAACTCTTGTGCATCTTTCTATTAGTCTGGTTCGTTCAAAATTGATTTACGGACAGGAAGTATATTTTTCAGCTTCTCAGACATTACTTAAGCGGTTGCAAAGTATAGACAGTAAAGCTATTAAAGTAGCCCTTGGTGTTCCAGCGCATTCTAATACCTTTAAAACATATAAAGAAGCTAATCTCTTGTCACTTGATGATCAACGCAAACTAGCAACAGCCAAATATGTAACCAGAAGTCTTTCTGTATCAAATTCAGTAACAAATGAAATATTTCTTGATGCTAAATCGGATTTTCCTAAAAGGGCACAGAATATTTCTTACCTGCAGCCCATTCGAAATTATACTGATGATTTATTTAGAAAATGTGACATCGATATTACATCCATTTCAAAACCTCCAACTATGCCCACAGTTCCTCAATGGGAGCATATTTCTCCAAATTTTGATATAGATTACACTACTCTAAAAAAAAGAAGACAATATTAATTTGATATCAGTAGAAGCAAAAGAACATCTTGAAAACACATATCCACATCATCTTAAAATCTACACGGATGGTTCGGTTTTAGAATCTTATACAGGAGCTGGATTTGTAATCCCCGATTTAAAAGTAAAGAAATCATTTTGTTTAGGAAAGAACTTTTCAGTTTTCACCGCTGAACTATATGCAATCCTTATGGCCTTATCTTGGATATCTGATCTTAATGTGGCAATTTACAGCATTCTAATCTGTGTTGACTCTAAATCTGTTCTTTGTAGCTTACGAAGTTGGGACGCAAATGTAAGGAAAGACTTAATTTTTGATATAAAATCTATGATACATTCCGTTATGGCGAAAGGAACTTTTGTAGAGTTTTGCTGGATCCCATCCCATTGTGGTATCTATGGAAATGAAATAGCTGATAAATTAGCAAAAGAGGGTGCTCTTAGAAAAAATCCAGATAGTAGATTAAAATTGGATAAACATGAAATCAGTTCTCTATTAGAAAATTGTATGAACAATGAAAAACTTCCTGCAAAAACGAAAATGTTATTATGTCAAAGATCATTGTCCAGTATAATTTATAAAATGCGCTTAAACTCGTGGAAAACCAAATTTTCTAAGGATGTAGATTGCGCTTGTGGTCTCCCATTATCTATTCAACATATTCTTTTTGAATGTCCAGTTCTAACATCTTTATATAATATTCTAAAGATAGACATTGATTCCTTAGGGGCTTTACATGAAATACTTTACAGCCCCAAAATGATTGATATAGCAAAGGCTACATCAAGTTCTGTTATTATTCATTTGTTGTAATTAATTTTTCAGTTTGTAATTATTGTTATGGTCGTTAATAGGCAAACTTTCATGTATTTGTGTCCGCGCGCGCGCGCGCGCGCGCGCGCACACACACACACACGCACACACACACACACACACGCACTCTCTCTCTCTCTCTCTCTCTCTCTCACACACACACACACACACACACAACACACACACACAAACACACGGGCGTGCGCACGCTGGCATGCACGCACGCACACGCACACGTACACACGCACTCACACACACACACACACACACACACACTCATATAATGCACTTACATACATACACATTTATTTATAATATATATATATATATATATATATTTTTTTTTTTTTTAATAGTCTAATATCACCATCGTTGTGAACAGACTCTAAATTAAATCAATCAAATCAAATCAATCAAAGAAGAGAGTACACTTTTCCTAAGGGTCTTGCTAGAATCTTGGGCTTCCACAGTACTAGCAGATCCTATAAATTTAGTACAAGAGAAAACATCTATCAATTTGAAGGTAATGAACCATAATTCAAATAAAAACAACAACAAACACCCAAAGCATTTTAAAGAAGCGCTTTCGGTTTTTGCAAACCTTCCTCAGCTGACCATGGAAGTCGGCGTCAAAACTATTTGACGTAATGTGTGTTTTTTACGTCATTAATTCCCCCCCCCCCCTCCCCCCACTCATTACTGTATGATAAATAGTGATGCCTGGGTGAAGTCTTGGTTCAGCGAAGGGCAAAGTTCCCAGGGCAGATTGTTCACGTGAAACCAACTAATCCCACACATTGAGACCAAAAGGGTAGTTGGTCTTCAACTTGTGTCTCCACATCCTCTCTCTGTCTTTTCTTTTCTGTACATCTGTGGACTTTATGAGTTCAATCACACAACATTTCAAATCTGACAGATGGTGTCCAGGTCCACAGAAATGGCGTGCCACGAGTGTATCTTGCTTTCTGATGATGTCAGAGCGATGACCACTGAAGCGTGTTTGTAGGGTGTTTCCCGTCTCACCAACATACTGTACATCCTGGCAATGTCCACAGTTGATCAGGTACACTAGGTTGGTACTTTTACATGTAGCTGAGTCCCTTATGTAGAACTGGTGACCCGTGCGAACACTCTTGAACGTGGTCGTTTCCTCCAGGTGTTCCTTGCACAGAACACATCGTTTCGCTGTGCATTTGAAGCAACCTGGTACCAATGAATCTGTAGCAGACGCTTGATGTTGTAATGAACCATGTGATTTTCTCGTTAACCCGATGTTGTATGTCCATTTACAAGAGTTAAAAACAAATACTAATTTATTTGATGGCAATCCATCTACAGTTCTAGGAGTACTACCATCAATTAAGGCGGGGTTTTGCGATTATCAGTTAAGCACATTTGGTGAAGACAGCTGGTTTAAGGAATTAGTTGAAGGGCCTATAAATTCAGTGTGTGTAAAAATAACTAACCAAGACGGGAAACCAGTTGTTTGTTCTGATTTATTAGTAGTGCTTGAGATAGAAGAGCGTACTAGAAAAATAGTAAGGTCTTACTCTCGCGGGCGTTAACAGGAGAGAATGTATATATACGAGTTCAAGATCACCCTATCTTATTTTGCACGTAAGCCCCCCATTTTAAAATAACGATTACTTCGATTTTTGGAGGTTTTTGCATGTTAATTTTGGTTGTAAAAAAGGTGTTAGTTTTGGCAAAAAGTAGCATGAGAAGGAAGAAATTTGTTTGTGAAAAGGGGGGTTTTCGTGCAAAATAAGATAGGGTGGGCTTGAACCGGTATATATACATTCTCTTGGAGTCAACTCCTGTCTGACCTAACTCATCAGTCTTTGTATTGTTTAAACAGCAGTTCGTTAAAAGAGTCATCCCATTCTTGAAGTTATAAATGCAAATTTTAAAAAGAATTGTTATTGAGTCCACCAAACAACAGGGACAAACAAATTACAAGACAAAACGCAACGCGTTTCGACCTCTTGGGTCTTTTTCAGGCAAGCTAAACAACATTCAGGACAATGACTCAATGCTCATCTTGCGCTGAATATGAGAAGATAAATGGCTGCTTGTTTTTCGTTTTCATTATACTGAATGTTGTTTATCTTGTCTGAAGAAGACCTAAGACGCCAAAAAGTGTTGTGTTTTGTCTTGTAGTTTGTTTGTCCATGCTGTTTGGCAGACTCGCTAATAATCCTTTTCAAAATCCATTTCAATTTCCGGCTGCAGTCAAAGTGTTTGAAACTAGTTATAAATGCAGTTTTGGGTGTTCAGAGTTACTTGATTCATTTCCAGTTACGAGGGGGAACTGAAAGAGCCTTTGCTATCAGCAAACAGTTGAATAAACAATACAAAGGCTGATGAGTTAGTTCAAATGTGCTATTATACTGTGGCAGTGAAGGGGTTAAACAATACAAAGACTGATGAATTAGTTCAGACAGGAGGTGACTCCATGATGAGGGGGAACTGAAAGAGCCTTTGCTATCAGCAAACAGTTGAATAAACAATACAAAGGCTGATGAGTTAGTTCAAATGTGCTATTATACTGTGGCAGTAAAGGGGTTAACAATGGAAAACAGGAGTTTTGTTAATTGCCCCTTTTAATTCTTTTCCCAGCATCAGGCCCCTGGTTGGGTGCACACACACACACGCATGTGGTGGCCTGCACACGACTGGAGGTCAGGTGTCAAATTCTGTTCAAGTCAAGCTTGTTTACCCTCTTATTCCATGCAAAAATAATACGTACAAGGAGAGTATTTTAAAGATATTTTCTTGTATCAAGTGCTTATTTGAATGAGCGAATGTTGAATAATTTTGTGTTATTTATTTATTTATTTTTTTCATTTTCTGCTTAAAATCATGAACTGTATACAGTGTGGCAAGTATTATTTTGTGGCTGATTGTAACAAATAATTCTGAACATTTACATACCAAAGCCATACATACTCATAGAAATTTATTGTTGACCATGAAACAGTCAAGTTTTATACACTTTTTATCACAAACATGACAGCACAGTGTCAGGATGAGAAGCATTGATACAAGCCACGAAGGATTTGTTAACCATAAAGAACTATTGTCACTGGATAATTCAAACACAAAGTTAAAGATGCTGTAGATGAAATATATTTCTATAGCTGTGTGCCCATTGAATGTGCCCTTCCAGAGTCATGGCCCCTCAAGTAAAGCGCCCGTATTTTTCAATGAATGCCAAAACAGGGCAGTTTGGGAAGGTTACATGTCCAGCGCAATGTAAGGCCGAAAGGGTTAAGTGCAAAAAAGATCTTTGCTTCTCAAGGCAAGTGCATCCTCTTCTATGTTTGTACCATGGTATCACTTTTACAACCCTTTCTTTCAAAGCATACAGCATGCATGTCTGCACAATAACGTATATCTGGTATTCAGGAGACTATGCCCCATCCTACCATTTGCCTGAAGATGACCAAAACTCTTCTCCATTCTTGTTCTTCTTGTTCTTGACAAAGGCAGTGCTCTCCATGCTTGCGTCCCACAGCACTTGCTTCAAAAGCTCCAGTATCAGGCAGGCAGTTTTCTCGAATAACCCCATCAGGGACATACCTCATCTGAAAGCCTTGCGTTGCATGTCTGTACATTCTAAACCTTCTTCTGTCTGTTTCTCACCTATTCTGGTGCTACCATGAATGGCTGTCTGATACTCTGTCTGTATTCCTCATTGTGTAATCTGAATTGTTCAGCTGATGATTCAAGTCTGCATTCCCTCTGTCAGTACAATTCTTTGGCAGTGTGTTCTTTCTTTCTTTCTTTTTTTCTGTCTTATCCTTTGTGATTGCCCCAGAGGCTTATCTTTCATGCTGCTCATTACTGTTTCACATAAATGGTCACAATCAGATTTGTCCTGTCACATTCCCAGCACTGGCAATCCACACGGAGCAGTCAATACCATGAGGCAACCCTCCAGTGGAGACACTGCACTGCTGTTAAGTCACTTGGGTGGTGGTCAGGGTGCATTTTCTGGTGCCACATATTGAGGACACTTCCTACTAAGTTTACTGATGAGGAGGATTGCTTAGTTATGGTAATAGCATGAAGGAGCGCCCCCCCCCCCCCCCCCCCCCATGGGAGGGCACCACCATATCCATCCAACAATTGTCCCCATGAAACTACATATGCCAACAACCTTGACTACAAGTTGCTGTAGGCATGGATGTGGAAGAGAATTCAAATCTGAAATCACCATGAGAACAGTGTATAAAGAGCAACAGAATTAGAGTTGTTTTGTTTGTTTTGGTTTTGGTATGAAAATAATGAGGTCAGGAAATTTAAGCAATACTATCAGGGACTCTTCCATTTAGTGGATGGAACTCGTCTATAGTTTCAATTCTCTCATTTGAATTATGGCATACTGACCTGTACAACAATTAGCAGGGCCCAAACTCCCACAAACAAATGCCTCGGATGAAGTCAATGCCCACAATGATACTTGCAAATTTGCAATGCTAAGCACAGTACCACAGCTGTTCTCTGTCTTGTTAGGTCCAACACTCTGGAATACAATGCCCACAATCATATCTGCAATGCTAACCAGAGAATAGCTGTCCTCTGTCTTGTCAGGTCCAGCTGTCTGGAATATAATGCCCACAATCATATCTGCAATGCTAACCAGGGAATAGCTGTCCTCTGTCTTGTCAGGTCCAGCTGTCTGGAATACAATGCCCACAATCATATCTGCAATGCTAACCAGAGAATAGCTGTTTTCTGTCTTGTCAGGTCCAACAGTCTGGAATACAATGCCCACAGTCACATCTGCAATGCTAACCAGAGAATAGCTGTTCTCTGTCTTGTCAGGTCCAGCTGTCTGGAATACAATGCCCACAGTCATATCTACAAAGCTAACCAGAGAATAGCTGTTCTCTGTCTTGTCAGGTCCAACAGTCTGGAATAAAATGCCCACAGTCACATCTGCAATGCTAACCAGAGAATAGCTGTTCTCTGTCTTGTCAGGTCCAGCTGTCTGGAATACAATGCCCACAGTCATATCTGCAATGCTAACCAGAGAATAGCTGTTTTCTGTCTTGTCAGGTCCAACAGTCTGGAATACAATGCCCACAGTCACATCTGCAATGCTAACCAGAGAATAGCTGTTCTCTGTCTTGTCAGGTCCAGCTGTCTGGAATACAATGCCCACAGTCATATCTACAAAGCTAACCAGAGAATAGCTGTTCTCTGTCTTGTCAGGTCCAACAGTCTGGAATAAAATGCCCACAGTCACATCTGCAGTGCTAACCAGAGAATAGCTGTTCTCTGTCTTGTCAGGTCCAGCTGTCTGGAATACAATGCCCACAGTCATATCTGCAATGCTAACCAGAGAATAGCTGTTTTCTGTCTTGTCAGGTCCAACAGTCTGGAATACAATGCCCACAGTCACATCTGCAATGCTAACCAGAGAATAGCTGTTCTCTGTCTTGTCAGGTCCAGCTGTCTGGAATACAATGTCCACAGTCATATCTACAAAGCTAACCAGAGAATAGCTGTTCTCTGTCTTGTCAGGTCCAACAGTCTGGAATAAAATGCCCACAGTCACATCTGCAATGCTAACCAGGGAATAGCTGTTCTCTGTCTTGTCAGGTCCAGCTGTCTGGAATACAATGCCCACAGTCATATCTGCAATGCTAACCAGAGAATAGCTGTTCTCTGTCTTGTCAGGTCCAACAGTCTGGAATACGATGCCCACAATCATATCTGCAATGCTAAGCAGAGTACCATAGCTGTTCTCTGTCTTGTCAGGTCCAACTGTCAGGAATATCCTCCATCACAGCCACAGTCTCTTGATAATCTTGATCCATGATTTAAACATTACTGACCTTTTTTCCTATCTGTAACTTACCAACCACCCATACTCTGAATGTGTTTCTATGCATGCGCATGTGTGTGAGGGCCTAGCGGGCAGATGTTTATGTGTATGCACAAAGAAGCAGAGAGCCAGAAACAGTTATCTTCATCTTTCTTGAGTTTGAGTTCCGTTGTGCGTATTGAAGCCATTGATCTCTACTGTTGATCTGACTGGCTCTGTATCTGCTTCCTGTTCACAAGTTCGCCAACTGTTTATCGTGCTTCAAAGCTGATTGGGTCAAAATGTCAGGTTTGAAAGATACACGGAGGTTCGTTTGCTGGCAAATCCTACATGTAGGCAGTAATACGACCTCACTGAACATTGCACAAAAAGAAGTTGGCATAAATGTTTACTGTAGAGGGCAGTCCAGCAAACAGAGCAGTTCTCTGATTCACATTCTGGTTAGTTAGTTGTGTTAGCCAACGGGACTTGAACATAGGCAAACAGAGGTAAAGTGAAACCAGTTTTGAGTTACCAATCCTACACTCTCTATGCCATGGGTTTGTACAAGAGTGTGTATGTGTGTGTGCGTGTGTGTGCACGCGTGCGTTGTATGTGTATACAATCATATCTGTGTGCAGCAACTAGCTGTGGTTATCTTAGGAATCCGAAAAGGATGGGGAGGGGTAGCTTCATCTCTTGATTATGTAATCTGTTGCTCATTCGGCAATGTGCATACTCCTTTTTAAATTGATGGACGCAAAGTGGTTTAAACTCATCTCAGCAAAGAAAAAAAAAAGGAAGATGAAGAAGGTTAGAGTCTTGATCACCATCACAGCAGGAGTAATTGCGTAGGTGTTGCTAAGTAGGCATGTAACCACCAGACCAACCCATTTGGTTAAACCCTGAGTATCAGTTGTCTCTCTCATAAGCTCCCTGTTCCACTGTGATTGCATGGCCTACCACATGGTGTCACTCTAATGACTAGTCTGTTGTCCAGCCTGAAGGACGAAACTAGTTCTTTTGATCAGTTCAGAGGCAGGCATTCAAAGACTTTCAGTTAAACATCCACAATCCTCAGCATCCTAAACACTCCATTTAGAGTGGTGACTCCATAGAATTTGTCGCCATGAAAATGCAGTGGAAGCAGGTTGTATCAAACCTGGCTGTAGGGAAGTCAGTTGTATCAAAGCTGTTTTTTTTTTTTTCAAAGCTGGTTATATCGGAGTCAGTTGGATCAAAACTAGCTGTTCAAACTAGATTGTCTCTGAGCTGGCTGTGTTAATGTAGGTTGAATTACAGTTAGTTGTATTAAAGATGGTTATACTGGAGTTGATTGTGTCTAAACTAGTTGTATCAACGTTGATTGCAATTGAGTGGTTGTACCTTATCAAAGCTGTTTGTATCAACATCAGTTGTATGTAAGTTTGTTGCATCAAACCTGGTTGTATTTGAATGTGCTGCTTGTATCAAAGGTAGGTGTATCCATGTTGGTTGTGTTAAAGCAAGTTTAACTGAAGTCACCAGCCGCCGTGGCAAAGTGGTTAACGTCATGGACTCCCAGCTGGGAGGTCGCAGGTTTGATTCCCATCAGAGTCACGTGGGATTTTTCTGCCCCGACCGGCTCCTACCCAGGGTTGAGTTTGCTACAGGCTCAGTTGGGAAGACTGGGACCACACAGTCGAGTTTCATCCACTTAATGGATGCGTCTCTGAGAGTGTTGCTCAAATTTCCTGACCAACACTGCAGGTGTCTGTATCTCTCAGGCCTGGTTGACGCCGGGATATGTTATGAAAGGAAGCATAGAAAACAGCCCTGTCATGTAGTCTCAGACCGAAATGGAAATCTGTAGCATCATCTTTATCATTCTCATTCTCATCGATCAGCATAAAAAACGGAAAAAAAAATGTCTGAAATTCTGTGGCCCTTTATGCCTTGCTGTCATGGTGACCTCAGTTTCGATGTCCTCTCCACGTATGTGGCCCTGGTTTGGTTCCATCAGGGTCACGGTATCGGCGAGTCCATGGGGGCTGTCGTTGGACGGATGTGGTGGCGCCTTCCGGAGGGAGAGCTCACTCACACTGGCTCCGCGACTAAGCAATTATTGTCATCAGTAGGGGGCTTACTAGGTAGTGTCCTGCATATGTTGGATCAGAACAGGCACCACTGAACACCACCGAAGTGACTCGGCAGCAGTGCAGTGTCTCCTCCGGTGGGTTGCCTCTTGACAACTTGACACTGACTGCTCCCTGTGGATTGCCGGTGCCGGGGCTGCGGCAGGACTGACCAGGCTGTGGCTGTGGATGGGGTGTTGGAATGAGCGGCGTGGGTGCGCTGCCACTGAGGTGGCACAGAGGTTGGGACAGCAAAAAGAACCAAAAAAAAGTTTAACTGGTCAGTTGCACATGAAAGCTGTTGTTTGGAAGCACAAGGGGCTCATAGTTGAACGGTTAGAGCATTTGTCTGCAAAGTGATGGCCAAGAGTTCGAACCACGTGTGGAACAATTTTTTTTTTTTTTTCAGTTTGACAATCCTCTATGTCCACCCAGCAGTAAATGTATACTTGATTCAGCTTGGGGAAGGTTAAATGCTGCAGGAGAGAGATGGGACCGCCTTCCATCATGCTGTGCCCCATACATGGTGAATCTCCAACAGTTCCCTTCCCCTGTTGCCACTGGGCTATGGAACTAATCTTTAACCCGTTGAAGTTGTAAATAATGAAAAAGTGATTACATGCCAATAACTCCAAATGAATACTGCTCTTGGTACCAAATCACCTGGTTAAAATGCAAACACAAAGCAAACAAGGAATCATCCCCCCCCCCCCCCCCCCCTCCAAAAGGATGTTCCAGCCTTGCCCATATACCCAGTGCCTGACACATATACACAGCAACAACTGGAGAAATGACACATGCAAATTAACGTTTATTCAAGAAGGGCACAGCCATTTTAATCTTGAATGTGGTCAAACAAAAACAGCAATGAACAGTATGAAATAAAGGTCACCTCAGTTTGACTGGTACGAAGGGAAATCTTAAGCAAAGCAGGAAATATACAGTCAATAATGAACAAGTAGCACAACTCTTTCTCTCATGATGAAATCAATTATATACCTAACCTTTCAAACGAATACTGCTTACGATGCTCAAATCACGTGGCAGAAATGCCAACACAAAGAGCACAGACTAAACAAGGAGTCATTTCCCCAAACAGATGTTCCAAATTCGCCGATAAGCCCTGTACCTGACACATACACGGAGCAACAACAACTGGAGCAATCATCAAACACAATTGAACGATTACTCAAGACTGGTACAGCCTTTTCAGTCTCGAATATGATCAAACAAACACAGGGACAATCAGGAACAAATACAGGTAACCTCGGTTTGATTGGCTGGAAAGGAAATCTTAAAGAAGGCAGGGAATAGTAAACAGCAACTAACGAACCAGTAGGTTAACTTTTCTCTCACAATGAAATTATTGACCTGCTCATTTCAGTTTCAGTTTCATCAGGGAGATGTCACTGCAAGTGGACGAGTCCATACAGGATACACCACATTGCTAGGTTTCGAGACCACACTGCACACACTTTACAGCTGAATGAGAAACGAACCAGTGGCTAAGACGAGAGTCATTAAGACGAAGGTCTCATGGGTAAGTCTGCACACAAGCTGATCTGACCTTGGGTATGTACCTAACATTGCCTGTGCCACTGTTACCTTTTGTGTGTGTGTGTGTTGACGTATGTATGTGTGTGTGTGTGTGTGTGTGTGTGTGTGTGTGTGTGTGTGTGTGTGTGTGTGCATGGGCGGGTGAGCACAGGCCCATGTGTGTGTGTGTGTGTGTGTCAATTTTGCGGCGCGCATGTGTGCGTGCGTGCATGTGTGTGTGCACGCGCGTGCACTTGCGTACGCATGTGTGTGCTTTTGCATGCATGTGTGTGTGTGTGTGTGTGTGGTGTGTGTGTGTGTGCGTGCGTGCGTGTGTGTGTGTGTGTGTGTGTGTGTGTGTGTGTGTGTGTGCATGGTAGGTGAGCACAGGCCCATGTGTGTGTGTCAGTTTTGCTGCGCGCATGTGTGCGTGCGTGCGTGCATGTGTGTGTGCACGCGCACGCACTTGCGTACGCATGTGTGTGCTTTTGCATGCATATGTTGTGAGTGTGTGTGTGTATGTATATGTGTGTGTGTGTGTGTGTGTGTGTGTGTGTGTGTGTGTGTAAACCCAACATACGGATGTTACACCATCGTCTCCCGAAGACGAAGGGTTGCTGACAATATATGAGTGCCTGTATATATGTGCCTATACATGTGTGTGTGTGTGGAGGGGGCAGGGGGAGAGGCACGTGTCTCAGTGCGTGTTTGAGCTTTTGCTTACACGCCCATGACTCCAGAGGAATGCTGCTTACGACACCAAATCATCTGGTTGAAATGCCAACACAGAGCACACAGAACAAACAAGGAGTCATCCCCCCCCCCCCCCCCCCCCCCAAAGAATGTTCCAAACGTGTCCATATGCCCCGTACCTGACCCATATTCACAGTGGCAACAACTGAAGAAAGAAACAAACACCAGTTAACATTTATTAAAGACTGGCACAATCTTTTCGATCTTGAATATAGTCAGACTGACACAGGGACGAAAAGTAACAAATAAGGTAACTTTGGTTTGACTGGTATAGAATAGTAAGCAGTACATCACGAAACTGTAGCGTAATTCTTTCTACCATGAATAAATTTAACTACATGTTATGACTCAAAACAAGTGCTGCTTACAACACCAAACTGCCCAGCAGAAATACCAACATAAAGCATATAAAACAAACAAGGCGTCACCCACCCTCCCTCCCCCCAAAGGATGTTCCAAGCTTGCCCGCATGCCCTACACCTCACACACACACACACACACACACACACACACATATGAAAAAAGAACTGCAAGAATGAAAAAAAAAGCACAACTTTACACTTTTTAAAGAATTTCACCACCTCTTCCATCTTGACTAATCAAACAAACACAGGGGCCAACAGTAACACCCATATATAATCTGATTCGGATTGGTCTGAAAGGAAATCTGAAACGAGGGAGGGAACAGTAAACAGTAGGCCTAAACAACCAACGAGTAGCACAACTCTTTTTCCCGTTATGAAATTAATTACACGCCCATAACTCCAAACAGATGCTGCTTACGACACCAATTAAATCGCCTAGCAGAAAAGATTATGCCAGTCTTGGATACGTTTTAATGTGCGTTTGCTCATTTCTTTAGTTGTTGTTTCTGTGTAGATGCCTATGTGTGTCAGGTACAGGGTATATAGGCAAGCTTGAAACCTTCTTATTTTCGGATGAATCCTTGTTCGTTCTGTGTGTTCAGAGTTGTCATTTCTGCTGGCTGATTTTGGTGTCATAAGCAACAGTCGCTATTTGGCGTTACGGGCGTGTAATTAATTTCATGATGGGAGGAAGAGTTATGCTATTATTTCGTTATTTGCTGTTGAGTATTCCCGGCTCGTTTAAGATTCCCTTTAATACCAGCCAAAACAAGGTTACCCGTATTTGTTACTCTTCCTCCTTGTTTAACTACATTCAAAATTAAAAAGTTAACTGTTCAGTTATTTGTTCATTTCTCCGCTTGTTGTTGCTTGTGTTGGAACAGGAACACACCCCCCCCCCCCCTTTTTTTTTAAATTTTTTTTTAGGATGACTCCCTGTTTGTTCAGTGTGCACTGTAGTGGTGTCATCATTGCTAGGCAGTTTGATGCTGTCAGCAGCATTCCTTTGGAGTTATGGGCGTGTCCTTGATTCGATCATGGGAGAGTTACGCTACTTGTTCGTCATTTACTGTTAGCTATTTCCTGCTTCGTTTAAGATTTCCATTCATAGCGAACAATCCGAGGTGATCAGTATTTGCTACTGTTCATCCATGTGTTTGTTTGACTATATGAAGATTGAAAAGACTATGCCAGTCTTGAATGAATGTTCATTTGTGTTTGTTCATTTCTCCAGCAGTGTTGTTGTGTATATGCGCCAGGTACAGGGTATATGGGCATGTTTGGAAATCCTTTCTTGAATATAACTCCTTGTTTATTCTGTGTGTTTTTTGTTGGCAGATCTGCTAAGGGCGCGTGGTTAAGTTTTTCATACTTGATACTTGATACTTGATCGTAGAGACGCTTGAGGCCTGGTAGGCCAGTTCGTCTTTCCAGGAGGTAATCCAGAATGCTTATAAATTGGCATGCGTGGCTCGTGGTAGCAATCTGGATCATAGATTGTAGGCAGGTTTGTCCAGTGGGCGTCCAACCTGCACTTAAAAGCTGACATGGTAGGTGCAGTGACAACACTGTCCGGCAAGCTGTTCCAGGTATTAATGACTCGCTCAGAGAAGTAGGAACTGCGTACATTGAGCCTACAGTGTGATTTATTCAACTTAAGACCGTTTCCTCGTCTCACTCTGCTTACTGCGAGTGTGAACTGTGGCTGATCTGTCTTGTAGACACCATGAACGTATTTATATGTGTCGATCATGTCACCACGTTTTCTTCGGTGCTCAAGACTGGGAAGCTTCAGAGTGGCGAGTCTTTCTGGATACGGCCTTTCTTTCAATGAACCTATTAGCTTAGTAGCACGGTGTTGCACATCCTCAATGTCTTTGCAGAGGGTCTTTGAGTGTGGATTCCATACAGTGTGCCCATATTCCACCAGTGGTCGGACCAGCGACTTGAAGAGCTGGATAAACAGGTCCTCAGTAAGATAGTCAAATGAACGCATTATGATGCCAACAACCTTGTTCGCCTTTGCGGTGATGCTCGCGATATGCGCCCTGAAGTCAAGCTTGTTGTCGATCAGGACGCCTAGGTCCTTCTCCACATCACTTTCAGCAAGGGCCAAGTTGTAATCTTCTCCTTGGTTGGTCTTCCCTCTCATGTAATAGACTGCCTCTGACTTCCTGTTCCCCAACTTCAATACGCTGCACTTCTCAGGATGAAATCTGAGTAACCAGTCTCTCAACCACTGCTGGAGTCTGTCCAGGTCATCCTGAAGTATGTGCGTAGCTGCTTCCTGATCACTTCTCGTAAAAATCTTTGTGTCATCTGCAAACAACCTTACACTGCTCTCCACTCGGCTGGGGAGGTCATTGATGTACATCACGAACAGCAGTGGACCCAACACGCTCCCCTGTGGGATTCCGCTTGTCACATCAGCTTGCTGCGATGACGCTCCATTCACGATCACCCTCTGTTTTCTCTTGCCCAAGAAAGCTTCAATCCACTGCAAGACGTTCCCTGACACCCCATGGGCTTTAACCTTGCTGACCAGTCGGCGGTGAGGTACACTGTCAAACGTTTTCTGATAATCCATGTAGATCACGTCGATGGAACCTCCACTGGGGAAAAGAGTTACGTTACTCGTTTCGCAGTTTATTCCATGCCTTGTTTAAGATTTCCTTTCATGCCAATCAAACAGAGGTGACCAGAATTTGATACCATTCGTCCCTGTGCTTGTTTGATCATATTCATGATCGAAAATGCTGTGCCACTTTTGAGCAAATGTTAATTTGTTTCTTCATTTCTCCAGCTGTTGTTGCAGTGTACATGTGTCAGGTGTAGGGTATATGTTCAAGTTTGGAACACCATTTGGAGGGCGGGCGGGGCGGGAATGACTCCTTGTTTATTCTGTGTGCTCTGGGTTGGATTTTTTGCTTGACAATTTGGCTTTGCAAGCATCGTTTGTTTGGAGTTACGGGCTTGTGATTAATTTCATCATGGGAGAATGAGTTAAGCTTTCTTTATCGTTTACTATTTCCTGTCTCATGTAAGATTTCCTTCCACTGAAGTTGGTTGTATCAAAACTGTGTGTGTCGAAGTCTGCAATATCTTAATGCCGCATGTCTGGAAGTTAGTAACATCAAATTGATCGTGTCAAAGATGAGTGCATTGAAAATTGTTCTATGGAAGATAGCTTCATCTAAGTCGGTTGTTATATCGAAATAAGTTGTATAGAAACTGGTTGTATCAAAATGGTTTTCGTATCAGAGTTGGGTGTATTTAAACTGGTTTTACTAAAGCTTGTTGTATGTAAGTGTATTGTATGAATAAAAGTTGTGTCAAACCAATTTGTCAAAGCTTGTTGTATCAAAACTGGTTCTATCAACAGTGGTGCTATCTAGGTAAGTAATCTGAAAGCTTATATCAAAGACAATTGCATGGAAACAGGTTCCACTGAAGTCGGTTTGATTGGGTCTGGTTACATCAAAGTGTGTTATACTGAGATGAATATGTTTCTATCAGGCTTCCCAGTTCTGATGACAGCTTGTTGTATCACCAAACAATACTTGTCACTTCCCTTAACTTCAAAGTAACCATTCTGAATTGCAGCAAATTTTGTTTGTTAATTTACAAAATTCCACTATAAGATTTGTGAAAATGAATGAGATCTGTTTTCAAAACTTTTCAAAACTGATTTTGAAAAAGCATGTTTACCATTTTTTTTTTCACTATGTGTGTATATTTACATGCCACAGATTGTGCATCCACATAAGGGTCCAGTTTAGGAATGCATGTGTGTCTTTTCATGTAAAAACCAACCACAACAGCAAAAAAAGAAAGAAAAAAAAAAAAAAAAAAAAAAAAAGAGCTGTGAAAGGCACATCTTTCAGATAGATGGGAAGGTTACACTTGTCACCACACAAAACACAATAAACTGAAACCATTCCTCATTTTTAATCTGTGCACAGAGCAACAAAAAAAAACAAAAAACAAAAAAAATGCAACATTCGTGTCGATCTATTGATCAGAAAGTGTACCACTGATCCAAAATTGCACATCAATTATGTCCTCTTTTTTTCAAATCAAGTCCAACAGAACAAAAAATGGACACAATCATACTGTTCAGGGCTGTTGTGGTAACAATGCTGTCACTCACAACAGAACAAAAAATGGACACAATCATCATGTTCAGGGCTGTTGTGGTAACAATGCTGTCACTCACAACAGAACAAAAAATGGACACAATCATACTGTTCAGGGCTGTTGTGGTAACAATGCTGTCACTCACAACAGAACAAAAAATGGACACAATCATACTGTTCAGGGCTGTTGTGGTAACAATGCTGTCACTCACAACAGAACAAAAAATGGACACAATCATACTGTTCAGGGCTGTTGTGGTAACAATGCTGTCACTCACAACAGAACAAAAATGGACACAATCATCATGTTCAGGGCTGTTGTGGTAACAATGCTGTCACTCAACAGAACACAAGTTTCGATTAAAACAAATCTAACTTCAGAACAAAAGCCGAGATGGAACGAGAACAACAACAAAACGAAACTTTACTTTTAAAAAAAAAGTGTACAACTGTTTCAGGTTGTAAATTTCAATAAATTAAAGCATTTTCACCAAAAACATGACTGCATACCTGTGACTGAAATGAGATCTTTCACATGAAGCAGTTTAAAAAACATTTTTTGGTGTCATTGTTGTTGTTGTTTTGCATGCGTCTCTCTGCATCTCTCTCTACCTTCTTTGACAGAAAAAGAAAGTGTGACAAAAGTTCTCATTAATTATGTGCATTCATTTAATTGAAATACATCCGTACACATTTCCAACCATTTACTAGTTCTCATCTGGACTGGTATGCACGTCAAACCCGATTAGCTTATTCGCGTTTAGGGCTTAAACGCGGTTAGCTATTCGGAGCTTAAACGCGGATAGCCCCTCTCCGGTTTTGGTATGCACAACGCCCTATTCGCGATTGAATAGCTCTCCGCGTTTACAGGGCAGGAAACGGCGCTCTATTTATAGATTCTTGGCAAAACCGGGGTGCAGCAGGCACTGCTTTCGGTTTAGTCATACCCTCAGAGTCCTCCGGCACGTCAAGCCGTAGGCGTCGGGCTCGGTTGTGGAGCATAACACATACGACAATCACCTTGCATGCCTTGTGTGGATGCAGGCGAAGGCGTCAAAGGCAATGCCATCGGCGCTTCAGCACACCTATGCTTCTCTCCACTGTCGCTCGAGCAGACATATGGCTTCTGTTATAGTTCCTCTCTGCACGAGTAGCTGGATGAGCAAGCGGGGTGAACAGCCAGTCACGTTGCATGTACCCACTGTCACCAAGAATGATGCCATCAACAGGCTTGGGGTTGTTTTCGAAGGCATGGAACAGTGGACTTTCACGCAAGATTCTTGAATCATGCACACTCCCTGGCCACTTTGCGACACAATTGATGAATACAAGGTCTGCATCACAGATTACCTGAAACCAAATTGACCCCAAAATGCATTTACACTGAATTATAAAAAAAAAATCACACACACACACACACACACACACACACACACACACACACACACTACTTTTAAACTGTTCACTCTGGGGCGATCTACATAGAGACAAAGAATTTTTTTTCTAAATCAAAAGTGACAAAAAGCCAACCATCTAGAGTGATTAAACATCTTGATTTCCGGAATAAATCTTCAGTGCCGGAGAAGACTGGCAGTAAGTATGGGAAGCTACAAATGTGCACTATCATTGAATGCACTATCATTGAAAACAACAAATAATAATTGCCCTTGGAAATGTGCTGGAAAGTGGGGCGATTCACACACACACACACACAACACACACACACACACACACACCACACACACACCACACACACACACACACACACTCACACACACACACACACACACACACATACACACACACACACACACGCTCACACACACACACACACACACACACACACACACACACACACACATACACACACTCATCTTGACTTTATCTTCAGCAGTCATATGTTTGTGTGATTATTGTTTAACACAGTTTTTCCAAATAAGGTAAAGATATTTTATATTCGGTCCATACCTGTACATTGATGGAGTGGTAGCCTTTCCGGTTGACGAACTCATGCTCTTGGTCCTGTGGTCGTTGGATTCGCACCTGAGTCCCATCAATGCACCCCACAACATTGGGAAAACCATAGTTCTGGAAAATGGTTCTCTTTGTCCGGTTTGCTGTGGCTTGGTCCGGAAAAGTGATGTATTGCTTCGAGCGACGGAATAGAGCATTTGTCACACGAGACACCGCCCGGCTCTCCGTGGACTGGTCAACCCCAACCAACTCGCCACACACGTCTTGAAAGCTTGAAGTCGCCAGGTACCGCAGTGTAACAAGCACCTGCTGCAAGGGTGTCAAGGTAAACCCACGATTCTCCAACCGTATCTCACCTTCCACCTCGTTTGTCAGCTCCAAAATATGTTGCCGCCTAAACCTTAACTTTCGGAGCAGTTCTAGGTCATCGTACAGGTCAAACGGGTTCTTCCTGTCACGAAAGATGCGGTTTCTTCGCAATTGCCGTCGCTGTCTCACTTGGAAAAACATCAATGCAGCCATATTTATCCGTGTTTAGGCTCGCTATCGGACCCCTGAGGCACCGATAACTTTATCCGCGTTTAGCCGAGTCGGATAGCTTATGCGGTCTGACGTGCATACCAAAATCTGCCGCCTATCCACCGAATAGGCGCTATTCGCGGATAGCCCTCTATCCGGATCGACGTGCATACAGGCCCTGGTTCTGACTTTAAAAGAAAAAAAGGAAGAAAAAAGAAGAAGGAACACTTTAAATCATTGTCTACTCCCCCCCCCCCCCCCCCCCCCCCCCCCCCCCCCACAGTTAACCAGTGCCCGCCTTCAAATGCAATGAATGTTCTGTTTATTACACACAGTCTTGTCTAAACTCTGATCAATATGACCTGTGTGGAACCTGGTTACTCACATTCTTCCTGGTATGAAAAAAAAAAAAAAAAAGTATTTGCTTAATTAATGAATGATGAGAAAACTGAAATCATTGATAAGGAAGAACAGACAAAAAAAAAAAAAAAAAAAAAAAGGAAAAAAAAAAAAAAAAAAGAAGATTATGGCTAAAGAGACATGTAACACTGTGTTGGTAGAGTCCCAGTACAAAAATCTTTGCTTCATCAAAGGTAAGTCACCTGTGGGTGCTACAGATCAACTGAAACTAAATGAACATCCATGTTTTGCTTAATAATACAGGGTTAAAAATGAAGTACAGTCAGAAATGCAAAAAAATTAGGGATAAATAGGATTACCAGATGCTTGACAACACATATATACCAAAATCAAATGCAATCTGGAATATGAATTGAGTAACAAAGAGTGGAAATCAACTCTGGTTATCAAATATCAAAGCAGAAATTAGTAATAAATTAGGATGTGATATATTGAATTACAATAAACTGAATCTCTTGTGGACAGACATATTTTAAACTTTAAAAAAAAAGATGACTAGGCAGTGTCATAAGGTTTTATTTTGCTGCAGAGATCTGATTATTAGAACTTGTGCTTTTACTTTTTACAGTTCACAAGAAGCAGATTGAAAACAATGTTCTGGATTAGACCTCTGGGGGAGAATGACGCTGGATTAGACATCTGGTGGAGAATGACGCTTTCATAATGGTCTTTTGTGACAAAACATGAACACAAATTTTGAAACTGGTAATAGTTATATCAAAGCTGTGAAAATTACTGGAGAAGAAAACAATGAAGTACTGTGATGTGGGCAGTTCAAGCACATGAACAGCAATGATTAGTTGAAATGCAAAAAGAACCATGCCTTACTTTTGAGTTGCTGACTCAGAAAACATCAGAATGTGTTCACTTTAGAAGATAGACAGCATGATTTAGCCTAAAACATTCTGTAAAAAGTTGACAAATAAATGATGCCAAATTAAAAAGGTCTCAGATCAGAAGCGCACTCAGAATATTGGCAGCACGTGTTCTTCGACAAACTACAGTGGAATCTCTGTACAACCGCCCTGAAATTGTCATGAAAATTCAGTCTGTGAAAAGAAGGATTTTAACAGACAGATGACAAAATATAATGAAATGAAGTCTGTATAGAGAGGTATTTTAACAGGCAGATGACAAAATATCATGAAATTAAGTCTGTATAGAGAAGGGTTTTAACAGGCAGATGACAAAATATCATGAAATTAAGCCTGTATAGAGAAGAGTTTTAATAGGCAGATGACAAAACGCCATGACAATTCAGTCTGTGTAGAGATGGGTTTTCACAGGCAGGTTACAGAATGTGAAAATGCTTAAAACTGATCATGCGTGACAGCTATGAAAATGAACAGAAGAACAATCCAGTTCCCCTTCAAACCTCTCCTCACAAAGATAGAGGGCCATGCCGCATACAATAAAGGAAAATTTTCTGCAGTCTTGCCAAGATCACATTCAGCAGAAAAATGAGCATGGCTAAAGTCACTTAGGTGCAAATCATAGAGGTTTCAGTTTAGTCAAAAAGTTGCTTTGTAACAGACTGATGCTGGCAATTCTTTCCCCAACAATTCAGTACACACTACAGGTAATCACAGACTCTGCCTGGAATAGGGAGAGTTTGTTCTTCATAGATCGAAAATAATATTACAGTGTACGACAAATCATCCCTCAAATGTTTGTGGTTATTGTGAAGAGAGAGTCATTATATTACACAGAGAGGTCATAAAGTAGTTCCACTGTATGAATGTTGTTGAATCAAGTAACTGCTTACTGCTTTTTGTCAGAGAGAGGCAGACATACTCTGTGTGTGTGTGTGTGTGTGTGTGTGTGTGTGTGTGTGTATGTGTGTGTGTGTGTGTGTGTGTGTGGTGTGTGTGTGTGTGTGTGTGTGTGTGTGTGTGTTGTCATGTGCATGAATTCCAGCAAAAATTTCCAAGCATGCGAAGCAGCAAAGGACAATCAATCAATCTATCAACAACATAAACATTGTTTTTTGGGATGGGACATTAGTGTTAAGGTTGTTAACCACAAGCATATCAAGCGACACAAACTAGCAATCCACTACATTCCAGCCAACATGTGCTGTGGAGTCACACCCAGTTACATGCTCAATGACCCAACTTTCCTACAGCAAACTGATTAGTTTTTAAGAAATGCAAAACTGCACTGAATTCTGGGAGGGAATTCTGGTCAGATACGCCATGCAGCCTCATCACTGTTTTGTTACGATTGCCTATACAACAATAGCTTGCTGTTGGTCAGTATTGCATGTACCAGCACAAATGCTGTGTAATCTGGTTTTCTTGTCAAACTTACAGACTGATCATGAGAAAAGAAGTAATCAGTACTACAAAATCTGAGAAGAAACAATGAAAGACCGTGAGTTGCTTTGAAAATCACATACAGAGAGAATGGAAGGGTAACTCGCATCATTTAATCAGATTTTAACCTACAGCATTAAAACTGAATTATTTCATTACACAACAAATCATGGTAACCAAAAACGTAATGCTGACTGAAAAAAAAAAGATTTTCATTACATGGGTTTTGACAACACTTAAAAATGAAATCACGAAATAATAAGTAGGTGAATAATAGATACATGAAAATATATAACTGGATAATTTATACCCTTTGATAAGGAGATTTCAGGACTTGGTCAAGAACAATGAACACTGGTGTGGTGTTCCAGTAAACATACAGTTTTGTCAATTCCTTCATGATGCGTGGACTCAGTCTTCATACAGTCACACTGAAACATCACTGGAGAGATGTCTGAAAATGAAGCAATAGTTATGGCCTTTTCATGCCATGTTGCCTTATCCACTTACGACATTTTTTTTTTTATCTCTTCCTCATGCTATTCACTTTTTTTAAATTTTGTATCCAAGTATAATCACTTATGGCCTTCACTTTAAATATTCACAGGATGCAAAATCGCATGCTGTATATTCAGACCTGTCACACCTGACTTTCACTACATGAAAGTGCACGTGCTTGTCTTCCATTGTTTGACAATGTGAGCAGCCAACCCTCTAGGGTCAAACTTTGGGAGCCAGGGGATGAGATGCCACAGTTTCACTGAAAGTGTATCGACTCCCGACTATTTCCACTGAAAAACATAAGACTTAAAACATGTATCTTCCTTTACATGTAGTTGCTAGCATTCAAAGAACATCACACTCTGACTTTTCTCTTCAACATTTCATCAGCCTTTTCATAAAATTACTTCAACAACGTAACAATCTTTAAACAAAAAGGTAAAGTTCCAGTTTTGTTTTTCACAAAATTCAGGATTTCAGGAACTGCTTCTGAAATATAGGCATTCCAGAAAAAAAATTCAGGAGGGTTGGCAACTGAGACATATATCCAAAGGTTATACTGGCCACTCTTGTTTTGTGTTGTTTGTTGTTAATTCTAATGTTTATGTTCAATAACATGATATAGTACTGTGTTTGTATAAGCATCTGCCTATTTTTGTTCCCATTCTCTGGTTTACTCTGATAAAACATATTTGTGCACTTATTTCTTTAATCTTGTGCACTTTAATGTTAGCCTTAAAAAACTCAAAAATATCGCAACTTTAAAAACCACCTGTAACACCTTTGGAAATATATGCACATTTGAACTCAGTGCTAGCATTTATTACATTCTTTAACCAGCACCACCACCCCTTCCCCACTCAAAAAAAGTACATATTATATTCTGACCAGTAGCTGAAATATATCTGAAGAGGTGGGGCCGAGGGGTGTGTGGGGGAGGGGAGGGGGGGGGGAGGGTTGAAAGGCCCATGAATTTGAGCAAAGACCAATTGCACGAAAAGAAACAACCACAAAAAATGAGCAAAGAACAGCGATCAAAATAGTAATGCTCATTACGGTTACCACATCCTTGGTTATCTATGTTAGCTGCTTACAATGAACTTATGTGATGTACATCGGCTGTATTACAAATTTATTAACTGTTAATAATGAAACACAAACTTTGCTGTCACCCAACACAATTGCTTGTAAACTTACCATTCAGGTTAGCTTGGGTTTTGCTACCAGATCACATTTGCAGTTGTCACAGACCCACACCACCATCATGAAATGAATCTGACATACAAACAGCTTCAAACAAAAATGTGAAAAACAACACGAATGACAGAGACAACTGGAACAAGGAAGAAAAAGAGACCTCAGATCAGCTGGAAATAAAGAATTTCTACTCACAACACAATGGCATGGACCAGAAATACTCAGTTTATAAAATCCACCTTTGTGACAAAAACCAAACCAAACTAAAACAAAACAAACAAAAAAACAGAAGAAAAATTCCTCAATGTTTAATTTGAGCCCATTGTCAATTTGTATCGATTCCCAGACAAACATTATTTACTCATTCATTGACATGTGTATTTACTGGAATTCTTCCACAAAATAAGTGTAAAATGAACATGATGTGCATGCATCACTCTTCACACGACATGCATGCACTACTGGGTGTTGACTCATTCATTGCACAGAATACTGACTATATCCTTCTGATTATTCTGCATGAGCTGTCATCCAAAAGGAAGGAACCAAAACAAAATACAGAACTCTTGACAAGATGGCCATCAGACGTAACAGCCACCATGAGATCAACCAGACGCCAAAGAACAAGAAGACACTGTTCTCTGGCACCCTCCAATACCATCGCTTCCACCTCCATCCTCTCTTCTTCTTCTTTGTCTTTTTCTGCAACCTGTTCCATCTGTGTGTGTGTGTGTGTGTGTGTGTGTGTTCAATCATTTCAGGTCATTCCAACGAATGTAATGCTATGAACTCCTGCCTCGGTCTGTTGCAATGGGTCTCTTTGTGTGGATTGTGTTGCCTATGTACACAACTACATTTATGCCTGCAGACATTACATGCAAACGCTCAGTCCTCCTGGCCAGCACATGTATATCTATCTGGGATTTCAGTGTATGCTGTAGTTGTCATTGACTGACTTCTCTTCACCTTTGCACCATGAAGTTAGACATGGTCAGAAACCCTGGTCCCTGTGATACCAATCCACTTGTGCATGCACACACATGCAAATCCCTTCAATATTCCCCACAAACCCTCTCAAAATAATCCCTCCTCTTCTTCTTTCTTTCACACCATTTTGGACAATTTCTTCTGCCAGCAAAAGGCACCATTCTTATTCCTTTAAAACAAAACAAAAGTTTAAAGTGCCGGTGAACTTAAGTGTCACTTTTGATAGGATTAAAAATTCACATCTGTATAAAAAAAGAAGTTCACTTCTACACAAATATATTCTTCAAAAATAGAATGAATAAGAATTCTATGATCAAATCATTTAAGAATACCTCATTTTTTTCTGTAGGACTGCTTCAACTTGAGAGAGAGAGAGAGAGAGAGTGCATGTGTGTGTGTGTGTGTGTGTGTGTGTGTGTGCGTGCGCGTGCGCACGTACATGTGTGCGTGTAAAAAAACTATTAGGTTTCTGGGACCAGAAGTTAAACAAAAACTCAATATTACACAATTTGGTAAGTTAAAGAAACATGACTGAATTATTTGTACACGCAGGACACTCGCCACACAACGCACGCAATTTATGAAGACACAGAACAATGAACAGCAAACTAGCTTTGCAATAAAGTAAGTTTCTAGGAAAGAATATCAATGGACCAAAGTTCATCACAACCTGCTCACTCTACTGATCTACGGCAGTCATCCCCGACTTTCAAACTACAACTACTGTTAGCTCTGATCAAGCCCTAAGGACCTGCATGTCTAGTAAGATTTGTGAAGCTGGAGAAGCTATAAGCCATAGGTTGGTCTGCCGGCGAAAATAGACTGGAAAAGGACTACACATTTGAAAAGTCTAGGATACCAAATCATCATTGATTACACCCCCAAAATGCCCTCTACAGAAAGAAAAGTGTATGGAACATAGGTCTGTGCATGCTACGTGGCATATCCTTACGAGGGAATTTCCACTTACGGATTGCTTCCATCTAACATAGCACAGAATGTGTACAATATCTTGAGACTGTAAGCAGTAAGTAACATGCATGTTCTACTCTGGTACTGACAGCTCTATCTCATTACCTCCAGTTGCCTGTGTAGTGTACAGCGAAATAAAAAAACATTGCAAGCTTTACGGCAAGGAAAGTTCATGCAGACTAGCATCTTGCACCTGTGTTGATTATTATAACTGATCAACACCAACCTCATCCTTTTAAAATGAACACGCTGAATTAAAACCGCTGTCATTACAGTATAGAAGTCAGAAAGTTGTAAAACATCCACAGAAACTTGGGAAATGCACAAAACTGAGGACTATCAGTTGAATGGACCATTGCAATGACAAGTGCACTTTGTATCAAATATCCTGCGGATAACAGGAAGGAGCAAATGAACACACAAAAGTACACCCTTCGCACCTTCTGTGAATTCATGAACTTGAACACACAACATACTGCATACAGCACAAATGATACACACACAGTGATGATAAATGCATACAAACTCAGCAAGGATGCATGGCATACACATATACAAATGACACGATGCACACACACACACACACATAAAAAATATAATGACGCAATGCACACACACCAAAAACACAGCGCACACAAACACACAAATGATACAATCCATACAGAGACACCAATAATATGATGCACACAATTACACAAATGATACAATCCATACAGACATACACCTATGATATAATGTACACAATTAAAAAAATGTTACAATGTAAACAAACGCACCAGCAATACTGTGCAGCCCAACACACCAATGATAAAATGCAAACAAAAATACCAATGATACAATGCATACAAACACATACAGTCATACAATGCACATATTTGTAATTTTCCCTCTGTCTGAAATGAAAAGAAAGGGCAATATTAGTTACACTATAACCATTCTATACCAATATTTGTCAAACCTCTAATTAATTGCCTGTGTATCACAAACCAAAACTTGTACAAGAAGACAAGCATCATAAGCGTTTGTTCTTCTCTGTTAAATCCGTTATAAAGAGGCGTTTCTTACACACACTCTCTTGGTGACTGGAATGTAAGATATGAAGATTATTTATTACAAAGGCTTGAGTACGAATGTTCAAGTATGGCATTCTCAGTAAAAATTGTTAATGTAGCCCCAAACTTAAAAACTTAGAAAAAAAAACAAAACCCCAAAACATTTAACAGTTTTCCATTTATAAAATCTGCCACTGTCCACAAATATATAGCTTACACTTTGAATACTTCAGTACTTTTAAAGTTATATATGCTTTTACATGTATACTCCTGAACAGCTTCAACAAAACAATGTCCCAGAGCGTTTAAAACATTCTGATTTCAAATGATGATTCTGATATGATTGTCTTCATACACATAAGTCTAAAAACTATATGCAAAGCAACACAAAAGCAAAGCATAGTGACACATAACGATTTCGTTCCTATCATATAGGGTTTACTTCTGGGGAAAAAAAACAACAGTTTTGTGAATTTGTTTCAAATACTCCCGGTGACAAACTGTAATATATGAGAAAAATACAGAACAATCATGTTCATAGGTATATATGATGATAGTGGCAGATTCTTGGTATCTGAAGATCTGAGGGAAGAAAATCGTTCATATGGATCTGGATTTATGTAAAAGGTAGGTAGATAGAGAAAGAGAGATACAGGCAGACAGACAGATCGATAGATGCAGATGAATATAAATCCAGTTATAAACTAGGCCTGATAGATACACCTGCAATGTTGATCAGGAAGTTTGAGCAACAGTCTCCCCAAACTGTCATGTCAATCTGTGTTCTATCATCCTGAACTAGAGCTGAAAGACAGACACATCCCAAAATGATGTTCAGGATTCTAATATGTTCAGAACTAGTGAACAAGCACACCCTTGTTTAAAAAAAAAAAAAAAAAAAAAAACTTCTTGGGGGAAGGGGGGGGTGTGGTTGGATAGGGGGGAAAGAGGGTGGAGGAGGGAGGGGGTCTCATCATCAATACCCTCCCGGTGGCACCATTCCCATGCCCTTCATTGTGGTTTCCCTATACAGAGCTACACCCAACTTCATCCTGTCACATGCTGAGCACCGGCAACCCACAAAAGGGAGCATCAATATCAAGTTTGTCATGAGGCAAACCTGCCACAGCAGACACAGCACTGCTGATGAGTCACTTTGGTAGCATTCAGTAGCACCTGTTCTAGTCCAAGGTGCACAAACCACCACCTAATAAAGCCCCCCATGAGCCTCCTCTGTTTGGGTGTCAGCTCGTCCATCCCACAACAGTCCTGTCAAGTTACTGACGTTGAGGACTTTGAAAAGAACTGGCCACAGGGATATGAGGGGGATCAATCACCACAAAAGCAGGACACGGAGGACCACACATTGCAAGGCTTTTTTCTGTGGTGTGCGACGATCAACAGCATCATCTTAGTGCCGTGGAATTCTGTTAGCCTGGAACCTACCAGGCCTCAGATGAAAACACATTCAGCACTGGTCAGGTAATTTGAAACAACACCATCAGGAATGCAGTCCATTCCATAAGCAGGCAAATGACATTCATTTGTGTGGTTCTAGCATTCCCATCCATGCCTATATCGAACTGGTTCAACACTTACTGTTTGCTATTTCACGAAAAGATGGATAATCTCATGGATGATGGGGCATTGCCTCTTTTCTTTTTGAATTTCACCCATCACTTGGACAATATTTTTGAGGAAGGAGTCTGAATATTTTTCAATCACATAACAAATCAATGTGAATACCACTTAAATAATACTGCCTGTTGAAGATGATATACTCAGATGAAGCCTTATGACTAGAAACAAACTGTTCTTTCACCGATGTTTCAATCCTGCAGTGAAATAATCAAAAATGACACATCAATGTTGGTAACAACTTGCTGTAACCAACATATTAGCTTACACCTCTTTTACCATTATAGCCCATTAACATAGCAGCCTTCCCACTATACACCATACTCACCTCTCTGTTGCCATTTCTGTCATCACGTTAACATTATATGTCATCAGGATCATAGTCACCCAAAAGACCACATAGACAATCATTATAAACTTTCTTTGTAGTCATCATTATCACCAAAATCACATACAATCAACAAGCATAATATCTTAAATCTCTGAGTTCCGTTGGCAACAGCCTCAGAGGGGAACATTGGAAATCATGTTAAGTTACTCCAGAGGCATTGGCAAAGATGACCGAGTGTAGCATCACAACACACAAATGCTGTCTAATCTTTAGTAACACGACTCAATCCAACTGAGACAAACTGTTTTTCAATATAAAACAATCAGGCTGGAGTGCTTGATGTTTCTCATCATCAGACAGAAATAAAAGCTGTGCAAAACTGAATGATATGGCAAATCTGATTCATTCGGGCATTCACAGGTTAAAAAGATCACAAAAGCTTTAGATTGTGCCCCTTACAGCCATAACACAAATGTAAAGCTGAACAACAAAACACATTGTCAACATTCATACACATGAAGAGCATAAGCATGCACGCATACACTTTCACACACATGCACACTCTAACACACACACACACACACACACACACACACACAGATAGGCAACAACACAACAGGTAAAGCCCAAAGTGTTCAAAGCACAGAAACATGATAAACAGAAAGGAAACTGAATATCCATAATCACAGGCCAGAGAGACAGACCATGTTGGATTGCAGTAAAAGACAACTTTCTCTTGAATGTCTCAAAGCTGCTGACAAGCTGAATCGTATGATGCTGATTTTCACATGAAGTAACATATTAACCCAAGGTGAAGTGATTTTCAAATGAATCAAAAAGAACATGAGGATGCTTCAGCCTGAAACAAAAAAAACAAAACCCTTAAAACAGAATGGACAAGACTGAAGGACAACAAAAATTTACAACAGAAGCAAATAGTGATCTCGTCTGACATAAACTGACAATATGAAATAAAAACAACAACAAATAAACCAGGCGAAGCACACACACACACACACACACACACACGCACACACACACACGCACACACACACACACACACACACACACACACATACACACACACACGCACACACACACACACACACAGAGAAACACACATGCATGCACACAAGCGCGCACACAAGCGCACACACACACACAAACAAACCGCCAAACATACAACAAATGCAGCATACTGGTATGAACAGTTTACTTTTAGTTTCATCTATGCGAGTCAGAATTTAGATTTAAAAAAGAGAATGTCAAGCGCTATAAAACCTGAGTGAGACCTTTTAGTTTTATTACCCTGAATGAGAACTCTTAGTTTTGTTACCCTGAATTAAAAAAAAAAAAATCATATATATTTCTTCTTGTAACTTTTCCTCAGGTCTCAACAGCTGTTCATTAATCAAAGTAGCAAAGAAATTTGGGGCAGCAAATATTTTACCATTAGTAATGTCAGCTGGAAAATCAGAAGAACAAATTTGGAACCAGTTCAAAGGAACAGAAATTTAAGTCTTTAACAATAGCAATCAGGTGTGTTACCTAATCCGACAGAGTGGAAATATTGTAACAGCTGAACCAGAAAGCATTAATTAATGTAAGTTCATGGCATCTGTCTGTTTAACACAGTACGATGTACCGTAAAGTTCGGTCTATTGAGCGCACCTGTATATAAGCCGCACCCACTAAATTTTTTAAAAATCTGAACTTTTTTTCACAAATAAGCCGCACTGGTTTATAAGCCGCAGATATATGCAACACAGTCCGATGTGAAGCAGGCGGCAGCTGGCCGAGCATTGAGTTAACACAGTGTCGAAAATCAACACATACAATGGGTTCATTGCATTCATTGGCGTTTAAATAGGTCAGAATACAAGAGCATGTTTCCAGCTTTACTTCAGTCTTTTTTTTTTTTTTTAGTACGATGTGTTTTAAATCAATCAGAATCGAAGTTTTTATGAGGCTTCTTACAAGTGTTGTCTTTCCAACATCATTGCTTTAAAAAAAAAAAAAAAAAAAACCCCAACACATTAACGATGCGCTAGAAAGGCAGTTCTCTCCTGCATTCATTGGTGTATCAAGCTAAGTGATTGGTTGAGTACTCGAAAGCGCAAGCCAATCAAAGCAAAGGTATCAAATGCAAACCTACACTCCCTGTCCACGATTTCTACAATGGCGGAACGAAGCCAAGGTCTGACAATGACCGAGTCGAATGCGCTAATCGTTTTTGAACTGCAAGACGCACTTGGTAAGATAACGCATATAATAACAAACCAGAACATTAATGAAACGATTCGATTGTTTTATTTTGCTTAATACCATGCCAGTGCTTAGTTATTTTGTTCATAATTCAGCTAGTGTTAGTCAAGATTAAACAGGTTGGAAACAGCCCAAACATTGTGCCGTTCGAAGCAATCGTATTTTTGTAGAAGACAAACTGATGAAAAAAGATATCAGTAATGGGCTTTACTTACGTCGATTCCTGTATTTTTGAACAGGTTACTGATTCCATTACACGATTACAGAGAAAATTGTAGTTAAAAGCATCATAAAAATTCATGAAAAGTAAACACGATATGGTGAGTTACAGAGAAGCTAAGAATAGACGAGGGTGTGATGCTCCTGAAATCGGAAAAATCTGCAAATAAGCCACATCGTTGTTTAAGCCGCAGGGTTTAAAGCTGGGGAAAAAAGTCGCGGCTTATAGTCCAAACTTTACGGTAGTTTGGAAAAAAAAAAAATTAAGTGTTGAAAACAATATGCACAAGGAGATCTGAAAGAAGGAATGTTACAATAATAACCATTTAACAGACTGGTATGGATTTCTTTTCACAGCATCGTTATCATGTCGAGCGCACACACTCCTCTAGCCAAATCAAACGCAAGCCACTCTCCACTTACATCATCATTCTCAAACAACAACAGACAAATGAACACTCATAATTATGAAAACTGGTAAAAATATGGGATTTGAAATATGGGAACCAGAAGCCACGAAAAATTATATTAAAGCTTTTGAATGATGGTTTAACGGATATGCAGGAATCCTACCCAAGTGGACAGAAATATGTGGGAACTCCACTGTTCTGATCTTGCCTATTAAAACTCCCTCCCTGGTGTAACCTGAATGAAAATGATCCATCTACGTCACTGTATCATTAGGCTGTATAAGGACTTCCTCCCTGTCCTGACTTCGGACCAATCAGTCGTGGTCTACTTTGACTCTGGTGCAAAATGTTGGCTAACAAACGGCTGGAAATGCAACAAAACTTGTATCACAATGATCCGCTCAGTGGCTCAAGATTGACCTCTACAGTAAACACTATTTGGAGTAAACTCCCCTGCCGCACTTTCACACCTTCCATCAAGATTGTTGTGCAAAATGTCGCTGTCATCATCACGGAAAAGAACGGTGCTGTTCTTAGAAGAGTGAATCAAAGTAACTTTAAAGGAATTGTAATTTTGGTTGCCTAATCACTCGAGGCAGGACAGACACAGATTCAAAATGTCGTTACAGATAAAAATCAATTTCGGTCTGATGGAAGACAGGAGACGGTGGGTACAGGAAAGTTGTCCCAAATTCAAAAAACAATGTACACAGACAATAATGAAATGGTTTGGGAGTGGTTTTGTGGAGCTCCCATTTCTGGCTTTCTCATTGACTGGTATTCCGCTGGCCTGTCTGGAGACAACAGAGGGCTTAAAAGAATCAGCTGCTTTGGTAAAGTGGTTAACGTCACGGACTCCCGGCCAGAAGATCGTGGGTTCAATTCCCATCAGACCCACATGGGATTTTTCTGCCCTGACCGGCTCCTACCACATTTGTTTGCTATGGGCTCAACTGGGAAGACTGGTACTACACAGTCGAGTTTCATTCACTTAACGGATGTGTCTCTGAGAGTGTTACTCAAATTTCCTGACTGACCTGTAGGTGTCTGTATCTCTCAGACCTGGTTGATGTCGGCATATATTATAAAAGTAAGTATAGAATGCAGCTGTGTTGACTGCTCCCTGTGGATTGCTGATGCCAGGGCTGCGACTGGACGAGCCAGGCTGCGGCTATGGAAGAGCGGCTGCGATGAGCGGCGTGGACACAGTGCCAACAAATCAGCAGAGAAAATGGAACAGAAAAACAAAGAGGGGGTGGAGGGATGGCAACCCTTGAAACTAGCACTTTTCCGCTTTGTGAGACCAGATAACAATACAAATTTGCCTTTTCTTTATATGCCCTACAGAATATAAGGATACTGTGTACCTTTCATTTTATTAACAAATACTTTATCCTTTTTTCTCATCCCTTTTTGTTCCCCAGACAGGGACGGAAGATTCCTAATTTAAAAAAATTCCCCTACTGATTGTCTGGTTGACCTTATCGGGACCTAAGAGAAGGGTAGAGATCAACAGAATCAGATAGGATGAATTTAAGAGAAATCTCGTTTGTCACAAATGAATCTGCAAACACATGACCAAGACATAACATAAAGAAACATACAGGAATCACAGATGTTTCAGTAATAATCACCATGTGTAATATCTTTCATTAAGTCTGTAAAATGACAACTCAAAACAAGCACTGTGCATTTAATTTCTTTGGATATGTACACATCCGTGGACTGAAGGTTGGACAACTCTCAAATCAGAAAATGAAACACAAAAATGTACAAATCCAAACCCAGCCTTTTTTAAACCACCAAAATTAACCAAACAGGACTGAAACTTAAATGATTTATTAGCACCAATTTCAAGAAGAATCAATGTGAGGTTGTCTGTGTGTGTGTTGCAACGAAAACTGTGGCATGTCATTATTCTTGATTGTATGCAGCAGTAGATTTCATAAGAGTATTTCTCTTCACTGACATGGCTAACATCAGGTTCCTTATAACTGACATGCTGAGTACTTTGGGAGTGTTCACCACCCAGCTCCTGCCCACATGGATTACAGGATATTGCCATGTACATTCCACCTTCTGCCAATGGTCTGACTTGACGTGGGCAGAGGTACTAGCGTTTCAGTCCATCAGCTGGGATGGGAGGTCAGCGAAGTCTCCACTCTCCTTCCCCGTGCACTGCCAGTATTTGAACTCCTGACCTCCTAATGACTGACTCTGGGGAAAGGCCCAGTGACGGTGAGGAAAGACCCACTGACTGCAGGGAAAGTCCTGTTGACATCAGGAAGGACTGTAACACCGGGATCCTCTTCAGAGGGCATGTAAGACCTCATGTGGCGAAAGCTTGGCTGCGTCTGAATTTGTGCTGTCTTCACCCGTCAGCAGAACAGCAACGAGTGAGGCTGTGGGATGCACATGGCAGTTGCTTGACACAGGCATTTTTTGCTGGTGGGCTCTGCAGTCATAAAATATGGGCTGGTACACCCATGGTAACACTCTGTCGTGCCACGTCCTGTGTCCATTACACAAAAGCATCTGCCTGTGAGCAGTTATATCCCTTGACGTCTGAATAGAATGCCCTGTGTGTGCGCCTACACCCTACTTGAAGAACACAGTGCCGGCTTCCAAGGATGGTGCAGGATTGCTCACAGCTGGTTGGTTCAGCAGTTAAAGACAGTCTGGGTCCCACTCATACCTTCGGGTGTATCTTTTTCTTCTTAAAACCACTTGGCCACTGCATCTGTGTTTATGGATGGCTGCAGACAGTTGATGTCCAACTACTTATCATCTGATGTCCACCTTTAAACAGTCATCTCTACATTCTGGCAGCTAACAGTCAAGAACTAAGGACATGGTACAGCTTTGTGTCTAAAATTATAAAAGAACACAGCCCAGATTCTTTGATGATCTGACCTGATGCTGATCACAACATCATAACTTGATTTTTACATCTCATGAAGATAAGTGTGCAGAATAGGACACACACACATACATGTATATGTACACTTATAAAATGTACAGCCATCAGTATATACACAATACTAAAGGCTTTCAATACAACATATCATGGCAACAATACGTTCTTAAGTAAAAAAAAAAAAAAAAAAAATTCAGTCATTTTAATCACATATGTTAATCATATTTTCATGTTTCTTATATCATACAGTACCACATAAGACTGTCATCTGCACAGGAAAAAAAAGTTCAAGCATTTACAACGGGTACCATGAACGGTAAAAAAATGAACCAATATTGAAAAGATTAGCATCAAAAATTGTGATCCTTAACAATATAGTTTGCAACAAAGATGATACTTCTTGATGGTTAATGGTAGTGGATATCTGAAGTAAGCACACTGTACAAAAAACTGTCAACCTTGTCTGCTCAGGATGTAGACCACAGACAACCACTCCAGAGAGGCCAGGTGGTTTTGTTTTAATGACAGTTCATTTCTGTTTGTGCCTGCATTCTTCTTCATTAACCAGGAATACAGTGGATTTCATCCTGCAGTACATCATAAAAGTTATTATCATAGATTTTTTTTTCTCTCTGCTGCACCACCTTTATACTCATGAAGCTCACTGCTCATCTCAACAGTCCTCTCATCCAAGCTGCCCCTGTCCTAGTCATGAACTCAACAGTCCACATGGACCTGACAATACATGTTGCTGAGGGGTCACCTGCCACACAGAACACTGGGTCACTTTAAAGGTGTTCAGCAGTGCTTGGTGTGATTCCTGCTAACAACAATAACAGCTGAGCTGCAAAATTGGACAGAAAAAGAGAGTGGTCAGCCCTGACTGTTAACCTTCTCGCACAGTCTGAAAGCTCTGACCCAGAACGGTTTGCCCCAAACATGCACATGGGCATTCCTCACTACAGCAGAAGCCTGGAGTCTCTGGGAAAGACTGGTTCTTTCCCATGGATTTTAACTGAGACTTGCCAGTAACTTGGTAGGAGTTTTGCTGGGTGTGCCACAATTATTTCTGACGAGGTGTTTGTACGTTTTGACCGTCTGTTGACATTGGCTCAGCTTGGCAGAATGCACCAAAATAATTTGTAACAGGCTTTTTCTAGAAGTGCTCTGCAAGGTAATTTCTTATGCTATCACAGTGAAACTGTTTGGCAGAATTAAAAAAAAAATGTCACTCTTTTTTTGTCATGCTGAATTCAAGTTTTATCTTAGACATTGTTATTTTTGCTGCTGCCGCTGCCACTGACAATTATTGTATCATGCATATAAAGCCAAAAAAAAAAAACCCAACAAAGAAACACCAGCTTGAAACTGTCACCTGATCATAAAAGAAAAAATAAATAATAAAAGAAGTTCATAAAAACTTTTTAAACCCAGATTCTGGTCCTGTCAAGAGCTAAGTAAAGCAGCATCAAACTGTGGCACTGGAATGAGAAATGACTGATTGAAATGCCTGCATCAGAACCTGCAGATCATGTGAAAACGTACTTAAACACAATATACCCAGGTGACCATGTAGACAGTACTTCACAGGACAGTTTAGCTTTTTTGTTTAAAAATCTGAACAGTCTTTACTTGTTTAGACATGATTCTGCTAACTCTCTGAATAACCTCCCTATCAGCAGGAAGATTTTTCTGTGGTAACCGACGGGTAAAACAGAACTACAATTTGATTGAAGCCAGAAGAGAGCTTACTGTTGGGAACACCATGTAGATGCCATTAGATTTCACAGTGCAAGGCAAATGTTGATTAAAAATGTGTGCTTAAAAGCAAAATCTACGAACATCATTCATAACAAAATTTAGTATCACTTGGTCAAGGATATGTTTGAAATGAATGTTGAAAATGAAACCATAACTGAATCCTCAATCAATGAATACAAAGGGTAAATTAAATAAATACAAATAAATTACGATATTCATCAATCTGTTTGACCAGTCATTGGAACATATCTTTTAAAATCCAATTCACAAAAACATAAAATTCACACTACTTGCCAACACTTGGCATGTGTGCTCGCACTCCAGGACCTATCAACCAAAACAATTACCCCACATTATCAATCAAAACAATTACCCCACATAGTATTCAAACACCAACAAAAGCCACACTACAAAAACCTCTCCCTGCTCCCACATTCATACGTGGTTGGGTCAATTTACATGGCAGTATGAACAGGTCAACCCAGTCTCAATGTACACACACTTTACAAGAAAGGCTTGGCTGGTATTGGGTCCCACTGATCTCAGCACCTCAGGCATCGTCTACCTTTTGTCACCTATTCATTGCAGTGCACACAGTCACACCACAGTGCACGGAATCGCTCACACATGCACACACAGTGATGATGATTATTTGTGAGTATATCTTCATTTTGATTGCATTTCTGAGCAGTCATGTATGTGTAAGTTCGGTGAACATGTTACGATTGTATGTTTGAATGTGTGTAGTCGTTTTTCTCTCTATGTGTGTGTTGGCTGCGCTTGTGTTCTTTGCACATATCTGGACATGTTTCACAGATATAATGTCCTGTCAGTTTGTTGATGTGAGTGTGCGAGATCACATATGCACTGCTGCGCAGCTCTGGTCTCTCTCTCTCTCTCTTTCTCCTATTTTCCCTCCACTGCCTTTCTTACTCTACAGGAATGCATACACTCACACTTGTACACACACACACAGCTACATTTCATTTCTCTGATTTTCCCTCTCTCTGTGCAATCATCCTCACTAATGAAAGCAACATGATATGGCTGCGGACTGCCTGTCACAGCAACAGGTCTGCTCCCAGTGCTGGCTGCAGACTGCCGCCGCCCGGCAAAAACCGTCAGGCTGCACCATCCCCAGGCACACTCTTGTCTCCCCAGAAAGGCAGGAATGAAGACTGGAAACGAAGCCCCATGGCAACACACCACCCTTCCCCCCAATCTTCATGGAGATTTAAAGGCCATCTGCTAACATGTGTGGCAGCTTCTCCTTCAACTTGAAGTACTCCTCAAAACGACTGACCGCGTAGTCCTGGAAAAGAACAAAGGTTATCAGTACAAATTTCTGCTTGAAAAAAAAAAGAGAAAGAAAGAAAGAAAAGAAAACAAAAAACACGAATAACAGACACACTGATTTTGAGTTGGTGATTAATGAAGCAACAGCTGGGATTGTGGGAAGGATGAATAAAAATGTTGGCTTAGCCTGTCCCTCAAAGCAGAAATCGCAAATGGCCTCTTAGAAGTGGAAGTGTCTTTTCAAACCTCTTCTAGCCAGCCGGATAGACAGTAGTAGACTGCATGAATAATGTAACCAGGCCTCATTATGATATTGATTATTGATCGTAATTTTGAAAAATTACAGACAATTCATAACTCTGGTTTATTGTTACAATTCTACACAGCAACTTTAATAGCATATTTGATACATTAATCATTAATTTTGGCCGAGAAATTGCATGCATAAAGGGTCAGCTGGAGAAAAGTTTCATACATGGCAAAAGTCATCTGCACTTTTTTTGGAAGCATCTTGCAGCTAAAAATGATTTTCTTCTTCTTCTTCTTCTGCTGATACTCCCGCGGTCACTCCCTATATGGACAGGCAAGTATTAATCCCATCTACCCAACAAAGGGAGTGGAGTTTTGTGTGTATGACCGTTTTCTATCCCGCCATTACGGCAGCCATACTCCATCTTCGGGGAAGGTGCATGCTATGTGTAACGTGTCATCCATACCAACGGCCAAACTGGCCTTTTCTTCCGAAAGTTGGTGATGGGATTTTACGTGTGTGCAAGATGTTATGCGTGCGTTCACACACGGAACCTCGGTTTATAGTCTCATTCGAAAGACTGTATGGGAAATGGAGTCAGAACTAATGTTAACTCCGAGGGGAAAATCCCCCTGTACCGAAACGGCCTGGCGGAGGATTCGAACCCGCAACCCTTGGATTACGAGTCCGGCGCTCTACCAACTGAGCTATTCCGGCCCCTGATTTTATTCAAAACATCACAGGGAAAAGGAACTTTTGAGAGGGGTTCAGGCAGAATACAAACAAAATTCCACATAGTAAATCCCATCCTTTTCTTTCCTGTTGGCAGTCGGTGACAGTGATGATAAACGACTACAGGACAGTCACTGCGATGAGAAAGCGTTGTAAGTGGTTAAAGTCCTGTGTAAGACTAAGGTGTACGTGGTAAAAGTCCTGTGTAAGACTAAGGTAAGTGGTAAAAGTCCTGTAGTAAGACCAAGGTGTAATGGTAAAAGTCTGTGTAAGACTAAGGTGTAAGTGGTGAACAGTCCTGTTAAGACGAAGGTGTAAGTGGTGAAAGTCCTTGTAAACGAAGGTGTAAATGGTAAAAGTCCTGTGTAGACGAAGGTGTAAGTGGAAAAAGTCCTGTCATACGAAGGTTAAGTGGTAAAAGTCCTGTGTCAGACGAAGGTGTAAGTGGTAAAAGTCCTTGTCAGACTGAGGGGTAAGTGGTAAAAGTCCTGTGTCAGATGAGGTGTAAGTGGTAAAAGTCCTGTGTCAGACTAAGGTGTAAGTGGTGAAAGTCCTGTGTCAGACTAAGGTGTAAGTGGTGAAAGTCCTGTGTCAGACTAAGGTGTAAGTGGTGAAAGTCCAGTGTCAGACTAAGGTGTAAGTGGTAAAAGTCCTGTGTCAGACTAAGGTGTAAGTGGTAAAAGTCCTGTGTAAGACTAAGGTGTAAGTGGTGAAAGTCCTGTGTCAGACTAAGGTGTAAGTGGTGAAAGTCCTGTGTCAGACTAAGGTGTAAGTGGTGAAAGTCCTGTGTCAGACTAAGGTGTAAGTGGTAAAAGTCCTGTGTCAGACTAAGGTGTAAGTGGTAAAAGTCCTGTGTCAGACTAAGGTGTAAGTGGTAAAAGTTCTGTGTAAGACTAAGGTGTAAGTGGTAAAAGTCCTGTGTCAGACTAAGGTGTAAGTGGTAAAAGTCCTGTGTAAGGCTAAGGTGTAAGTGGTAAAAGTCCTGTGTCAGACTAGGAGTCTGTTACAAACAGAAAGCACTGCCATGAAACAAAAGAAATGGAAGTCATCAGAAACCTCAGCACTGTCCATGTTCACTGACGAGGTGAATGATTGTTTGGAGCAACTTGTGGTCAACAATCTTCGCAACCATCCATCCCCATTATCATAGAGGCATTAACCATGTCCCTTTCCCCCCTTACCCTCTAACCTCGTCTACTTTCCACCCATCCCAACCCTCCCTCTTTCCTCCTTTCTCTCCCTTCACACTAAATCCCTCTTGCAACCACCTGACCACAAACACCCTTTCCATACCCTAACACCCTCTCACTATCACTCTCTCTCCGCCTAACACCGACATTTAACTGCAATGCTAAATGGTTACAAAATCATTCAATCTGTGATAAGAAATCTAAGCTCAACCACAACTTCACAAAATCTAATGAGTTCAGCTGCAAAATGTTCAAGAAAAAAACTATCAACAACATTTCATCATTTTACGTAGACCAGCTGAACAACAGAAAACAATAAACAAATATTTGGAAGTTAATACAAAATAAAAGAAACCAATAAATCTAAACATATTATGGTGAAAATTGTTAAACACACTAAACTGTCTAGAATCACAACACACACACACACACACACACACACACACACACACCACACACACACACTACACACACACACACAACACAAAGAGTCCCCGTTGAACCAGCACTGGACAGGCCAGGCGTCCTCACCCAGTAGCAGAAGTCGATGCTGGAGGAGTGGCCCTGGATGGTGGCCCAGGTGCCCCACAGGAAGTGGGAGGCCAAGGCGAAGGTGTTGGTCTCCGCGTACATCTGCCGCAGGTCCTCCTCACTCACCGCCTCCTGGCCGCATGCCTTCAGGTAGTGCCGAAAAAATTCGTACTGTCCACGCAAACACAGGAAACCAGTGCTCAATTATCATTTTGTTAAGTCCATCAAAGGATGCTGAAGACTTTAAAAATCTCTTGTGTTATGCTCCAAAGCCAGTACTTTAAAATTTTAATCCCATCACACACATCAGTGGCACTCCTGTTTCCTGTATAGAGTCACCTAGCTGCCAAAAGACTTTTCATCATGGATGCCACCCATTTTTGTCCAATTTTTGACATTCAAACACCTGACAGAAAGATGCATAACCTGAGCTTTTTGAAAAGAAAGTAAACAGACTGTGAATTCAGGTTGAATTTACATCCATTTATCATCTTTGTTAACAACAAGAAACAAATGAAAACATTTTTCAGTTTTTCAAACAAGGTATGTGCAAACATGTTCTTTTCAGAAAACAGATCAATTGTAAGGAAAAATGGATTTCCTTAGCTTTACACCCTCAACATTTCCTTAGGTTACTTTTTGCAGCTTCAAAAACAGAAGTGTAAATATATTTGGATGATATCAATCTATTAAAGACAGGGAGAGGGGTCACTGTGCACATGTCTGTACAGCTGTAGGATACAATGAAGTGTACAGCTTGTCCTGAGACAGGAAGGCCATCTCATTCAGTGTGATTTATCATTATTATTATTATTACCATCATTATTATTGAGAGTACTTATATAGGACCTATCCTGGGTAAGAGATCTTGCTCTAAGTGCTTAACAAACCAAACTCTCATTTACACAACAGGCTGCCTACCTGGATACAGCCGACTGAAAAGCTGCCTGCTAATGACACATCTGTTTATTTGTTCCCTGTGTCATTCATTCTATCAGTCATGCAGTTTTCACTCAATCTCTCCATTTTTCACACAGGATGCAAGCTGTGTGTGTACCTATCATCCATGCCAATGGCCAAATTGGCCTTCTCTTCCAAAAGTTGGTGAAGATATTTTATGAGTGGGCGTGCAAGATATTATGCATGTGTTTACACATAGTTTATAGTCTCATTCGAAGGGCTAGATAGACAACAGAGTCAGAACCAATGTTAACTCCAAAGAAATCCCCCTGTACTGAAACTGCCCTGCCAAGATTGAAACACCCATCTTCAGGTATACGAGTCCAACACTTTACCAACTGTGAATTATTCCATCCCCAACTCAGAACTGTGAATAATGGAACACAATGTACTTCTTCCACTGGTGAATCTCAGTTAAGCAGCCATTGGAAAGTTCATTAATGACCAGGCACAAGGCTGCAGCATGAGGACAGCTGGAGATGACGGGGTTAAACAGAGGGGGTCTCCAGTAGAAGGCCCATGTAGTACTGACCCAGAGGAACTTGTTCTGTACACTAGCCACCATGGTGAAGTGGTCAGCATCGCAGACTCCCAGCTGGGAGGTCGTGGGTTCGATTCCCATCAGAGTCATGTGGGATTTTTCTGCCCCAATTGGCTCCTACCCAGAGTTGACTTTGCTACGGGCTCAGTTGGGAAGACTGGGACAACACAGTCGAGTTTCATCCACTTAATGGATGCGTCTCTGAGAATGTTGCTCAAATTTCCTGACCACCATTGCAGGTGTCTGTATCTCTCGGGCCTAGCTGATGCTGGGATATATTTTGAAAGTAAACACAGAGGACAGCCCTGTCATGTAGTCTCAGACTGGAATGGAAATTCGCAAAATCATCTTCATCAACCTCATTCTCATCAATCAGCATAAAAAAGTATCAAATTCTGTGGCCACGCATGCCCTGTTCTCATGGTGACCTTAGTAATGATGTCCTCTCCAGGTCTGAGACCTTGGTTTGAGTCCGTCAGGGTCACCGGTATAGGTCCATGGGGGCTGTCGTTTGACGGACATGGTGGCGCCCTCCAGAGGGAGAGCTCATTCACGCCAGCTCCGCGACTAAGTAATAATTGTTGTTAGTAGGGGACTTAGTAGGTGGTGTCCTGCATATGTTGGATCAGAACAGGCACCCCATGAACACCACCGAAGTGACTCGGCAGCAGTGCAGTGTCTCCTCTGGTGGGTTGCCTCGCCACGACTTGACACTGACTGCTCCCTGTGGAGTGCCGGTTCCGAGGCTGCGGTGGGACTGACCGGGCTGTGGCTGTGGACGGGTGTTGGAATAAGCAGCATGGGCGCACTGCCACTGAGGTGGCACAGAAGATGGGAAACAAAACAAAACAAAAAAAAATCAACAAAAAAAACCCCTGTTCCACACAGCAGATCTATACAGATTGGGGTCCTAGTACGGCAGGTCTTTACAGAAAAGTTTCATTGTCTATCACCCTTAAAATACAAACAACCTGATGACAATGATGTTGTGTGCCATCCATAAATTTGTACACAGGAAAGCAAAAGCACAGAAGAACAAATTTAGTACACTCTAAAAAACAAAAAAGAAAAAAAATCTTGAACACTCACTGTACACAAATGTAAAAAGGTGTAGTACCTTTTACTGGGTAGTGAAGTGAAGATCAGTGCAACTGTATGAGGTACAGAACCTTTTGTTTGACTGTTTTTACCATGTAGAAGATTGGCAGTATTTACTGCTCTGTTTGCATGGTCTGTATGGGCCTACAGACAAGCAGCAAACAGATGACTTTTTTTGTTCAATGTCTGTTTTGTTTTGCTCACAATCCAATGTTCAAATTCTGTTTAGCTGATTTTCACAAAATAAACTTCGTCTGCTTACGAAATTATGTTCTCATGTAACCACTGTATAGTAATATATTGTATTATGGTGCATTGCACCCTAAAGATATTGGTACAACAGGATTTCAACATAACTGAGTTTTCTATTTTCTTTTTCATTTATAAATAAGGAAAATCACATAATTCTCAATAAATTCACTGTTGTATAAATTAGGCAATGAAAGGTCCACAGGATAAGAAGAAGAAGAAAAAAACAGATGTAAAGTCTTTACCTGTTTATGACGAGAAGGGTATCTGTCTGTTTCAATGAAGAAAGTTTCCTCGTCATAGCAAATGGACCATTCACAAAAATGATTACCCAGGTCAAACCCCCTGCAATTTAACAACAAAACAACTAACTGACACTTGCTGAACCATTCTGTCTCATTCAAACCAACTTTGACAGCAATGATATAAATGTAACATGTCATGCATATATGCACATACACACATGCAAGCATGCATGTTGTCATTCACACACACACACACACACACACACACACACACACACACACACACACACACACACACTGTTGTGACTACAGCAACTACTAATGAACATTTCACATAGTCTTGTTAACTACATACTGAGTATACTGAGACACTTCTGTTCATCTTCAGAATAGTGTCTGCTAATTTATTATTGCCCCCACCCCCCAACACCATCCCCTGATTTCCAGTCCCAAACAAAATCTTTACCATTAACAACAGAATTTTTTAAAACTGAATTTTGTGAAGCACAGGATCAAATAAGTACCATTACAAATAATGCAAAATGCGTTAACATGTTTACTTTTTTTTTAAACAATGCATGTACTCAAATGAAAGGAAGGAAAGAGAGAGCCAGATGGGGAAAGAGAGAGACACAGAAACAGAGAGAGAGAGAGAGAGTGAGAGAGAGAGAGAGACAGGTAGAGAGAGAGAGAGGTCGTGATTAATGGATGGATTAAAAACACACAAAAAAAAGCAGTTACACAAATCTTATCTGTGATATTCAGGCAGGATTAATACCTCAATCAAGTACAGAACAGTTACAGAACAAAACTACACATACACATCATTTGTCTACAAAATCTCAACCATTCATATTCACACAATAAAGGTGCTTTTCAATTTTCTTTTTCATTTAGCCTTCGAATAACAACAAACCTGATGGAATTCAGCCCTTGTCTCTTCATATTTACATACATGAATTCAAAACAACTGACCAGAAGTAGTGTAAAGACAAATCACTGATCAGGAAACACAGACATAACTGACTTGTACCAACATCGGCAAGTGTTCCGCCTCTGTTGCTGGTACCAAAGTCGCATGAGTGGCACTCACCTGTAGTTGTAATTTCCATACTCCCAGTCAATGATGGTCATTCTCTTCTCTGAATCCGTTTCCCTGTCGTTGAACAGTATGTTGCCTGTACAGAGACACACACCATTCATAGGAACTGAATGATCCACATTTTCCTGTTTCTGAACAACACAGCTTTAGGCAGCTGACTCACTGACATGTGCAGAGCTGCCAACCTCTGAAGAGATTTAATAGGAATATTTTTGAAAACTGAGAGGAATAATTATTTCTGACTGTTGAGAGGACTACATTGCTATCACACCCAAAACTGAACTATGGCATTCCAGACACTTTAATTTATTTCCTTTGGTCAAGCGCTTTCATGGAATCACTGTCTCAGCCAGTACACTGCAGCTCTTTTACATTTCGGAAGCACACTGTCACTAAGCTTCATCTTATGACTTGGGTTATTTTTGCTCTTCAGAATCAACAGAACCTCTGTAGCGTCTTGACCCAAGGAGGGACCAAAATCTGTAAGGTTCTTCCTGACAAGGCTGAACACTTTCACAGGCCGAATGGCTGACTGGGATGAGCAGCACTCCCATCAGGACAGCAAAAAGCAGCCTGAATCTGCGCTTCTGTTCTAATTTCTTTTTCTTCTTTCCTGCCCCAGGGTTAATCAGTCCAGCCGATTGTTTTGACATGATGGCGGAAGAGGCTGAACCAAATGTAAGTTTCCAAACAGATCTTTGGCTATAGGCCCTACATACGACAGATGTGCAAACCCTGTGAATAAACAAACTTCCTTTTTTTCCTTTTTTTTTTTCCTTCATGGGCAGACGTCAAGTGGAATGAAGTGCGTTTGAGCACAATAAATTCCGCTGAAAACAGGGTGGTTGGCAGCTGTGGATGTGGTGACTACAGGCAACAAGGATGTCCACACTGTAAAAGAACATGACCCAGAAGACACTGACAGGACCTGGAGAGTAACACACAACTTGCTTTTGACCTGAAACCAATCCACCATATTCCACAAAGGGCGAGTGTGTGTGGAGAGAGGAGAGAGAGAGAGAGAGAGAGAGAGAGAAGTACAGAATGAAGTCATCCTTTTGTTCAAAAGTCTTTTTATATTGCGGCCAAGGATTTAAAGGACTCAAGATCTTGCACAATGGATACACTGGCAATGCAGTTTTTGTTTGTTTTTCATGAGATGGTATCAGACTGACAATGTCACCACTGAATGTTTCACTTTCACACAGATAACCACCCAGTTATAATGATGGAAGAATTGTTAACCTGCACTTGTTTTCCCCCACCACTGAACTGTTCAGATTAGCACCCAGTGTCACAGCATGGCATTAAACTGAGCTTCTTGCAATTCTATAGCCTGGTCCTGTCAACTGGTTCAACCATGCTAATAGCTGAGTAATCATAACACAAACGGGTTTCTTGTCCAAGAAAACTGAAACAGACAGCAATTTAACCCTCCTTAGTATGCACTTACTTGAGCTTAGTTATGCCGAAAACCATCGGCAAGGTAAGTAACTCCGTAATTTGAACATGGTTACCCAATTTAAAAATTAATTTAAAAGAGAGGAATGGAAATAGTGGAATGAAAATAATTTTTAAAATTCCTACGAATATATATGTTGCTGTATCATAAGTTTGAAGAATGTCACATGAGCCATTTAGTCGGGAAAAAAAAAACTTCTTCAGAACTTTCTTCCGAATCGTTGTTCATCATACCTTGAACCTCATCCCAGTCGAAATCTAGGTCACTCTAAGCTTCATTACCCAGCACTTTCACTAAGTCTTATGCCGTAAATCCTACAAATCACAGTATCTTCACCACTAAATCTCATTATAGAACGGCAGAAATCAAGGTTAGCCATGGTGAAAAACAGCATTTCGACCACAAAACTTTAAAAATTCATAACTCGAGAACTACGGCACGAATCGACTCGCGGTTTTTTGCAAACGGAAGTAAATGGCCACAGGAAGAAGGAAGTCATGTTCACGCAAGACTTCCTTTTCTACGAGAAACATGGCGGCGCCCATTGTTGCCACGTGTTTTACCGGGCGTTGGCAGGCGCTCAGCCTTTTGGCTGTGTGATTTCCGGTTGGGCGCTAGCGGGCGCTCGCTTGTCAAGAGGGTTAACTGAAAACAAACAAGCAAACTACAAAGCAACATACACATTCATGCACTCATGTGCTTGCAAACATGCATATTTTCCCAACAAACATATGTCACAGGCAGTCCATGACATCAACCATTTCATGTACTGCCTGACACGTCCACAGACATTAACAGTTTTCACCGTAAGAAAACGCTCTTTTCATGCCATAATGATCATTTTCATGCAGTAATATGGGTATTTTGATGTGAAAACAGTACTCATCACTGTCTTCTTGATGATAATGAATGCTTTCATCATGAAAAAAAAAGGGGGGGCCAGAATAGCTCAGTGGTAGAGCGCCAGACTCGTAATCTTGGTGATCCTGGGGTTGCGGGTTCGAATCTCTGCTGGGCCGTTTCGATACAGAGGGATTTCTCCCTCAGAGTTCACACTGATTCTGACTCCATTTCCCATACAGTCCGAATGAGACTAAACCGAGGTTCCATTTGTGAATGCATGCATAACATCTTGCACGCACGTAAAATCCCATGACCAACTTTCGGAAGAGAGGGCCAGTTTGGCCGTTGGTATGGATGACACGTTACACACAGCGTGCACCTTCCCCGCAGTATGACTGCCTTGATGGCGGGATAAAAAAATGGTCATACACACAAAACTCCACTCCCTTTGTTGGGTAGATGAAATTAATCCTTGCCTGTCTATACAGGGAGTGTCCTGCAGGAGTATCAGCCTGCGTACGCAGAGAGAGAGAGAGAGAGAGAGAGGAGAGAAGAGAGAGAAAAGAGAGAGAGAGATCATAAAAAAAGACGTTAATTGATGCTAGCTCATGGGGTTTGCCGTTTAGAAAAAAAAAACAGAAAAAAAAAAGAAAAAAAGGGCACAAAATTTACAAGTATTTTACAAACTTTTGATACCTAATTGACTAAATTTTCAGACAATATATACCGAAGACTGCTTATCACTGAACACCTGAGTACAACCGTACCTTTATTTCACAGCTGGGGTTATCCGCTTCAATCAATAAAAGCTCCATTCACTCCTCATGATGCTACCCTAACGGTTTTAGTCCAATTTCCTAGGTCTCCAAACAGCTGAAATATTCCACTAGTTTGACTCTGAAACCATGCAGGAACTGATTTCATTTTTTTCATATCTACAAAATCATTTTTTCCCAAAACAGGGGAGATTGGACTTGAGGCACTGCAGAGGTAAGGGGGGTGGAGGGTTGCAGCAGGGGGAATGGGAGGTGGGAGGGGAATGAGGGGTGGGGGAAGGGAGGGCACAACATCAAATGTACAAGCTGTTATGGTTCCTTATCAATTTTTGCGTGCTTGTATGGTATTTAATGGGTACCTCAGTTTCTGCAAACTTTCCTAAACCTTTACTGACTGTGTGAAACTTTAATTGAGATGCGATAGAAAAAGAAGGATGTATGACGAACTGCGTTATATGGCAAAAGAATTTAGAGTTCACGGAATTGTTTTCAAGGACAATACAGCAACTGGCCAGCAGATGGCATTTTCATTTCTGGCATTGCAGAGGATATGAATCATTGGTTATTCTGTCAGCACAGGCAGAATGTGATTTTTTTTTTCTTATTCTTAAACTTCACTAAAAATCTGAAGTCTCCAATTCATTCAGTTTTACTGATCAATAATGAGAGAAATAACTGACTTTTATTCTGATTATAAACATACTGAGCTTTAGGAAAAAGACCAAATGTTTAGGTAATGCAAGCATGTAAGAGTTGCATGTATGTATACCTACTCTGTGTGTGTTCGTGTGTGCGTGTGTGTGTGTAAGCGTGTGTTCTTGTTGTTCTGCTGGAATCACCTTCCTTACCTTCCTGTAGGTCGTTGTGACAGAACACGACAGGGGAATCCACCTTGCTGAGGATTTCACTGTGACACACAACAAAACATGTTCACATCATTTTCAGTTCCAGGGGATTTCACCTTGACACACAGGACAACATGTTCCTCTCATTCTGAGTTCTGGAGGACTTCCCTGTGACACCAGGACAACATGTACCTCTCATTTAGAGTTCTGGAGGACTTCTCTGTGACACTCAGGACAACATGTTCCTCTCATTTTGAGTTCTGGAGGACTTCCCTGTGACACTCAGGACACCAGGTTACTCTCATTTGAGTTCTGGAGGACTTCCCTGTGACACTCAGGACAACATGTTCCTCTCATTTTGAGTTCTGGAGGACTTCCCTGTGACACACAGGACAACATGTTCCTCTCATTCTGAGTTCTGGAGGACTTCACTGTGACATAAAACCCATTCACCTCATTTTCAGTTCCAGATGATTTCAGTGACACACAACCCATGTTCACATCACTTTTAGTTCTTGACGATTTCACTGTGACACACTGCACAATATGTTCATATCATTTTTCATTCTTGCGGATTTCACTGTGTCATAAAACCAATTCACATCATTTTTGGTTCTGAAGATTTTGACTGCGACACACAACACAACAAGTTCACATCAATTTTAGTTCATGGGATTTTCACTGTGACACAAAACATGTTCACATCATTTTAAGTTCTTGAGGATTTCACTGTGACACATAGTACGACATGCTCCCATCATTCAAAGTTCCTGAGGATCTGATAGTAATAAACAACACAACATGTCCATATCATTATCAGAATCCTGAGGTTTTCACTGCACAATACAAAATTTTGACATAATCTTAACTCTAATGGTGAGACATACGATATTCACGTAATTTCCCCCCCCCCCCCGACATAAAAAAAAAAATCATTTTTTTTATTCAATCTGACATGCAACTTATCATTTTCAGATCATGAGGATTTT
>CM065733.1:23259885-23397385 GCA_033310375.1 Conus canariensis | reverse complement strand
ATCTTAATCATCCTCATTCTCATCAGCATTAAAAAAAAAAAAAAAAAAATCAAATTCTGTGGCCCTTCATGCCATGCTCTCATGGTGACCTCAATTTCGATGTCCTCTCCACGTCTGTGGCCCTGGTTTGGTTCCGTCAGGGTCACCGGTATCGGCAAGTCCATGGGGGCTGTCGTTGGACGGACATGGTGGTGACCTCCGGAGGGAGAGCTCACTCACGCCGGCTCCGCGACTAAGCAATTATTGTTGTCAGTAGGGGGGTTAGTAGGTGGTGTCCTGCGTATGTTAGATCAGAACAGGCGCCACTGAACACCACCGAAGTGACTCGGCAGTAGTGCAGTGTCTCCTCCGGTGGGTTGCCTCTTAACGACTTGACATTGACTGCTCCCTGTGGATTGCTGGTGCCGGGGATGCGGCGGGACCGACCGGGCTGTGGCTGTGGCTGTGGAGTCGGAATGAGCGGCGTGGGTACACTGCCTCTGAGGTGGCGCAGAGGTTGGGACAGCAAAAAAAAAAAAAAAAAAAAAAAAAATAACAGAAGTCCCGTCTTCAAGCCTCAGTAAGAAGAAAGCTGTCCTTGGGAAAATATAGTCATATAGAAAAATCCACCTTAACTGTTAAAAAAAATATATACACAAGTCACACGTAAAGAAATTTTTGGGTGACGTTAAAAGCAGCATGCTCTCTGTGTGGAAAACAGCCTGAATTTCACTCAGCGAAATCTGTTCTGTTGTTGTTGTTGTTATCGTACCCAGGGATCATCCAAACAGCCAAAGCACTTGAACGCTATGGTACAAATGCATCAGCTAGAGACGAGAACATTACGTGTGTGACCATTTTTGATTACCCTGCCACATGGGCAGCCACACTCCGACTTCGAGGGATTTTGGAGACTGATAAATCTGTTCTGACAGACAATAGACTGGTAGACAATAGAAGATCAGTGTCACACACCCTTACTCGAACACGTTCTACCTGTGAAGGGTAAAGAGTACAGGTGTGATAGTTATTGAGCCCTAAACCTTAATAAGCGGAACCAGCACAAAATGCGTGCTGAACCCGAGGCTCGGCAATATGGTGGGGGAACACGACCGGCGAGCGGTGCCGACGATCGCGAGTAACAAAGTCGCGAGAGTGCCGGTAAAAGAGACAAATCTTTAATAAATACGCTCCCGAGAGTGCCGGTAAAAGAGACAAATCTTTTAATAAATACGCTCCCACCAAGAGCCTCACACGGCAAAAATACTCAGGGTCTAGTGCAAGCCGGAACCAGCACAAAATGCGTGCTGAACCCGAGGCTCGGCAATATGGTGGGGGAACACGACCGGCGAGCGGTGCCGACGATCGCGAGTAACAAAGTCGCGGGAGTGCCGGTAAAAGAGACAAATCTTTTAATAAATACGCTCCCGAGAGTGCCGGTAAAAGAGACAAATCTTTTGATAAATACGCTCCCACCAAGAGCCTCACATTTGCAAGCCACAACTGAATCAAGTATAGAACAAAACACAGCAAAGTTAACACAAAGGCAAGTATAGGCGAGACAGAGCACAAGACTTATCTTGCTTTGACGGCAGGCCGAAGATGAATGACTTATAGGAAGTTGACACTGGCTTCTTCCGGGGCCGGAAGTGGGGTGACATCACGTGACTGTCTTATGACTGCATTGGCCACGGAAAAAATTCGGCCTGACAGAGCTGGCTAACTGCCGTTGAATGCTATGGTCTGACATGGTAAAGTATATGACGCCAAACAATAGACTGATAAATCTGTTCTGACAACAAAGGTAGACAATAGACTGATAAATCTGTTCTGACAACAAAGGTAGACAATAGACTGATAAATCTGTTCTGACAACAAAGGTAGACAATAGAAGGATAAATCTATTCTGACAACAAAGGTAGACAATAGACTGATAAATCTGTTCTGACAACAAAGGTAGACAACACAATAAAACAGGACACAGCACAATGCAGTACAATGCAACGTAACACAATACAGTATTCTTTCTGCGCATGGTGAATCAGACCAGACATGAATGTGCACCACTGCCAACACTCTTCTCTGGAGGGCGACCTCCTGGCAGCTTCCTGACCACAGCTGAACCACACATGACAAAACTACAGCTTGGTCTGGCTGGTCAGAGGAGTGCCAGGGGAACCAACAGTGAAGATGCATAGAAAAAGACTGAACAAAAAAATTTGAAAGAAAAAAAACGAAGAGAAAAGCAAACTGCACATAAAACCTTAAAGAGACTTAACAAGGACACACAATGCTGAAAACGCTGACTCACATGAGCGCATCGCACTCCTTCTCCATGTCGATGGCCTGAAGGCGTAAAATGGTATCGCTCTCTGTTTTCTTGCTGTTGTTGGTGCTCAATGAGAAATTGTTCTGGATCTCTGAAATCCATCTGCACAACAAACATAAGCATCAGAATGTGAACATCACTACCTGCTTCTGACACTTCCATTCACAGCACAGCCGCACGAGGTCACGGCACAGAAGAACTGGTCAGAACATATGAGCTGGACTGTCTGTGGCTGACAGCCACGATCCACAAGTCTGAAGCGTCTTCCCACACCCCAGTAATCATGGCTAGTTTAAATGCGACCACACAAGATGCCTTTTCGAGTGGCTCTCACCTATTTTACCTTTAGAGCGTTTGACTGCAGAGGTTATGCGTTCAAACCACTTGTATGTGGACAGACTGTTTTAGTCTTAAAAACCTTCTGTCCACTCAGTGGTAAATGGGTACCTGATTCAGGTCAGGGAAAGTTAAGGCAGCGGAAGGAGAGGGGTAGGCCTGCTTTCCATCATGTAATGCCCCAAACACGCTGAATCTGTAATACTTCATTGCCCTTTCAGCCAATAAGCTATGGGACTTCATTTTACAGTTTTACCAAACACACACACCCTCATGTTCCCCTGCCTATTTTGATTTTTTTTTTTAAAGTCCTTCTTGCTTTTCCTTTTTTCTTCAGCTTTCAATCCAGTGAAGTAGTTTGATCAGATTTTGAAAATGATCAGTGAAATATCTTAAGACAAATTTTCTGCTTTAAAGAAAAACAAAATGAATAGAATTGAAAAGTCTGAAAGCACCGGTCACCACAGCGCAGTGGTTGTGCCATGGATTGCAGGCTGGGAGGTCTTGGGTTCGATTCCCATCAGAGCCATTTCTTCATTTATTTGAAGGACTTGTCAGCCCTGCCTGGCTCCTGCTAGAGGCAAGTTTGCTGTTGGCTCAACTCGGAAGACTGGAACCACACGTTAGTTTTGTCCACTTAATGGATGTCTCTGTGAGCGATGCCCAAGTTTCCTGACCAACACTGCAGGTGTCCGTATTTGGTTCGACCTGGTTGATGCCCTGATGTATCATGAAAGAAAGCCCAGAGTGCAGCCCTATCATGTGATCTCAATTGAACTCCACAGCATCATCTTCATCACCATCATCAATCAGCATAAAAAAGTCTGAAATTCTGAGGTCCTTCAGGCCCTGTTCTCATGGTGACCTCAGCTTCGACTTTAGGCATGTTTGAAAAAAAGGAGGGATCTGTTTCACACACACACACACACACACACACACACACACACACACACACACACACACACACACACATACACACACTTTTTTTTGAAAAAAAATAGATTAGACCAAAACAGGAATTTGAATGTATACTCTCTCCAAATAACAGCTGGTCTTGAGGGGTTGTTAATCAACTAAACATTATTTTTTATTTCAAGATAGAAAGAAGTATTCAAAACAGTCAAGGAAATTACATCATTCTGGCAACAAACTATGAATATCTGTCTAGCACTGGGTCAAACAGGGATGATGCAGCATTTTTCACGAACTTCAACAGGAAGTTAAAAAACAAAACAAAAAACAACAGATCTAGTTGTAAAGCAAGGCGACTGCAGGTGGAAATCTAAACAAATTCTAAATGTAATCAATAGCGAACCGCCAAGAAAACACAGACAAATGAACCACAAGACAAAACACGATGCGTTTCGACCTCTTAGGTCTTCTTCAGGCAAGATACAAAACAGTCAGGACAAGGAAAATGAACGAGCAATCACATATCTTCATTCACTTCAGTGCAAGATGGGCATTGAATGAAAATGAGGCTGTACACCAACTAACCCAGCACTGAACAGGATGTCCCATTACCTTTTACACACAGCATACACCAACTAACCCAGCACTGAACAGGATGCCCCATTACCTTTTACACACAGCATACACCAACTAACCCAGCACTGTACAGGATGCCCCATTACCTTTTACACACAGCATACACCAACTAACCCAGCACTGAACAGGATGTCCAATTACCTTTTACACACAGCATACACCAACTAACCCAGCACTGAACAGGATGCCCCATTACCTTTTACACACAGCATACACCCACTGACCCAGCACTGTACAGGATGCCCATTACCTTTTACACACAGCATACACCAACTGACCCAGCACTGAACAGGATGCCCCATTACCTTTTACACACAGCATACACCCACTGACCCAGCACTGAACAGGATGCCCCATTACCTTTTACACACAGCATACACCAACTACCCAGCACTGAACAGGATGCCCCATTACCTTTTACACACAGTATACACCCACTGACCCAGCACTGAACAGGATGCCCCATTACCTTTTACACACAGCATACACCCACTGACCCAGCACTGTACAGGATGCCCCATTACCTTTTACACACAGCATACACCCACTGACCCAGCACTGTACAGGATGCCCCATTACCTTTTACACACAGCATACACCACTGACCCAGCACTGTACAGGTTGTCCCATTACCTTTTACACACAGCATACACCCACTGACCCGCACTGTACAGGATGCCCCATTACCTTTTACACACAGCATACACCACTGACCCGGCACTGTACAGGATGCCCATTACCTTTTACACACAGCATACACCCACTGACCCGACACAGTACAGGATGCCCCATTACCTTTTACACACAGCATACACCCACTGACCCAACACAGTACAGGTTGCCCATTACCTTTTACACACAGCATACACCAACTGACCCAACACAGTACAGGATGCCCCATTACCTTTTACACACAGCATACACCACTGACCCGAACACAGTACAGGATGCCCCATTACCTTTTACACACAGCATACACCCACTGACCCAGCACAGTACAGGATGCCCATTACCTTTTACACACAGCATACACCCACTGACCCGACACTGTACAGGATGCCCCATTACCTTTTACACACAGCATACACCCACTGACCCAGCACAGTACAGGATGTCCCATTACCTTTTACACACAGCATACACCCACTGACCCGACACTGTACAGGATGTCCCATTACCTTTTACACACAGCATACACCGACTGACCCACACATGTACAGGATGTCCCATTACCTTTTACACACAGCATACACCACTGACCCAGCACAGTACAGGATGTCCCATTACCTTTTACACACAGCATACACCCACTGACCCAGCACAGTACAGGATGCCCCATTACCTTTTACACACAGCATACACCCACTGACCCAGCACAGTACAGGATGCCCATTACCTTTTACACACAGCATACACCCACTGACCCAGCACGTACAGGATGTCCCATTACCTTTTACACACAGCATACACCCACTGACCAGCACCCCTCCTTTACACCCCACGACCAGCTACAGGATGTCCCATTACCTTTTACACACAGCATACACCGACTGACCCGACACAGTACAGGATGCCTCATTAGCTTTTACACACAGCGTGTACCGACTGACCCGACACAGTACAGGATGCCCCATTACCTTTTACACACAGCATACACCAACTGACCTGGCACAGTACAGGATGTCCCTTTACCTTTTACACACAGCATACACCAACTGACCTGGCACAGTACAGGATGTCCCTTTACCTTTTACACACAGCATACACCAACTGACCTGGCACAGTACAGGATGTCCCTTTACCTTTTACACACAGCGTGTCCCAACCAACCTGGCACAGTACAGGATGCCCCATTAGCTTTTACACACAGCGTGTACTGACTGACCCGGCACTGTACAGGATGCCCCATTACCTTTTACACACAGCGTGTACCGACTGACCCAGCACAGTACAGGATGTCCCATTACCTTTTACACACAGCATACACCCACTGACCCGGCACTGTGCAGGATGCCCCATTACCTTTTACACACAGCATACACCCACTGACCCGGCACAGTACAGGATGCCCCATTACCTTTTACACACAGCATACACCCACTGACCCGGCAGTGTGCAGGATGCCCCATTACCTTTTACACACAGCGTGTACCGACTGACCCAGCACTGTGCAGGATACCCCATTACCTTTTAATGGCACTGAACATCCAGCGAGGCTTTTTGCACAGAGGCATGTCCAGGGAGTGGAAGTTGGCCAGCCGCTCGGCCACCAGCTGCATGATGTCTGGCCGGGACAGGTCCGTGTGCTTCAGGGGGCGTGCCTGCAACACACGGCATCCCGTCAATCAATGCACAGCTTCTTGGGCAGTGCGCTGACAGATCTAAGATTCAGACTTTTTGAAGCGTCGAACACAGCTATGAACAAATACACCGCAAACATCAGGTGAATCATAAAACACATCTCGCCCGTCGCGAAACCCTTGTACCACACCAAAACAAAACAACCATAAGCCCACGCATTTGTAAGCACCTCTTTCATTAGCGAATAGTCACTTGAGCAACAATTAAAAAAAAATTGAGACTTGTTGGCACTTAAACAATATGGTGACCATAGATTAGTCTCATATTTTAATGCTCCGTTTCTGTATGAGCTTTGGAGGGGGGGGGGGGGGGGGGGGAATAACAAAAATAGATCAAATTTCAGACCCAAAAAAAAGAATGAGAAAAGAAAAAAAAAAGATAAGGATAAAAAGAAGACCCCCTAAACTGTACATTTAAAAAAAATTTTTTTATATATGTTTTTGGGGGAGTGGAGGTGGGGGCAGGGAAGGAATAAAAAGCAAACATGGTGCACCATTGACTGTATGCAACTTAGACTGCCCTACCCTCCCCACTTCCTCCTCATCTCCCCCCGCCAACAAAAAAAAAAAGAATCAATTGCTAAGACATTTGCAATCAGTCACACATAACACACACACACACACATACTATCACACACACAACACACACACACACACACACATACTCACCACTATAAACTCCTCAATCCGCCCATCGAAAAACATCCCATAAGGCTTTGGACCGAGCCGCTTCTCAGCCAAGAGAGCAAAGACCACAGAGTTGTGCACCAAGACGTCCATACTGGACGTGGTAATGTGACCATAGATACGCAGCAGCACTTGGTGGGGTTCCCCTTGCACTGGGGGAATGCCTTCAGGTAACTGGCACAGGTACAGGTAGTTGGACATCCCTCCACTGAAACACAGGTCACGTCAACATCCAGTGAAAACTGATTTCAAATTTATATCAATCCGCATCATCTCGTTCCCTTGACCTTAGTGGTCATAGGGGGGACAAGAGGGACAACTCCGTCGATTTTCTTCTTCTTCTTCATTGCAGCCTGTCATCTGCTTCTCACAGAGAGTTCTGGCGGCCTGAGGTTTGTCCATTCTATCATGTTCTCTGACCAGCCCTTTTTCTCGAAGGAAATCTGAAATGAGGCAGGGAACAGTAAATGCCAAACAAGAAGGGAAACTCATTCTGCCTTGGTGAGACGGTTAAACACCTGAAACTTCAAATGCTGCTTACGGCACCAATTCGCCTCGCACAAATGCAGACACAGACCACACAGAACATACAAGGAGGTAATTTGTGTGGAGTTCTCGGCATGCAACTGTTTGATCATGGGAGCAGTTGAGGTTTCCACTCTTCAAATTTGAGGATTCTTTGCTGAATTCCCCTAAATATTCACAGCGAAACAGAATTCGTATCAATGATCATTGAAACTGAACTCCCTTCAACACACACAGTGAAAATGAACTCACACTGACATCTATAGAGACTGAATTCACATCACCATTCGTGGAAACTAAATTCACATCAACATGCTATGCAGTGAAACTACATTCACGTCAACATCTACATGAAACTGATTTCACATCAACATCCACTGGAACTCAATTCACAGCATCCTCAGTGCCAGTAACACATGTTTCATATCAACATCCATAGTGAAACTAAATTCACATCAATCAATCAATCAATTTATGTTGCTTATAGCCAAGTCAAGTGCAAAGGGCAGTATGAGAGCTGTCACCTCTCTGATGCCAGTCCTCAAAACATATATAACAAACAAACAAACAAACAAAAATATACACATACAACTCACTAAAAGAGATTTATTGAAAACATCCCGGGGTTTCGTTAAAATCCATTTTTTCCACAAAATCTTGGATCAGATTAAAAATATTTTTCAGACATTCAAATATCACATCAGGCAGGCGGTGGGGTGGAGAGGAGGGGGGAGGGGGGGGGGGAGGTCTCTGAACAAGATTTTCATGGAGTCTGGGGTCAAGCGTTTGTCTGACATCATGAAAGTCCCAGCACTCTAAAAGAATATGTTTCATACTGAGTGGTGGCATATCACATGGAATGCACCATGATGCTTCTGCACCTTCTGAAAGATGTAAGAGGGTGCAAAACCAGTGGCCTGAGTGCAAACAGCACAAGACTGTTTCTTCTTTATGGCTGCCAGTGGCACATGGTAAAAAGTTTGGACAGAATTCACATCAACATCCACAATGAAACTGAATTAATTTCAACATCCACCAAACCTGACTCCAAACTTATGACTATGGTAATACAAGGTATCCAAATTATTATCATTGAAGTCCATGAAACCCTTTCCTTGATGACAGGAGTGAGATGTGGACTTTTGAAGTGTCACATGATCGTAACTGGTGAGTCCTGACAGGAGTGAGATGTGGACTTTTGAAGTGTCACATGATCGTAACTGGTGAGTCCACAATGCACACTAACTGGGGTAGAACACAGCTGTCACAGACAATTTCACGGTTACTAAAAGCGAGACAGGATCCTCACAGAACAAGGCACACTTCAAGCCCACTGGGGACCTGGCGCAGGCTGGCTAAGTGGACAGAATATTGTTCTCCATGGGTCCTAAGTTTAATCCCCCTTTCAGACAGGCAATATAGAGAAGAGATGTTTTTCCCCCAGAGTCAGTAGCTGTGCAGACTCCAGCCCACTCCAAGTCAACTGGGTTTACACTTTAAACCCACGTCCTGTACATGAACTGTACATCTACATGAACTGATGTATTTAAAAGAAAACAAAGAAACTTTTGTCAGACTTCCACTAATCTTGTATAATGTCATACCTTGTGCGTCATCTGGTTGAGCTATATCTTCCAACACATAGTGATTCACATACGACTGCATTATATATATATATATATATATATATCTTGCAGTAGATAATGCTGAATACAAAAATCATAATAATGGTTAAATTTTATAAAATGAGGTTAAAATTTTATCAGGAAACAGAGTTAACGCTGAACAAAAACAAGAAAATGATTTCAGGTACCTTAATTCAATCTCTAAAATAATGTGCATTTAAACTCTGAGGTAATACCATGATAACTGTTGCCACACACTATTTTAGTAACATTTACAATCAAACTGGGGCTGGTGACATCCATGATTTTCACATGCAGCTTTGCACATCTTCAGAAACTATCACTGATAATTGGTTTCCCCATCACTTTTTTGTATCTAACTGAATCCTCATCATCTTGGCTACATATAGCTGGTAATTGCAGATTCCTAGCTCAGTTTGCTCCTGTGCAAGGACTGAGTAAATACCCCCCCCCTCCCCACCCCCCCTCTCTCTCTCTCTCTCTCTCTCTCTCTCATCCCCCCTTATCAATGTTATTTAGCTCATGTTATCTTGGCTGCCATCCAGATCTGAATTTAAAAAGAAAAATAAATCTTCTTGGTTCATGATATCAATACATCTAAAATTCTAACATACCAGAGTTTTTCTTTTTCTTTTTTAAGATCCATACATTATTTTAATTTTGAATTAAAAGAAAAGAAAAAAGCCCACCTCACAGTGTCAAAAAAAAAAAAAAAAAAAAAAATCAAAGGACCTTTTGATCTGGATGCACACTGACATCTAACAGGTGTATCCCGGGACCACACTCCATGTTCACGCTAAGTTTTCTGTCAGCTGGTTCATTAGTCTTTGTACAATCTCCCTGACATACAGACAAATCGAACACCAGATGCAGGCCAAAACATAACCTCTACGGCAGAAGTAAAAATGCCTGAACTTTGCAGGCGTGTGAAATCCCCTTTCACACTTCCTAGTAGAATAGGCCATTGGTTACTGGTGGGATGCAACACACATGCACACGTGCATGTACACCCCCCCCCCCCCACACACACACACACACACCACACACACACACACACACACACACACACACCACACACACACAACCATTGTGTCCTGTTTAGACATCATTCACTGAGATGGAAGGCTGCTGCCCACACGGTGGGATTACAAATGGTGACATTAGCAAACAGCTCATTGATGGTGAACCTCAGAGTGCCAGCCAAAGAACGATGAAGAACCAGTTCCTGTCACTGAAAAGGGGACCGAAAAGTCAAACGACAGAAGGAATTCAGAGGTTAAAGCGTGAATGCTAATCCGAGTACTGCGCTTGTGTGTGCATTTGTATTCATATGAATGATTCATAAGTATGTCAAAAATGTGTCTCCCCACTTCCATGTGTGTGCATACATAATGCATTATAAACAAAACTGAACACAATACAGTCCCTGAATCGATTAAATCCTTTTTTTTTTTTTAAATCTTCTCTCTGTAACCTTATAATTGTACAGTGTTCTACACATTTAAAATGTCCTGAGTACTTCAGAGCTGGTTATAAATTAGCTAAAGCAGTGGTTTGTCTTCAGCTGGTTAAGCGCATTAATCGTTCACTGACACAGTATACAACACCACACTGTAGAGTGCTCACTGCTTTAGTGCCCACGTCCTGATCATTTTCTTTGACCAGACTTTCCATCCGATCAAATGAAGGGGGTCTTTCATACCAAAAGCAAAATTCCTTCAGAGGTGATGTCCATGGGTTTCTGCATGTGTTGTGTGTGTGTGTGTGTGTGTGTGTGTGTGTGTGTTTCTTTCTGTTTTTTTTTTTCATGGGAGGTGAAAGGTGGTTGTGTATGTGTGTAGGGGGGAAGGGGGTGGGGAGGGTGGGTCAGGGAGCAGGGAGAAAGTAATTCAGCCACTGTTTCATGACTTTCTACTTTTTTTTTTTTCTTTTCTTTTTAATGCTGATCGATGAGAATGAGGATGAGGAAGATGATGCTACGGATTTCCATTCCAGTCTGAGACTGCATGACAGGGCTGTCCTCTAAGCTTGCTTTCATAATATATCCTGGCATCATCCAGGCCCGAGAGATACAGACACATGCAGTGTTGGTCAGGTAATTAGAGCAACACTCTCAGACACTCATCCACTTGGTGGATGAAACTCAACTGTGTAGTCCCGTTCTTCCCAATTGAGCCCGTAGCAAACTCAACTCTAGGTAGGAGCTGGTCAGGGCAGAAAACTCCCACATGGCTCTGTTGGGAATTGAACCCAGTAACTCCCAGCCGGTAGTCTGTGACGCTGATCACTTTGCCATGACAGCTGGTGTCTTCCCTTCTACTTGTTCTCAGTAGGATCTAAGTACTCCCATGCAAGTTTTTTGTTGTTGATTTTTTTTTTTTTTAAATGCATGCATGCACATACAAGATCTCGACTTTACATCTCATCCATGGAGCTTGGAAGGGTTGGAGACTCCACAGATGTTGACTTCAGTAATAACTTACCTCCTAACCATACTAGCTGTCTCATTCCACCCATGGGGGAATGGAACCTAGGACCTTTGGATGAAGACAGCAATGCTCTAACCACTAGACCAATCAGGCCTGCGACAAGTTCGATCTTCATCAACTGGCTGATTTAAGAGATCCTATGCCAAACACTGGAGAAATGGAGAAGTTAAGGGGAACACAAATTACATGGCTCACGAAAGGAAAATGGCAGCAAGGGCAATTTGATCTGTCCTTTATCCTTCTTTTGAGACTCTGATGAACATCACTCCATTTAGCCAGACTCTTTGCTGTCAGTTCGGTATGTTTTCATGCCCCTCTTCAAGCCTTGCCTGTACACCCTTTCAGATTTCAGTACACAATACACCTCCACCCATTCTTTACGTGAAAACCTGTTATGAATCATGAAAACATCAAATAAGCACAACAAATTAAAAAATGCATCACAACAAAAAATAAAATTGGGATATATTCATGTGAAAAAGTTGATTTGAACTGGATGCACACAAAAAGCTTCTTTCAAAAAGTTATGTAACTCTCAACCAAACTTGTCCATTTTGTAAAAATAAGCTTGAAAGTGAATGGCACTTCATATATTATACCCACTGCACTCTTATCTTAGAAATCCTTGACAAATTTTGAATCTAAATACTGAGAACAGTTTGGAAACAATGTTATGTACTCTGGTGTTGTTCACCCGAAAACTGTGACATACATCTTCTTCTTCTGCGGTCGGTTTTAACTGGCTGCATCAGATCTTCAATCCTGTCACCATGATGAATCCTACAGTCTTCTCGAGGTCTTGACAGCTGCCCCAAAGCTGCATTGGCAGCTCTGTGCCCTCTGGCCAGTTTTAACACCATAGCACATCATGGGCTGGACAGTGTTGGAGGATGTCTTCTGGGGTCTGAGACCCAGTGCCACACGGACATTCATGTGTGTGGGCAATCTTAATTCAGCTGAGATGGCTCCGCAGTTCACTGTGGCCAGTTCTCAGTCTGAAGAGGACTGTTTGCTGGTATCTCTGGAGCTGATGGATTGAATCAACACCGCTGTCTGCACCCAGCCTTTTCTTCCACTGGTTTTGGTATTGGTTGTGGATAATAGTTTTGGCCTCTAGAGCTGTAAGTCACTGGGTGGCTGAACTGCTCCACATTGCTGCCTGCCTTGAACAGAGCTTCAGCCTTCTCATTCCCAGTGATCCCACAATGGGATGGAGTCCACTGGAGTACAATGGTGGATAGTCTTGAAAGATCATGGTGGGCTTTTTTGATATGTTTAAGCTGCTGTTCGCTTCTGTTGCTTGAACATGTATGTTCTATACAGTGAAGCTTTGACATGCTGCCCTGAATTCAAGTGATACATTGATTGGAAATTCTATGTCTGCGGTGATGCTGTGGTCCTCCTTTCCAATATCTTTCACATAAAATTACTTTATCCCAGCATTGTCTGTTCATACTGTGATTTCCTATCCGTTCCAGCTGTCACTGAACTGGTTTATTATTAAGATACCAACATTGTCCATAATGCATGTTTATTTCACACACAAACATACAGACACAACTCCTGTTGGCCTTCTTCTCTTCTGATGTCTCTACCACCAAACTCCACCCTCCTGTCCCCTGGTCCCTCTCTCCATTCCCCACCCGCACCCACCCCATCCCTGCCGACCAGTCCCCACTGACCCCCTATTTAATCACAATAAAAAAGACTACCTGGGTCCCCCCCTCTCTTTCTCTCACTCTCTCTCTCTGTTCACATACCCTTGAAGGTATGATAGAAAAACAGCTGTAAGTTTGTCTGTTTACCCTAAAATGAAATATTTGTTCCCGTAATTGTAATCTCCTTCCTGGTGTTGAAAGCAGGTAGACGACAAATTTAATCACCGCATATCTATTTCCTATGCACTCTCTCTCTCTCTCTCTCTCTCTCTCTCTCACACACACACACACACACACACAACATACCAATATCATGTGCATGGTTCGGATTGCAGTAGGGTATTAGGAAAGAGGTAATCTGATGCAGTAAACAAGCGTAAACAAAGAGACATTCTCTGCATTTTAACACACCTGATCCTTTAAAATGCAGCGCTGCGCATTTTGGCAAGTGCACCTGCCCTTTACAAATGAGACAGGGGGAAACCAGTGGTTTCATGCACACACACACACAAAAAAAAGAAACACACACCAAAGTCCAATTCAGCAGTTCAAAGGTAAGGGGAATGGACTGGGACAAGGTGGCGCCACAGAATCGTATCACATTCACTCAAACAGTGACCCTGCCTTTCAATGCACGCAGCACGGTGGCCTACGAAGAAAGCGCGGACAACATTTGAGAAAGGTGCTCTGACAGAGGACTACAGAGAGGTGGACAGGTGTGGAGAGGAGCAAGGAGGCAGACCTGTGAATCCTTGCACTCTGTTCTCAATTTCTGTGTCATTACAGCCCCGTCAACCACACCAACTTCTTTCAGGCTTGTCACCATGCATGTTAGAAAAAAAAAAAAAAGGTCTTGTCATGAAAATAAACATCAAACACCTTACCTACATCGGTGTACATGATCATTCACAACAGTTGGGAATGTAACAGCTTAACAACAGACCCCCCTCAGGCTGAAAAACTGGAACATGCTGCCAAAAGCTCTGCATATTCCGCCCTAAGACTGCAAAAACAGTAGGAAACACTGTTTACTTGAGAAATATCCCAGTGCCACACACAACATGCATGCAAATGACATATTGACCAACAGACACTAAAGAAGTGGTGTCCACTTTGGACGGTGGTCACAGCTTTCAGATCTTGTTGCCAGACGACAACAGAAAAGCTGACATGTTTTCAAGTGTGACAATTTGCTTGTTTGTCTTTGTTTTCCAGTTAAGACTTTCTAAAGTACTGGCAAATGAACGGGTCACAAAGGCAAAAACAATGGGCGACAGTTAAGAAAGAGAAAAGAAGAGATGGAAGTCAGAACAGGGTTCATACAGATTTCCTGACAAAAATTCAAGGACTTTTTAAGTACTTTTTTTTTTTTTAAATTCAAGGGCTTATTTCAATGATAATTTCAAGAAAAATAATCATGAAATACTGACACAAATTAAATTACTGTCTAGGACCTTTATCCATACGAGGCAAAAGGCCTGGCTTTTGTCTCCACCTGGGTCTGCATCCACCCATTCTCTGTACCGGTACTCTTCTTTTTCCAGCCAAACAACATTAAACAAACACTTCCCTGGCATGTTGGCTTCTAAATTTCAAGACAGCATCTCACTCTATCATGTGTGCACGCTCCGTGAAGGCCGGTAACACTGGTGTTTTACCATGTAGCAGATCATCAGTCAACTCTGACACTGACTTCTTTTACTTTCATACTTTTTTTTTTTAATTCCATTTCAAATTTTTCTTTTAACAGACACAAGGTTTTACACAGATTTTATTCAAAGTCGTTGGCAGCAACAATATTTGAGCACTTTTTAAGGACCTATGAATAAAAGCCTTATTTTCAAGGACTTTCAAGACCTTGAAAAGAGGGTCCCAAAAACTAAGCACTTTTAAGGACTGTACGAACCCTGTAGAACTAAAGAGGGAAACAATGGCAATGTAAAGCACAGACTGTCCAGAAGGTGGGGCTACAATGCCTACTGAAGACAGCCCCCCCTGGCATCTTCCCAGAGTCTCTACTGTCAGAGACAGACAGCTTCAACACATACTTACTGTTGCCATCCTCTGGACAACAATCTACCGTAACATTTTGAATTGCCTAAGGTAATTAACTTCCACAGATTTGACTTTTCTTGTTCATTCACTTCTGGTAAACAAAACAGTAACACAAGGCTCTTGTCTTACATACTCTTCAGTTCTTTTGTTTCAGTTGCTCATATGGATTCCAGTTTATTTGTAAACCGTCTGAGCCCCATTGTGGAGAGAAGAATCCATTTTCAAACCGTTTTAGTCATCAGTTTGTATGTGAAATGTTTTTGGTGAAAGGTTTCGCCAATTCTACCATTTAGAGTATGATAGATGAAGTTTTTCCAGCCTTCATTAACTTCCAGTCCAATTTTCTAGAATGTATGAAACTGAAAAACATATGGTATACAATACTTTCAGATACTTGCTTTTATTACAAGTCTCTTGTATGATACACAATGCATTTTTGGCAGCTTGGTTTTCAGTATGAATCTGATGTATTGATAATACATTTATTGCCACTTGGTTTTATAACAAGGAATTAAACTCAAAGCATAGACAGTAACAAGGTTCTTATCAATGTCCAATTTGGATCTTGATGTGTCCAGAACAAATAATGCTGTCTTTCAGATGATTTGAGGAATGACGGAGAGGAAGAATGCATTTATTCATTTGAGGTACATACAAGTGCTTCTTTTGGTCAATTCTCACGCACGACATACCAGATCATTAGCTTTTTACAGTATTTTCTTTTGCATTTCCTTTTTTTTTTTATTCATTCCTCCTCTTACAATTTTAAATGCATGTTTCACTGTTTTGCGTGTAAAAAATTTATTAAATATGCAAATGGAAGAAAAAATAAATTGAAATAAAAGAGGAAAAAGGTATATGTGGTTTATATTGGCAAAAAATGACTTTCAAGTCCAAGGATCTGGCCTGAAGCCACCTAAAAGTCTGCAGTTTGTCTGGTGGTATCAACTGGTTCAGCCTGCTAAGGTGCTATCAACAGAAATGAGATTCAGGTGTTAGAGCCCTTAATGAATGTTCAACATGGGTCCACCCAGTGTTCACACCCCTGGGTTATTAGTTTATGTAGTCGCCCTTTACACATCCCCCACATCACTGTTGACACACCTGTCAGCATCACTACCACCATTATTGTCATCACACATCATCACTCTTCATCAACATCTGCACACAAATCACCATCACATCTGGGTGATGACAAATCAGCACACCACCAAGTGCATGCGGGCACAAGCATGCATGCACACACGCAAGCATGTGCGCATGCACACACACACACACACACATGCATACACACACGCATGCACATACGCACGCACGCATGCATGCACACACACACACACACACACACACACACACACACACACACACTCACACAAGTACACATATCACATCACAATTTACACAACTGAAATCTGTTATGGTGCAACTAAAAAGCAAAACTTTATGAATAAAAAAACTTGTCTATACATGTTTGTAATGCCTGCATGTATGACATACATACCTAGTACCTAGTTGTGAATACATGCTTGAAATTAATAACTTGTGTATGCATGATTTTCCGCCTCAGTCATTGTTTTGAAACCTTGTGTGTGCACGTTTGAAATACATAATTTGCGAATGCATGCTTGAAATACATGTTCCTTTGTTCATTTAAGGAACAATGCAGTTAAATGGTCAGAGCAACTGTTGCAGAGTTGATGGTCCTGAGTTTGCAGAGTTAATGGTCCTGAGTTTGATCATCCCTTGAATCAGATGTTTACAGCATGTCAATAGTCTCTGTACACCCGCAGTACATGGGCACATGATTCAGCACAGGAGAAGGTTAAGGCAGAGGATGCAGGGCATTGGACTCTGCCCTCCATATGCTGTGCTCTAAAAACTATGAAATTCCAAAAGTTCAGTGTCCCTTCAGCTTGTAGGCTACTGGACGTTAATCTTTGACCTTTAGTTACCTACTGTTTAAAACACAGTAACCTACAACACCTGTCGTCTGTCTCCCAGTCTCTGATTAGATAGGTGCTGACCTATTTTCTCCATAAATCTCAAACAGGAAAGTGGAGCATCAGTACCGCCTGCCCGACCACACGTATACAGAATGATAGATGAAGCATGCGTGCCTTATCATACTGACCTCCAGAAACTAGAAATGACTTCCAGAAATAAGAATCTAGCTGGCGAACTCACTTCCACACACCGACCATTAATGTCAACCCTGATTGAGCTTGAAGGAAAAAATCCATCCTGTGTGAAAACAAAAAACCAAAGCAGTAAATCATGAAGCGTTGTAACACAGTCTGTTCATGTCAAAATGTTGGGACATTCCAAAAGGCAGCATCTACACGGCAGTAGTACACACAACATCAGAAACGTGGCACACATTACAATGTCCGCGGACACTGTTCAGGCATTAGAAGTCTGATCATCAAGTTGAAAAAGCTGCCCATCACTATCATGATCATCAACAACAACAACCAATGGAAGCATTTGTTTTGCATTATTCTGAGGCAGAATCCAGTCCCGGATGTCATCTTGGTGAATGCACAATCAGTGTGCATCCGCTCAGAAGTGAGCTACCCTCCCAATCGTTCATTTCCTGACTTCTTGCTGAGCACTTGGACTTAGTGCTTGATGCCAGTATACAAGCTTAACATTACTGTGTTCACTTGATGCTCTATACGGTGTCACAGTTTAAATTTCCTGCACATTCCTTGCATGCTCTAGAGTAGCCAATAAAGCAAATTAATGTGTCATCACTCCCCCCCCCCCCCCTCCCCCTCCCCCTCTGCAGCAACCCTGGTTTTATGTTGTTGTTTATTCTTTTCTGTTGTTCTTGTTAGTTTTATAGTCTTCAGTTTTTGACTGTTTATTTATTTTGTGCGTGCGTGCGTGCGTGCGTGCGTGCGTGCGTGCGTGTGTGTGATTTGCCTCTATAGTTTTGACTGATGATTTTTTTTAACTTTGGCATTCGGAAAAAATAAAAATGAATAAAATTAAAAAGTAACACCATATAAACAGTATCACATGTCTGTGCATATAGACGCACATTTAGGCTGTGGTTTTCAATTGACAAAGTTTGTATTTTTTATATTCTGTAACAGGTATGCATATATGTATGAACATGCACACTCGTGTGTGTGTGTGTGTGTGTGTGTGTGTGTGTGTGTGTGTGTGTGTGTGTGTTGTGTGTGTGTGTCTATGTGTCTGTGTGTCGGTGCATCTGTGTGTGAGTTTCTCTGTGTATGATATGTGAATGCACCCTTTTGTTGGAAATAGGGTGTCAGTGTGTGCATTTGTGGTCATGAATGTGTATGTGTATGTATGCCCACAAGCATGTGAACATGCACATACAAAAGGGCACAAGCATACCTTTTCCATCAGTTACATGAAACTCGGCTTGAAAATTGACAGACTAAGTCAACTGGTTCAACTGCCGCACTTTGACCTTATGTTTACACATTGTGTTTTTGACCAGCTCTTTCTATTCTGGAGAGCAATGACCTGACCACGCCTTCACAGACTGAACAACGCACATACTGGCCACTGTGGGTGACAGTGATAGCACACACCTAAAGTGGTCACCCAAGGTTCACCTGTCTGGTCCAGACACAGCTTTATCTCAAGACGGGACAGGATAGATAGGAGGCTGTTTGGAGAAGTGGGACGTCCATCGGAAGAGCTCACCTTGGAAATGAGGCTGTGGGTTCAACTCAAGTCAAACACAAGCCAGGACTTTAATCCCTTTCTCCAACAGTGTGGAGAGTTGCCTTCAGGGTGAGGTCATACACCAAAGTCCACCCCACAACATGGGTTGAGTATCAAAGCACACAGAACCATGAAAACAGTAAGTCAGGTTCAGCATGATGCCGCTGAAAAATGCAAACTGCTATAAGAACTAAACATAAGTTAAGCTTCCAGTCAAAGATCACTACTGCTATAGAACTAAACATAAGTTAAGCTTCCAGTCAAAGATCACTACTGCTATAGAACTAAACATAAGTTAAGCTTCCAGTCAAAGATCACTACTGCTATAGAACTAAACATAAGTTAAGCTTCCAATGGAAGATCACTACTGCTATAGAACTAAACATAAGTCAAGCTTCCAGTCAAAGATCACTCCTGCTTTTGAACTAAACATAAGTTAAGCTTCCAGTCAAAGATCACTACTGCTATAGAACTAAACATAAGTCAAGCTTCCAGTCAAAGATCACTACTGCTATAGAACTAAACATAAGTCAAGCTTCCAGTCAAAGATCACTACTGCTATAGAACTTTTCAGTGATGAAAAGTGAATCAATGCTGAATCTTGGCTCTTGAATAAGGATGAAAGAAAATACATAGTAAAGGAGAGAAAAAGCGGGCAGAGTACAGTACTAGATATTTTCAAAGTGTCACATAGTATTCCAGTTACTATCTTTTGTTAGGAAGAAGAGTGAAAACAGTACCCTTTATCTATTTGACATACATAAGGTACATCTGCCTTTTTACATTCTGCAAGTTTCAAGTTACGTCATCAATAATTTCACATACAACAGAAACATTGATATTATTATGATTTTCCTTTTTAAACATTCATAATTATTATGAAAAATAATTGCATCAGATATTCACCAAGACGTCTTTGGTTATAGAAACAAACACACACACACAAACATCAAGTCTCAGTGTGTGTGTGTGTGTGTGTGTGTGTGTGTGTGTGTGTGTGTGTGTGTGGGTGGGTGGGTGGGTGTGTGTGGGTGTGTTTATGTGTGTTGTGTACTCTTCTAACCTATGAAGTGAGATTACCATCTGGTTAAACACTCAGAAAGTGTGTATGTGAGTGTGTGAGTGTGTGTGTATGTGTGTGCGTGCGCGCGCGCATTCTCTCTGTAAATTGAACATTGTTACAAATGCATATGAAGAGACAATAAACCCAGTCTGGAAGTTGTGTAGTAGTAAGTGTTTTGTGCGCGCGCATATGTGTGTGTGTGTGTGTGTGTGTGTGTGTGTGTGTGTGTGTAGTGTGTATATGTATGTGTGTCTCTGTGTGCGCGCATTCATGCATGTGTCTGAATATGTGCACATATGCATGCATGAGTGCATGGAGAGAACAGTAAAATGCCGATTCTGGCTCACTTTGTCTCCGCTGTTGCTCCGACAAAGTTAGCCAGAATCGGCATTTTACTGTTCTCTCTACGTTTATAAAAAAAATATGATAAACACTGTTCTCTCTACGTTTATAAAAAAAATATGATAAACACTTTACAAACATACATAATGTGTAGGATTATCTGTTTTTAACACTAATTTAGAAAACTTAAGTTTTTGCTTAATCCTTCGTTTTTCTTGATCAATAACATCATTTTCACGCATACATTCATCAAATGTGAAATCAATTTTTGCAAAACTCTTCACATCTGGCCGCATTATCGATCACCTCTGGGTCTTACTTGAGACCCTATGGCGCCCTAGGGCCCCAAGTCAGACCCAGAGGGTCACGTATAACACGGCCAGATGTGAAGAGTTTTGAGGATATGCTTCTCATACTTGTTTGCCTGCTTTCTATTTGTCTAATTTGGGCAATCCCCTCACCCCCATTTTAGTGGTCCTTCTCATAGCCGCACCAGGGCGACCATTTTAGGTTTACGGGCGTTCATAGCCGCGCCAGTGACCATATTTTGGGTTTACGGGCGTTCATAGCCGCGCCAGTGACCCAATACGAAAGTGGGAAGGATCACTTGAGGGCAGGGGCAAATTTAGACTTTTCAATGCCATGACAACCAAGTATTTAAAACTACCGCAGGCATATCCTCAATGTTGTTATCTTCAAGATTTATATATACTGTACACAAACAAACGCTTTACAATTACATGGTGTCTACTTGCCTAGAGTAAAGTTGTTTTTTATTTTGTTAAAACAACACCAAAAGCTAAATAACAAAGTGCATCTTACATTACTTTTTAGCCACTACTTTTTAATAAATATTTGTTTTAAATGCTTTTAGATTTAAATGCAGATTTTAATACATAAAATTGGAAAAAGATTATTTGAGGTGGGGAATTTAGCCGCCTAAATTTATACAATGCCGCGTGACGGCTAACGCCTGCACTAAACGACGCCGGTGGGGAATTTAGCCGCCTAAATTTATACAATGCCACGTGACGGCCTGCAGTAAACGACGCCCCGACTCCGTTATGTGTAACTCGACACGAACCAGCAAACAGTGCGACGCTTCGACTCGGCAATTATGCAGTTGGGTAAGCCGTGGCCAGACATGTCTGACCTAGAGTACTACATAAAGGCAGCAAACCCTTCAGAAGAGTTGTCTCCCCGGAAAAGAATGTAACAATTAATTGTGTTTTATGAAAAAAATCGTCATTAAGTTGTTCTAGGTTCTTATTCAAGTTCTTATTTAAGTTCTTAACAAGTTTTTATTTAAGTTCTTAACAAGTCAACATCAAGTTCTTAACAAGTCATCATCAAGTTCTTAACAAGTTCTTAACAAGTTCTTAACAAGTCGTCATTAAGTTCTTATCAAGTCGTCATTAAGTTCTTATCAAGTCGTCATCAAGTTCTTATCAAGTTCTTATTTAAGTTTTCATCAAGTCGTCATCAAGTCGTTATCAAGTTCTTATTCAAGTCACTTATAATTATTTATTAAGTTCTTGAAATATTACTGCATATCAAATGGATCAAAATGAGATTTTGTTGTTGGCAGTTCTGGTATTCTTTTTTGTTCAGATTTTGTATTTAGTGGCTGTGATTTTTTGACTGCTTTGGTTTTTGCTGTCTTTCTTTATATGTTTTATAAACGTAATAACCACCCCCACCAACAGCAATGACGCCAAAAATGCCAACTCTTTTAATCCAAATAATCCATGATGATGTTGCGGGACTTGAAACAACTTGTTCTTGTTGTGGCTCTGGCACAACTGGTGTTTTTTCATTATGAGTTATATGTTGTAACTCTAATTTTCTTTTTTTGTTCCACTCTGCTAATTTTTTCCCTGCTTCAACGCGCCCAGGATTCTTTTCACGGGTCACTTTCTCCATCAACGTTTTCTGCTCGGTCATTTTTAAGGGAAATAAAATCTATATGATTAAACGTAATTAACCCCATAATTACTGGCGACAATAATGTTCCAAATCTGTAATATAGATCACATCCTAGAGACTCTAATGACTTTGTTAAAACTGGATCCTGCGTTAAATCATACATAAAATCTTGTTCAGAATCAATGGGCGCAAATCTACTAACGAGTTTAGTGTATAAACTAAGAACAGTTTGTCCGACACTTTTGACCATTCTTGACCCCAGTTGCGCTTCATACCTGTTGTGATACTTTACAATGTCTTGCGGCGACATCTGTTGAATCTGTTCTATGCTGAATTCATTTCCGAGGTACTGTTTTGTTTTTCCACACGCCGCCAAAGAATACAGCCTTTCCTTTTGGCGCATAATAGCTTGGTCATCAACTTGATTATTTGTAATCATAAGTTCAGGAAGTAAATCATCGCAGTTCATGTTTTATTAATAATAAATATTATTTTATTTTAAAAAAATGAGCACCGAAAAAACTGTTGCCAACCTCGTATACCATTCTGCTGTTATTGGAGGTCTAAGTGTAGGATACACAATGCTTGGTAAAAGCTTGTTAAGAATAAAACCAGCAGATCTTGGCAAGCTAGATTTTGAAGACTCAGCAAAGTTGATTGCTGTCATTACAGCTTCATTTGCTACGAAAGACTTTCTAGTTAAGCAAGGAATAATTCCAGAAAATATAAATATGTAAAAAAATACATTTATAAAAATGGCTTCACTCGTAATGATGATAGGCGGCGCAGTGGTCAACGCGCTTGCTTTCAGCGGAAGTAATTACGCGTTTAGTAAACTACAAAATAACGATGAGAGAAAAAGACATAACAAAGCTATGGAGCAACTAGCCGCTGCACAAGACACCTATGAAAAGCAAAGAATGGAGCAGTTAGATTTTACTAACGACAGACTTAAACAACAGGGACATGCAGCTTACACATTTAAAGATGTTGACCAGGCAATAAAAGAATATTTTCTAGTAACAGGCAAACCAATTGAGACATTGCCCCCACCAAAATTCAGTGACTTTTATCAACCATCAGAAAAACAAAAGATGCAAGAAATATTGTTTATTGTCTTTGGCATGACCGCTGTGTATTTTGTTGCACAAAGTATTGGCTGAATAAAAATGTACAAAATCTATTATTCTCCAAAAGGATACTGGAAGGGAATAACGGCAATTAAAAAGCTTAGCCAAGCAGCAGGAGTCAGTGAACAAACAGCAAAAGAATGGTTATCTAAACAAGCGATTTGGCAAATTTATTTACCTGCGCCTAAACGAATACAGAGACCACACTTTGTGAATATAACTCCAAACGACACCCATCAAATGGATCTTCTATATTTACCCCATGATACGATTAGACGAAAAAGATTTAAGTACGCACTTACAGTCATTGACATAGCTTCAAGATACAAAGATGCGGAACCATTAACACAAAAGAGTGCTTCTGCTGTTGCTGTTGCTATACAGCTGATTTACCAACGAGGACCCTTAACTTATCCTCGCATGATTCAAGTCGATGACGGAAAAGAATTTAAAGGTCAAGTGAATCAATTATTGTTAAAACATAGAGTTAGCATTAAAAGAGGCATTCCGGGTGTTCACAGATCACAGGGTTTGGTTGAAAACTTTAACAAACAGTTATCTGAAAGACTTTTCTCCTACCAGTATCACAGAGAGCTGATTGACAATTCTCGCAACACAGAATGGGTAAAAAGACTGCCCTCAGTTTTGCGCGCAATGAATAATGAAGAATTTAAAGGGCTAAAACCAGTACAAGCAATCAAAACCAAACGAATAAATGTTGCTATTGAAGACTCATCCAGTAAACTATTACCATTTGGTTTAAAAGTGAGATACCTTTATTCACCGGGAGAAGCGGAAGGGGACACTCGCATCAGGGCAACAGATCCAGTTTGGAGTGTTGATCCATATGAGATAAAAAAAATTGTGAAAATGAATCCACCAGTGTATTATTTACAAGAAACTGACACAACAAAACGACCAGCCCCCCGAAGATCTTTTGTGAAGGAAGAACTGCAGATAATCCCACCAGACACAGTTCCAGTCGCTTAGTTAATTTAGGCAAATACATTTGAGTTTAAAATGGAAGCTCAAAAGAAAAAAGAGTTTTCAAAATTAATACGTCAATTATCTGCTTATAATATTATTATCAAAAAAATATTTAAGAACATTGACAATCTTATGCCAGACAATCGCTTACTACCCCAATCCCTAGATTCTGATATTTTGATATGGAAAAATCAAAATCTTGAAATGATAAAAAAAATTGAAGCATATTTAGCAGTAATGAATAATAATGATTTGGCTATACTGGATAATGATATAGTTGAGCTTCTGATAACACTTGACCAACAGAAACTCCATGAAGACATATGATTATACTATTCTCCAGTGCCCAATTGCATATGAAAACTCTGGATTAACAAATACTCGTTTAGTGTTTGTTCTATCTAATGACTTCTTTGTTACAACAGTTGTGTTAATCTCATGTAGATTAGATCGTAGTTTGTAATTGTCATGATGAAAAGTCTTTTTTTTGAACAATGCTTCTTTGTAATTGTCATGTGATATGCTTGATTGCACAACACTGCGAGATATTCCCTTTGCTTTTTTAACAGTTTTTGTTTGGCTAGCAAGACTGTACATTTTCGACCTTAAACCAATAAACTCCTTGATCACACCTCCAGATAATTCATCCTTCATCTTACCTAAAACCTTCTTATTAATAACTGAATGCAAAGGTGAATCTTTAGGGTAATCAGATGTGTCGTACCATCCGGCATGCTCTTTTGCTACTTCTAATTCCATGTCTTTGTAAAAATCTTCAGTAGGGATTCGATTACAAAGGAATCTGTATCTGTGTACAGAACTCTGGACTCTGGATACAAGGGTTTAAAGTAGTCGTAAAGAAATTCTAACATCAAAAGCTTTGACAGCTCTAAAACAGTAAACCCAATAAAAACAGGTTTGTCCAATTTGACTTTCTTTTTTTTCATCATTATTCCAAAAAGCTGATCATGAAATCTTCTGAAGTCTTGATAATTTGGTTTTGAAGTCAACTTAATTGCATCGTTTTCTCTAGTGACCAATCTGACATCTTTGCGCTTGTGCGGATTTTCCATAGTCTTTCCAAAACAGCTGTTGTTCATCAACTTGAAAAAGTCTTTTTCTGAAGCATCTGCGGATTTAGTTCTGAGATCAGTATTCTTCATGATGTATGGTTTCATGAACTGTTCTTGATCAAATGCAATTATACGATGAACTGCTGTTAACTTTAAACCATGTCTTAAATAAAATTGGAGAAGTCTGTAATGACAGACATAATTTTTTTTGTCACGAAGATTAGGCACAAGTTTAGGCGGTTCTGTCATTGACACCTTTAGGGTTTCTGCCGCTAATGGATAGTCATTATGGTAATCATGGAGTTCATGAGGATATTCTAAATCAACTTCAAGAATAAAGCCTTGCGGTTGATCAGCTTCTAGACTCTGAAGCCATTTTAAAAACTTTTGAATGTCTTTTACACCTCCTGTGTACATTTTAAAGTTACGTAATGGAAGTGATTGACTCATAGCCCAACCATACAGATTGTTTGCATCTAAATACATGAGATAGTTAGACCTTTTACTTGGATCATAGTCATCCAAATATTTGTTGTTTGCTTTACAGTAATGGTGAGACGCCATACTAATTCCTCCACGCAATCCGTTTTCAATCATCTGAAGCATTGGTAGGTCAGACAACAGGTCAATCTGTACACCTGTATATTTTAAGAAAGCATCCCAACTCATCCCAGGCGCAGAAATATAATGCGCAGGATCTAGACTATAATGTTTCATGCAGGTCTTTCTGTAATTTTCAAAGATATCCGCCAACAAACAGGTATCCGCCATTAAATAGGAATCATGATAGTCTCCCATTGTTTTACACTCTAATTTCTGCCACGCTTCTTGAGCATGCTGGTAATCACAGTCGCTAATGTCCTTTCCTCTAAGACTAGAAAAGAACGCACCTTTAGGCGGAAGGGCTGGCTCTTCAAACCTTTCCCAGCTGTTCATGTACTCATAAGGATAAACGCCCTTTCTAACAAGCGTTGGGTCAAAAATTCTTCCGTTATTGGGCAGGACTTTAAGGACCCTGCTAGTGACTCTAACCCCCCCATCAGGTGTTGCATAGAGTCATAAAAAGATAAATTATTTAAAGTAAAACACATGTACTTTTCTGATGACTGCGCAATGCATGACACCCTGAAATCGCTAGTTACTGCTTGCAATATAAGATGAGAGTCGTAACCTCGCAAGTTATGAAAGAATATAGGCAGCTTCCAAGTCTTTGGTTCAAACTTTAGTTGAAGATTGCATTTACTATGTGCTGCTCCTCTGAACTTTCCGCTAATGTGATCATGATCTCTTACTGTTGGGTTTTCTTTACTTGTTAGCTCTAAACCACAAATCCAACAGTGAGTGGCTGAGTCATATTTTTGTTGGTCTTCGGGGGTCATCTTAAGATCAGATAGGACTAGATTATTAGAACAGACATTACGAACTTCTTGCATGCGTTTTAAGAAATATTTTGCAGCATGATCCCCTCTATATAATTCTGGCTTTGAATGGACGCCATCCGACCTGACAATAATGAAGGCAAATGAACAAATCTGGTGATTACTCATTAAGACTGTTTTTGGTAAATTTTTTGGTGCTGGCCCTTCATAAGGAACAATAAGCGATTCAAAGTCTGCGTAAACAACGTATGGAGACCTCTGGAGTTTTTTGTAATTCTTAAAACTAACCTTACTGCCTTCTCTTGGCATAATTAGTTCTGCATTGCAGTCAACTGGACTGAGACAATGCTTTACATGTTCGCTCGCGGCTTGAACAGACGAAATTCTTGTTAAACATTTTCTACAGAATTCTTGTTTGTGCCCATTTTTTGTAGTATGCACCAACAGTCTACTCATTGTGCGTATTAGCATGTAATGCAATCCTGTTGGGCTGTGCATCAGGAGTAAGTCTACATGAGTTTTGGTTGGTTCGCCTATTGTTGGACTGTTCTTAGACACTCTAATTGGTCTAAGGTTGGTTTCTTCAGTCCATGTGTATACGTTAACAGTTATTGGGGGATTCTGTTCTTCAAACTGATCAATTTTGTCTACAGCCATAGGAAAGGTGAGTCCATCAAAGTTAAGATCATTGACCCAAGGTTGATAGTTAGATACTCTCTCTGCATTTTTAGCAACGTGATGCAGCTTCGCAAGAACGCACCACATAAAACATTTGTCGTCTGAATTCTTTATGTTCAAAACTGCTCTCTTTGCAACTAATGTTGGAGGCAGTGGAATGTAAGACTTGCCTACAATTGGCTCATACTTAGCCTGTCTTAATCTGATGTCTAGGACTTCACCCTCTGACCAACCAGAGCCTCTCATTTTAGCTGCTTCAGAGGCTTCATTAAACTGTGTAAGAAGTTGATCTGCCCAACCGGGTGTTAAGTCATTATAAGAAAGAATAGTCTGCTGTTTAGTTGAGACCCAGACTTCTAGATTTTCTTCGTTTATTGTTATATAGTCGATTAAAACAACTAACCTTACTTTAACTGGAGGGTTTATTGTTAGTTTACTTGGAACTTCAGAAATAGCATGTACAACGCTTGCCTGTACGTTTGTCGGATCAATAACTTCTAAAACGACCTCATTTAAAGCTTTTGACAAACGCTCTTCCTCTTCCATTGCATCTAACCAAGAGTCAAAACTGTCATATATCTTATCCATGTTGAGCTTCTTTTCTAACTCAAAATATTTATTTAAATTAATTAATCAATATCAGAGGTCTTTTTGTGCTTAGACTCATAAACTAAAGTATAAACGCCCTTTGGTGTTGTTAATGTGAGCTGTTTAGAACAGAGTTTAATGTCTCGTTTACTTTTTTTAAACATTCCTTTTTTATCTGGTCGGTGTCTGGCTGTTGAGAAAAAGTTGCCCTTGCCTTTTTTTGAAGATCAAACTTTTGTCTTTTGTAGTCCTCAAAATCAGCCTGTAGGCGACTAAATTCTTCATCCGTGATGTTCGAGTCAGCAAGTGCTTTATCAATTATCAGTTTGAACGAACTAAGTTTAGCTGTTATTAGTTGAACCATAGCTGTGTGCTTTTGGAGTTTAGCTTTTATTTTTTTGCTGACAGCACTTACAGCCAATGAACACAGGCCAAGAGTTAAAGACAAACCGCCTAGAGGTAAAGCTGCCGGTGCACCTACGCCTGTTGCTAAGAGACCTACACTTGTTCCTGCTGATAGAGCACTAGTGATCGATGCTCCAGTATTAACATATGTAACAGCATTAAAGACAGCAGAATACCTTCGTTTGGTTTTACTGTATTTTGAAAGGTCCTGCTCTAGTTGGGTTTGCATTTGTGTTATGTTTGTTAATCTGAAAGTTTTTATGTCAGAGTTGCCTACTATCTCTTCTTTGGGCACTTTTGGATAAACCTGAACAGACATGCTTTTTTTAAAAATAAAAATAATTTAGTATTGGATATCTTTTAATCTGTTATCTTGAATATTCAGCTGCGCATCATATATTAAAAACAAATGTACATTAAGTGGTTTATCACTCTCTTTTTCTGTATCAATTTGAATGTTTATTACGTCTTTAACTGTTCTCCCACTCCCATGCAACTGATTATCCTCTGTTGACCTTAGGTCAATCCATAAACCGTATTTCGTTGTTAAATATTCATCAAGTCTAACACTGTGAAGGTGTAGATCTTTAGACACAAGGTCTACTGTTGGACTTCTAGACCTCCCGCCTCCAAACAATTTTCTTATTTCATCAAAATGATGATAAGGTTTAAGCCCACTACCGTAGACTTGGTTAGGACTACCCTCAATTGAACATTGTACTTTCGTTATTTTAGGATTGATAAACTTTTCACTTTGTCTTTGAATGGTTCTTCATCTTCACACAGCAATAAAATACCTTTAAGGGATCTTGCTGTGGCACTAAAACTAAAGTTCCATATAGTGTCTGCCCTGCTTTTAGGATATTTAGTATGATGAATCACTCTTTCGTAATATATTGCTAATTTTGACTGATATTGTTGCTCAATCAGCCTTGCTAAGTTAGGGTTGCTAACAATGTCAAACTCTAACGAGATGTCGAAAATGCTGTACTTTGCGTCAGTGTCTGTAGATTTAATGACACGTTTGTATTCATTAAAAGTTAGTTCATATGACAATCTGTCTTTTAATGCTCCTTGAAAGTATGGCGCATGCGCTTTTAACAACTCAAAATCTAAGGGTATAGAAAAGCGATTTCCATAAGCAAAACTTACAGCTTCAGCCTTGTTACTGTCTTTAGCATCTTCGGCGTCTATTCTGTGTTTTAGTGCTTCGTTATTTTCGATTCCTTGAAACGCAAGATCGGCCCTTTCATTATCGGTTAGCCATAGATCAGAATAGATTAGAAATATGTCTGCATTGTGTAAAGAAAATATTTCTTGCCCCTCAAGTTTTATAGAAATTTTCTTAACAATTGCCCGTCCCAGATTCTGTACAACTGTCCTGTTTGCGTCTGTTGCTGATTCGAGTTCTATTTTGAAAGTAAGTCGGGCAGAGCCTGGTACAATCACTTCATCTGCTCCTAGGTCTGGAAATTTAACAGTAAGAATTTGATCTGAATCAATAGTAGATGGATTATTTGGAACAATAATATTCTGTTTATTTCCCTTCACGCCAAAGGGCTCTTTCAGTCTTCTATGCGGGTCAAGAATTGAGCCATATGCTTGTGACATTTTTTTTTTATAAAACAAAATAAAAAGTTAATTATTTTTAAAACATGGAAGATTATGATGTTTTTGATCATGGAGACGACATGAGTGAAATGACTCCTTTGACACATCCATTACAATCATTGCGGCGTGAATTAACAGAAAGTAAGGTCAAATCATTTTATCAAAGTTTAGGCCAAGAACCTCCCGAATTTATAGACCCTAATGATTTTGAAACAAAAGATGACCATTTGTTTGTGAGAAACGACGAAGGACAACTTGTTCAGCTTACAACTAAACCAGACTCATCAAAGTTTTTAAAAAAGAGTACAATTAGACAAAGGCTCAGTGTGAGCGAACAAAATCGCCTTGGCATTACTAAACCAAAATTAGATAGGGAAGCAGTTGCTAAACTTCAAAACACACTACAAGAACTCCCAACAGATAACCAAATACAAAACATGGAACTTAAAGATTTAAGCCCAACAGCAGACGAAATAATACAAGCAGAAACCAGTTTTTCAGAAGAAACAGTATTAAAAACTATGCACGATCCGCCGCTACCTATGAGAGAAATAACGGCCCTTGATCATGCTTTGAGAAGCATCAGAGGCGAATTAACAAACAATTTAGCAAAACTGGGTGAACTAGATGAGCATATAAAAAGAGAAAAAGAAAAACTAGTTGAGGCTGATGACCACAACTTAGGACCTGGTGTTAAAGAAAGAATAACCCGAAGACTAAAAGATCTTGAACAAGAGAGATCAGCAAGACTAGAAGTGTTGTCTACTAACCGAGAACAATTACGAACTCAAGTGAGCAGAATAAGAGAAACTATCCAAAGAATTTTATATGAAGACACGACGCTAGCAGAACGAATAAGAACACTGTTTAGAGAGCAAGGTGTCACATTAGCAAGTGTTATAACAGCCTTAGGATTTGCAATAAGTACACTGGTGATGGCTATTACAGGCGGCGGTGGTGGGGGAGCAGTGCCACCAGGACCACCATCAGATAAATCATGGGTAAAAAAACAACTTGATCATCTTGCAAGTTTATTAAAAAAATTAGCCAGTAAGGCAATAGATTCTTTGCCTGGTATAATAGGTGGGATCGTTAGCTGGCTTTTGTCTGCCGCAAGTAAAGTAGTTGGCTTTATGGCTGAGCACTTATGGACATTAGTTGTCTTAATAGTTGGGTTACTTTATAGTAAGATAAAGACCAAGTAATCCTAGAGCAGTTAGTCCAATAACAAGTGCTGTCTTTTCATATTCATGGTCATTATTTTTTGTGGCCACGGGGATTGGATGGGGTTTTGAGGGGGTCTCGGGGATTGGATGGGGTTTAGAGGGGACTTCTTTTTTTATTGCTATTGCTGGCTTAGAATTTATGTCGTTTTTTCCGACCTTCTCTTCTTTACCAGCCACAAGGATTTCATTATTATAGTTTATTATTGTTCCTATCTGGAGTCTGAGGTCAGAAGGCAGCATGTATAAACCAGTGCCGACAGCAAAGTCTACTTTCGATCTTGCGTATTGCAAAACATTTTGGTACCTTTTAATACTTGAAGGCAAATCAATTGCAGAATTAATAGAATCCTCTAAATTTGCTAAATACTGTTTTTGGGCGTCAAAGCCAGTAGAAGGATCAATTATGTTTGATCTCGTTTGTGCTTGCGAACCTAGCAAACACCAAACATAAGTACGAATAGAGTCGTTTATTCGTTCTATTCCCGCTTTTGTTAGGCCCTTAGAAGTATCCAAAATAAATGTTGTCCATGCTGTTTTATGCTCTTGCTCTATGGACCCGAGGTGAACAGTTGTGCCTGAAGAGAAAGATGTGTAAGGAGGATTGTAATCATAGTTATACTTTCTGTGCACGCCCCAAAAATAAGGGGTGCCTAAACCATGATTAAGATCCAACTTTTGTCTAAAGTCTGTCTTTGGGTCAATATCAAATTCGTTACAGATCCTTTCAAAAGCCTTGTAATCTATTCTGTTGCTGAATGGATTAAACGTTTTGTCATTTGGTAATGGCGCTTGCAGTTCAGATAAAATACGTCTGAAGGTGTAATAAAAATGAAATCTATACACTGACCTCACCAAAGGATCAGGATGATTTAAATGATCAGCATACGACACTCCACACCCAGTTGATGCACAAAACACAGCAAAGTTTAACTGGTTCTGATAAAACTGCATCGGATGACTGAACCACACTTTCGCGATGTAGTCTTTTTTAATAGGAGGGTTAAGATATCTGTCCAATGGATTACTAACCTTTACTTGAAAGGCGTCAGACTGAGTCACAGAAATGTCAAGGGTGTCAGTTGTTATATTTTTAAGATTGTAGTGCGGCCCGACAGAATATTTTGCATTAGTATATTTGAATGCACTCATTTTTAAATTTGTTTTAAAAATGTTTGTAACAATAACAACTCAAGACAGTCCTTCGTTTTTAGAATATGCTATTGATAATAACTGCGGAACCCAAAGGGTCGCACTCCATGAAATTTTTTACAAAGTCGTATGGTTTAATATAACTGAATCCAAGGAGAATAATAAGATTAAAAAATTTGATACTAGAGGAAACTTAGTTAGCCAGTTAACCATACCTGATGTTATTACGGGTTTTGCTCGCTAAAAGAAGCAATGAGTAACTTCGGCATTACTCTCAAACTTAACAATGCAAATTTGAAAATAATGTTGACATTCGAACCTGAAGAAAAAGCAATTTACGTGTTTGATGCAGAGCTAGTTACAATGTTAGGCTTTACACATGATACATTTTTAACTAGACAAAAAGAGTCTACTTATGTGGGAGAAAATCCGCTCGATCTTGCCTTATATCCATTACTCTATGTACATTTGGATGAGCTGAGCACTGATGAAAACTTATATGATGGAAGGCCCTCAACTGTTTTAAGAGCTCTTCCAGCAGGTAAAGCTGCATATTGCGATTATGAAATTATATGATTCCCCAACTTACAGTTTAAAAAATTAGCTTGTGGGAGGGTCAGATCATTTAATATAAAGATAACAGATAAAACAGGGAAAGTCGTGAAATGTGATAACCTGCACATTGTTTTAGAAATAAAATAATAAGGTGTACTAAAAAATAATGTCTCGTGGGCCAGAAGAATCAGGAGTTACATTAGCGCCTGAGAGGTGTGTAACTTTAGAATTAAAAGACCTTGCAGACGTTGAGGACTTTGAACAGAACGGTGAGATAGGCACTTTATATGGTTTTGAGTACACTAAAGATGGTTATTATAAGCGCAAAGAGGTTAGCGACAGCAAAAGGTTTCCTAAACTAGAACAACTACGCAATGTAGAAGCAAATAATGCGGGTCAGTATGAATATAAAATAGTTCGAAAAACTGACAACAAATGGCACTTAGAACCATATTTAGAATGGGACATAAAATTTGAATTCTTAAGCCCATTTACATTTTTTGACCGTCAAAAAAGTTTCAGAAAAGCATTGAACTCTGGCCCTTTACATGTAAGTCTTATGCCAGAGGACAACAGTCGGAAAGAGATCGAAATAAAGCCGTTTGGGGACAAACAGTACATCCTCCACAGAAGAGAATCGGTTTTAAAGAAAGCTTCAACAAAATTACAGTTCATTCCACGCACAAAATTAGGAGACACGTTCACAATGATATTTAAAATTTCTGTCTTAAAAGATGAGGCGAGAAATGGAGCTCTGGGCGTCAGTGACAATCTTATGAAAGGAATTCTTATTAGCTGGCAAAACTTAGACGTTGACAAACTTAAAGTTACTGTCGTTGTTCTTTACAATGGCGAGGATATTAAGGTCATGACAACAAGCAACAAAATTGATATTAGTCTAAATAGAAACGATCTTACAGAACTGAACTGGATTAATCTTACACATTTGGACCTTATAGGTTTTTATTATACTGAACAAGTTTTGACAGAGAGTATGATAAAAACAATAACTGGATTAGATTAAATTCTGTTTTAAAACTATGGAGCAGACAACTTTGGTGTCAATGCCGATGTTAAACTTTATGACAAAAACCCCTCATTGTTCATTGATTTGTGGACAGACTGGTTGTGGAAAAACAATATTTGTCCTCGACCTATTACAAACAGTTTACAGTTATAATTTTGATCATATTGTAATTTTCTGTCCAACATTAAAGTGGAACAAAGCATATCACGACAGAAGGTTTATATGGACAGATGACGAAATCTATTTGATTGATCCCAGCAATAAACTTAGCGAGTGCTTAGAACATTTCTTTAGACAGTTTGAAGGAACTCAGACATTATTTATTATAGATGATTGTTCAGCAGAAAAGGATATAGTCAAAAAAAGAAACACTTTATCAAAACTGGCTTTCAGTGGAAGACATGCTGGGATAAGTGTGTGGATTTTATGTCAAAAATATAACTCAGTTTTAAAAGACTTTAGAGAGCAATTAAAGACAGTGGTTTTATTCCACATGAAAGATAGAGACGCATTTGATGAATGTATGAAAGAAAATGATGTTATTGAAAACGATCAAGAAAAACGAAGGATTAAGCAAAAACTTAAGTCTCAAAAGTTTTCTAAATTAGTGTTAAAAACAGATAATCCTACACATTATGTATGTTTGTAAATGTTTTTTTTTTATAAGAGAACTATAAAATGCCGATTCTGGGTAATCCGGTGGAGCAGCAGCGAAACCGGCTCCAGCCGGTTGGAGCTGGGCGAGCCGGATGAGCCAGAATCGGCATTTTATAGTTCTCTGCATGTGTGTGTGTTGTGCATGCATGTGTGTATTGTGAGTTTGTGTGTGTGTGTGTGTGTGTGTGTGTGTGTGTGTGTGTGCACGCGTGCGTGCACATGTGCGCGTGCATGCGCCCCTCGCTGACCCACACTTTGCACAGTGAGCTGGACTCTCGGAGGTCGGTGAGGGACTCCAGCAGACTGCTGAGTGTCAGAGCAAGGACAGACAGACTCTCCAACTCATTCCTCCCCAGTGCCATCAGACTGTACAACAGGATCCGTCCATGCACATGATGAACAGCTGAATGTCGTTACTCTTATCTTTACCGGTTCTTAAAACACTTGTGTGTGTGTGTGTGTGTGTGTGTGTGTGTGTGTGTGTGTGTGTGTGTGTTGTGTTCATGTGTGCGTGCTGTGTGTGTGAGTGTGTGTGTGTGTATGTGTGTGTGTGTGTGTGTGTGTGTGTGTGTGTGTGTGTGCGCGCGCGCATGTGTGTGCGTGTGTGTGTGTGTGTTTAAATCGTATGGATCGAGGGATGCCTGGTCTTAAATAATCATATTTATTATTTCAATCTTATTAAACTGAATATATTTAAATGGAGTATGCTGCTTGCTTTTAATGATGATGATGCGCTCTTTTGTAATTTTAGGTTCCATGTTTTAAAGAGAGTGGATGTGTACTGTAGCTGCGCACGTACATGTGTTTGTATGTGTGCGTGTATGTGTGGTGTGTGTGTGGTGTGTGTGTGTGTGTTGTGTGTGTGTGTGTGTGTGTGAGTGTGGACATGTGTGGATGTGTGTGGGGGAGGGGAGGGGTGGGTGCATGGGAGGTGTGTGTGGGAAGAGTGTTTGTGCTTGCATGAAGATATTTTATGGTTGGGATTGATTTACCATGGATTCTTACACAGGCAGTTTACGCCTTTTGTTTGTGTGTGTGTGTGTGTGTGTGTGTGTGTGTGTGTTGTGTGTGTGTGTGTGTGTGTGTGTATGTGTGTGTGTGTGTGATGTGTGTGTGTGTGTGTGTGTGTGTGTGTGTGTGTGTGTGTGTGTGTTGTCCTGGTATATGGTTGCTGTGCTGTCGAAAATGAATTTTCCATCTTTTGGACGAATAAAATTGTTATCCTGCTATCCTGTTATCCTGTGCTTGTTTCAGTCTCATGACTAAATAACCAGACTAACACCAGACTCTGTGTGCAACAGCATGCAACATAGCAGGTGTATAAGCTAGTACTGAGTGCAGTGAAGATCACTGGGAAGGAAGCTATCGTGTGGTCGGCAACATGCCTTCTGGCAGCGGTGTACTACTTGCTCTGCACAGCCTCTGACAGATAAAAAAAAACCTGAACACACACACTCAAGAGAAGTAAGTTGAAAAAAAAAAAAAAAAAAGGACTATAATCTGTAGTTATACAGAGGAGTCCCCAGTTACATCTAAGACAGTGAGCTCCAGGTTGTCAACACCTTGACTGGCAAAAAAAAAAACCCCAAAAAACTAGGTTGTTAGTGATACCCTACGTGCTCTCTGCACTCTGGTCCTGACGTGATTTGGCATACACTGTAAAATTATGGAGCACAGTGTTATGCAGTTCTCCCAAATCAATAATTGAACGTCTATCCACCTAACAGTGATCTTAGACAGTATGTAAGTGTTATGTGTGTGTGTGTGTTCGTTCTTTAATTTAACGTCTATCCACCCAACAGTGATCTTAGACAGTATGTAAGTGTTATGTGTGTGTGTGTGTTCGTTCTTTAATTTAACGTCTATCCACCCAACAGTGATCTTAGACAGTATGTAAGTGTTATGTGTGTGTGTGTGTGTTCGTTCTTTAATTTAACGTCTATCCACCTAACAGTGATCTTAGACAGTATGTAAGTGTTATGTGTGTGTGTGTGTGTTCGTTCTTTAATTTAACGTCTATCCACCTAACAGTGATCTTAGACAGTATGTAAGTGTTATGTGTGTGTGTGTGTTCGTTCTTTAATTTAACGTCTATCCACCTAACAGTGATCTTAGACAGTATGTAAGTGTTATGTGTGTGTGCATGTGGTGTTTTTTGGGTGTATGCATGCGAACGGTTGGTGTTGATTTTGGGCGTACGTAGGTATGTATAATGCAATTAGGCCTAGATAAAATAAATAATAATTTAAAAAAAACAAACAAACAAACAAACAAACAAAAAACACAATCCCCCCTCCCCCCCCCCCCCCCCACCCCACCAAAAAAACACACAAAAAACCGCCACATAACTGAATCCAAAACTTTGAAAGAAACACTAAATAAGCAACTAACACCAGGATGGGGAAAATAACTGTCCAACTGGGCTCTTAATCAGTCCGTGAACAACTTCAAAAATGTTTGATTCGTTGGAGGTCATTCGTTGGACGTCATGTCTTCAAAGGCTGACATCGACGGTTCAGTGTTCAACAACCAAGCAGGTAAGTAGGGCTTCATTCTATCGCACAAAAAAAGTAGATGGAACGGAGTGATTTGCTGGCCACAAATACAAGTCACATGTTTACAGAATTTGGTTTTAAAGGCATCAAGCCTCAATCTAAAGATCAAACTTTTTAAAATCCACTCTCGGTAGAGATTCTTGATACCTGTTTTATTGTCTGATATCTTGTTAAATAATATCCCCTTTTTGTTTCTGGTGCCTTTTCGCTTATTTGAAATAGAGTTCCAGGATACGTCTTTTAAAAGACTATAACTCTCATGTAAGGATAAAGGAATGCATATTTTTGTTATATCAGTCTCAGTGATAGTAGCCTTTTTGGCTAATTGGTCTACCCTTTCATTCGCAGATAATCCACAGTGTGATGGAACCCAACAAAAATCGACATAGGAACCACGTAAATGCAAAAAATGAATTAAGTGGTAGACTTCTGATATGAGTTCTGCTCTCACACTTGTATTCGAAAATTTTAGAGCTTGTAGGACTGATTTTGAATCAACGCAAAGTAGTATTTGAAATGCAGGAAATTGAAAATCAAGAAGAAAGTTTAATGCCATAATAATGGCAACAAGTTCCGCAGTAAATATGGAAATATTCTTACCAAGGTGGTAACCTTTCTCTATTTTTAAGGATGGAATTATGAATGCTGAACCAGACAAATGATTGTCTAGTACAGAACCATCTGTATAAATTTTAAGGTGATTTATATAAGTTTCATTTATATGTGATTTAACATACATTGGCAGCAAGGGTCCATCACTTTTTTTAAAACTTGTATAGTCTATGTCATAATTTGCTCTACTAAGTTCCCATTCCGGGATAGTGCTAAAAGACACCCGAGGAGCTACGTTTTGAGGGGCAGTGCCTGCTTATGTAAATAATAATGGATGATTTCTTGACAGCCATCATGTGACAACATTTCAACGATTTTTTTTTAACTGAAATTAAACCCTCCCGCCCATTTTGGGTTACAGAAGATAACAATATAAACAAACCAGTATAGCAACAATGCAAGCATTTATATTAATTACTCTATGGTTATTGATCTCTTTGAAAAGAAAACAAAAAAAACAAAACTTTCTGTACTTTTCCGTTACATTCTGTAACAATCAACAGGTTTGGCTGATTTGACTTCTTTTTTTCTTCCCTTATATATATTTTGCAGAAACAGGTGGCGGTTGCTGAGATGTTTGATACTAAAGTAGTTACTATGATTCTAAGTGATACCGCCTTCCATTCTCACTTGTCCCCAAAGAAAAAGAATGATAACACTCTTCGGTCCAATCTAACAAACAAACAAACAAACTGCGATCAATGTACACATATGTAAAGTATGTGACCATAGTCTGACCTTTGACAAGCTCACACACACCACTTGGATTTTGATAGCCATGTGAACACAGCTTGAACTTTGACCAGCACACAACCAGGGGACAGAGTGCAAAAGGTACACAGTTTTCCTCCTGTGCTGTTTCTGTCCTGATGTTCAGAACTTAACTAGAAGAAGTATCCTTCATTCTGTCCTTCTTTGACTCCTCTGTGTGTGTGTGTGTGTGTGTGTGTGTGTGTGTGTGTGTGTGTGTGTGTGTGTGCGCGCGTGTTTGTGTGTATACATATGTGTGTGTGTGTGTGTGTGTGTGTGTGTGTGTGTGTGTGTGTGTGTGTGTGCATGTGTTTGTGTGTATACATATGTGTGTGTGTGTGTGTGTGTGTGTGTGTGTGTGTGTGTGTGTGTGTGTGTGTTTGTGTGCATACATATGTGTGTGTTCGAGTGTGTGTGTGTGTGTGTGTGTGCATGTGCGTGTGCGTGTGTGCGTGTTTGTGTGTATACACGTGTGTGTGTGTGTGTGTGTGTGTGTGTGTGTGTGTGTGTGTGTGTGCGTGCGTGCGTGCGTGTGTGCGTGCGTGCGTGTGTGTGTGTGTTTGTGTGTATACACATGTGTGTGTGTGTGTTTGTGTGCATACATATGTGTGTGTGTGTGTGTATGTGTGTGTGTGTGTGTGTGTGTGTGTGTGTGTATGTGTGTGTGTGTGTGTGTTGTGTTTGTGTGTATACATACACGTGTGTGTGTGTGTGTGTGTGTGTGTGTGTGTGTGTGTGTGTACACGTGTGTGTGTGTGTGTGTGTGTGTGTGTGTGTGTGTGTGTGTGTGTGCACGTGCGCGTGTGTGTGTATACATGAGTGTGTGTGTGTGTATGTTTGTGTGTATACATGTGTGTGTGTGTGTGTATATACATGTGTGTGTGTGTGTGTGTATGCGAGCGCGCATGCGCGCGCACATGCCACAGTTTGTCTGTATGAATGTGTTTGCATGTGCATCCTTGAATGCAAATGCATACAATGATTCTGGATGAAAAAGCTGAATACACCTATCTGGTAGGAGGTTTATCTTACTCTGATATGAGGTTTATCTTACTCTGATGCGAGGTTTATCTTACTCTGATGTGAAGTTTATCCTACTCTGATATGAGGTTTATCTTACTCTGATGTGAGGTTTATCTTACTCTGATGTGAGGTTTATCTTACTCTGATATGAGGTTTATCTTACTCTGATGTGAAGTTTATCTTACTCTGATGTGAGGTTTATTTTACTCTGATATGAGGTTTATCTTACTCTGATGTGAGGTTTATCTTACTCTGATGTGAGGTTTATCTTACTCTGATATGAGGTTTATCCCAATGTAGGAATTTTATCCCACTCTGCTTGAAAGTTTATCCCTGTCTAGTAAAAGAAACAAGCCAACAAACTCATCACACTGTGGTATGATATTCATCCGGATCTGGTACACAGTTTATTCCACTTTGGTGAGAAAATGTTCACAGTCCGAATGTAAATTTACCCCTGGAAGTGTATCCACAGACCAGATCCAGCAGAAGCACCGATGAAGTCACTTCGCATCTGCATGAAACTGCCAGATCACACTTCACAGAAGCCACCAACGCTGACAAGTCACACCACACCAGCAATGCTACTCAGTCACCGCCTTCATTCCTCTCAATCCATTCCTGCCAAACCCCAAACAATGATTAGCTGCGATTCATTTCAGCGTACAAAAAAAAAAAAAAAAAAAAAAAAAAAAAAACGCTCGAAGGCTCACCTGACTCACAGCTGGAGAATCGAAGCAGAAAAAAAAAAAAAAATGTGCTTCCAGAAGCCAGCACCAAAAAGTCTGCATTCAGCAGAGGCAGAGGGAAGAAGGAAGCTTACTGAGTTATTGACCATCTCAAGCAGCATCAGAGAAGGGGGGAAACTCCCTGTCATTTTCAGGTCAACGGTAGTGAGGAGGGCAGGCCATGCACAGGAACTAACCTGGTGCTGACCCGTATTAGAAGACTACTTCCTTCAGTTTACCACCACAAGTATTATTGAGCAACAAGAAGGCTACCATCTTCACTTTACCACCACAAGTATTACTGAGCAACAAAAAGGCTACCATCTTCACTTTACCACCACAAGTATTACTGAGCAACAAGAAGGCTACCACGTTCAATTTACCACCACAAGTATTACTGAGCAACAAGAAGGCTATCATCTTCACTTTACCACCACAAGTATTACTGAGCAACAAGAAGGCTACCACCTTCACTTTACCACCACAAGTATTACTGAGCAACAAGAAGGCTACCATCTTCACTTTACCACCACAAGTATTACTGAGCAACAAAAAGGCTACCATCTTCACTTTACCACCACAAGTATTACTGAGCAACAAGAAGGCTACCATCTTCACTTTACCACCACAAGTATTACTGAGCAACAAGAAGGCTACCATCTTCACTTTACCACCACAAGTATTACTGAGCAACAAGAAGGCTACCATCTTCACTTTACCACCACAAGTATTACTGAGCAACAAGAAGGCTACCATCTTCACTTTACCACCACAAGTATTACTGAGCAACAAGAAGGCTACCATCTTCACTTTACCACCACAAGTATTACTGAGCAACAAGAAGGCTACCATCTTCACTTTACCACCACAAGTATTACTGAGCAACAAGAAGGCTACCACGTTCAATTTACCACCACAAGTATTACTGAGCAACAAGAAGGCTATCATCTTCACTTTACCACCACAAGTATTACTGAGCAACAAGAAGGCTACCACCTTCACTTTACCACCACAAGTATTACTGAGCAACAAGAAGGCTACCACCTTCACTTTACCACCACAAGTATTACTGAGCAACAAGAAGGCTACCATCTTCACTTTACCACCACAAGTATTACTGAGCAACAAGAAGGCTACCATCTTCACTTTACCACCACAAATCTTACTGTGCAACAAGCAAACCGAGGAAGATAAAGTGCAGGCAAACAATTTCTCTGTCACTGGGGGAAAGACTTATCAAAGACTTGTGACATGAAGAATTTCCACATCATAACAATAACAAAAAGGGGGGCAGCGGTTTAGGTTGAGAAAATGGATAACATGTTCTTTGATGTCTTCAGTGACAGCAAATGGGATTGGAGGAATTCCATCATCTGGACACCCGTTTGTATTGCCTTGTTGAAGACCATCTTTGTCTGCTCCAGTACTAGGCAAGATCCATCATCCCCGCCCTCCCCCTCCCCCTTTCCTCCCCCTCCATTTCTCTTGCCTTTCTAGCTTTGACAGAGATGGTCCAGCCATGGTACCTAACAGAGACAAACCAAACCGAAACAATCTCACCATCACAAGGGAAAGCACAATCCAATGGCTTCTAGAGACAGCAAGCACAGGACAGTTAAGTACCAGCAAAATGGGACAAAAATCCCATGAGGAAGTCAGCAACAACAAAATTAAACAGCAAATGGGACCAAAATCCCAAAGAAGTAAGCGACAAAAAAAAAAATAAATAAATAAATAAACAGACATGAGCGAACATATACATACTAACAATCCTGACCTGTGTACCTACCTCTTTCAGCATGAATATCATGTGTTATTTATGAGCAACAGACACTGAAACTGTCAGACTCGAGGAACAATTTCCATGTTTAGTTAAGTTTACATTCCAGGTAGAACATTTATCTGACAGTGCTATAACCAAATGAGGTGAGTATCGATTATCAGCAAGTTCTTCAGCTCTGAAATAACCCAGGGTTCATTCTTATCTTTGCCCAGCGCCAGCTGACCAACAACCACCACCCCAAAATCAAACTGATTCCCTCATTTCCTTCCTCTTTTTTTTTTTTTTTTTAGGTGGGAGGAGGGGTAAGGGTAGCTTGCCAGTTTCTTTTTTTCTATTCTGGACTCCATAGGAATAATGCCTCAGATATTCCTTTCTCTCTTCTCTCTCTTTTTTTCCCCCAAACTTGAAGTCAGTTTATTACCAATGGGAAAAAAGAAAGAAAGAAAAGGAAAATGAGTTATTGAGCTAGTGGGTTTTGTCAGCCGCTATCTCTGGTTCTGCAGCATAAGGAAAGCTCCCCTCTGACAACCGTGTTTAGGCATGTTCCATGTGTCACCTTCCCATACTTTGACCTTTGCCGAAGAAAGGAAGGGTGGGGCTGAGGGGTGGGGAAGGTCTCCGAAGTGAAAAACCCGATGTAACAGATATGAAGCATCCTGCATAGCATGTACCTGGTGTAACAGATACAAAGCATTCTGCATAATGCATACCAGGTGTAACAGACACAAAGCAATCTGCATGTATCAGGTGAGGTCTCAGTAGAAAAACAAAACTGTCCCTTGATTCCTGTGGCTGACCTATGCTGCTGGCACGTCCACTCAATTTACAAGAAAGATTAATCTTCTGACATATCTGTCTGCTATTTCCTGTCGAAGTAGTTTCTCCACTGAAACTGGACTATTTTCTTCGAAACTGGACTACCGCGGATTCTTCTGAAATTTCCAGATGCTCTTGACAGACCAGACACACACACACACAAACATACAAGCGTACACACACACACACACACACACACACACACACACACACACACACTGACATTTACAAATACTTGTAATGCCAACATGTGATTCCATCCTGTCATCCACCAATTTTAACAATGCGGAATGTTTCCAAAGATGATGATGCCATTTGAGTGCAAGTGCATGCTCTCTCTTTCTCTCTGAGTCTCTCTCTGTCTCAAGCACGAAACATACATACAATGCACGAGTACACACATTTTCGGATCAATTTATCTTTTTAAGACAATTCAATGCAAAATCAATCTCACGATTCAACCAGGGTTTTTCTTTTTTTGTTGTTGATTATCTGTCCTTGACATATCTATCTCTCAGGGCCCCACAAAAGTTGGGCAAAATCTTCAAAAGGATGTCTAGTAATCTATAGATTACAGGACATGAGGAAATCTTTACATCTATTTTGATTTAAAGACCATCTGAAGTGCTGTCAGCTCGGCAGAGAAGGAGCTGTCACTGGGAATATTAATTTTTGAACATCTCTGAGAGGACGCTGTTGCGCAATACACAGCAGAGACTCTGTCAGGTTTACAGCCATCAGAAAATCTTCCTTTATCCTTCATTTTGACGAACATTTCAAACAAAGTCGATTAGCACAAAATGTCTTGTATGGCAAAGAGCTGGTGGAGTCGCGATATGAGGCCAGATCAAAGCGGATCTCTGGGATGAGGAAAGTCCACGAGGGGTTGTCAGGAAATCTGGATGAATCACACATGATTCCAAGGTCGATGTCTGCACAGTTCAAATGTGGAAGAATACAAATTCCCAAGGGAAGCATGGAACTGGGGTCATCTTCAAATTTCTTCAGGAACCTCAGGTAAAACGTACAGTCATAAGCAATGTTTTGGGTTCAGAGAAAATATTCAAACAATAGATCTAGTTGCAAAGCGAGACGACTGCAGGCGGAAATCTAAACAAATCTTAAATAAATGTTAGCGAAGCGCCCAGAGAACGTGGACAAACGAGTCACAAGACGAAACACAACGTGTTCTTCCTTGCGCTGAACCCTGTGAAGTGATCTGAAGCGATCAAAGCTAAGTGAATTTTCGTAGTTTTATTCGTTTATGTCTCACCCGATGAAGACCTAAGAGGTCGAAACGCGTTGTGTTTCGTCTTGTGACTCGTTTGTCCACGTTCTCTGGGCGGTTCTCTAACATTTATTTAAGATTTATTCAAACAATAGTTCAAAGACAGTTTCTGCTGACAGTTGGAGATGGAGTAAATCTTGGATGGAGAAAGAGAAAAAGGTCTACAGAAAACATGACATCATAATGAGGAAGTCTTTATTCAGAGAATCTCACAGAAGCAAATCTTGGATGGACAAAGAGAAAAAAAAAGTTTTGTTTTGTTGTTGGTTTTTTTTTAACCAAGAAGTTGTGTTGTAGTGAGGAAGTCTTTATTCAAGAATCTTAGTGAAGTAAATCTTGGAGAGACACAGAGGTAAAAGTCCTTGAAAAACAAGACATTGTGATAAGGAAGACTTTATAGGTCTAGCCAATTTTTTAACTTGAAAAAATACAGAATGTTTTTTTGCACTTTGTGAAAGCTAACATTGAAAGGAATATCACACAAAATTTCACGACCATATCTTAAACAGTTTTTGAGATATTGAGCTTCAAAATCTGGTAAAGAATGACATTTTTGTGCGTTTTGCCCTAAGAGGCATCTTTGGACCCTTAAATTTTCTGAATTAATCATCCACTATATAAACAAATTGGTAGAAGTGTTATTTGTCATAGATATAACTGGTCTTTTTTTTTTTTAACTGCTCATTAATTGTCCATTCTTGAGCTGTGCCTCTTCAAAAATGGCAAAAATGCCAATTCATCCACAAGTTATTTCGTGGCAAACACAGGTGCCATTATTTAATCATTTAATGATCCATAACTCAGGAAAGAAACAAGCTGCAGGCAAAATTGAGGTATCAAAATAATCAGCATTGAAGTAACAATCTAAAAGAGTCTTTACAGGGAAGTAAGTCTTGTGCAGAAAAAAAAAGGGGGGGGGGGGGGGGGGGGAATATCCCAGCAAGAAAAAAAAAAAATTATAGAGAGAAATTCTTTATTCACTGTGTCTTTATAGGGGTGTCAGTCTTGTGAAGACAACATGAAAAATATCCATGCCAGAGACAAGACGTTCTAGTGACAGCGTCTTTTTCCCTCAGTGAATCTTTCCAAAAGGTTCACAATTACAATGACAAAAATATCTTTGATGTAGGACTGAGGGGGAGGAGGGGGGGGGGGGGGGCAAAACTATGAGGGATGATGTTTGTAATCTGGCATCACCCTGTAACCTGGTTTGGAGCAGGGCTGTCAATAGATGTGTCAATGCTATCAAGTCACCTGGGTACCCAAGGCCTGTTCATTGACAACGGTAATCAGCCAATGCTGCTGCCCTGACATTCTCCTCTCTCGACAGTCAGTGGCTGTGTCTTCTGCCAATGACACAGGTGGTGATAGGCTGAGGATGCAGGTGGGTGTTGGCCTGTGCTGTCTGGCAATCAATGTCACAGCTGACTTGACTCTCTCTCCTCTCTCTCTCTCTCTCTCTCTCTCTCTGACTCTCTCTCCTCTCCATCAATATCAAAAGATTGAAAGAAATATGGGTAAAGAACACATGTTCTGTTTTATGTCCCTCTCACAGAGTTGTTTAGCAAGGACAGACTCGCAGACCAGGCATTACCTGGAATCTCAAGCCTTGATTGAATAAAAAAAAAAAAAAAAGAATTAAGAACTGAGTTCTCTGTGAGTGCTCCCCTTGAATCCTTCTTCAGCTAGGACAGATAAAGCATTCAGCAGAAAATTTGCATCACTGTCTCAGTCTTCCTCTTTCTCTTCCCTTGAAAGTCAGCATGCATGCACAGAAGAACTGGTGACGAGCGCGTGTTCTCTTTATGTTTGACTCTCTCTATTTCCCACTGAACCCTTCTTTGCCAAAGACAGATGCTCTCTCTGGCTGCTGTTAAAACATTCACTGATTCAGCACATCAACTCATGCTCAGACTCTCCCTCTCTCTCTCTCTCTGTGATTAAAACTTAGAGAACACACATGTGAAATATGCAATGATCCTAGCTGATTTGGGAGTCAAATGACCCGTGTTCAGGTGTTTCCCCTAATAATATATACAATTTTCTCCATGTTTTCACATGACTGCCTATGTACCCCAAGTGCACCACAAACCGTCATTGTAAACAGACAGCCAAGGCGCTTCCTGCTCCCCTCTCTCTCTCTCTCTCTGTGAGTATGTGTAAGAATGGGCATGGTGTAAAAAAGCTGTAAGCTTATCCATTTTACCCTCAATAAAAATATTAGTTTTCATATTCATATTCGTATTCATATCTCTCTCTCTCCTCTCTCTCTCTCTCTCTCTCTCTCTCTCTCTCTCTTCTGTGAGTATGTGTAAGAATGCATTTGTGGCAGTGAGTGTGAGTGAAAAAAATTGAAAAAGACTCCAAGAGTCAAAACGTTGTACATTGTTTTTGTTTCCTTTTGACCCCCCCCCCCCCCCCCCCTTTTGTTTCTGTCTTAATTACTTTACCTTCAAATTATATAGTTGTTCTGAAAAAGACCCAGTCAAGTGTTATCAATGTGTGTGTGTGTACCTGTAAAAGTGTGAAGATGTTTCAATGCTTTTGAATACAGTTTTAACCAGTTAGGGACCCCCCCCCCCCCCCCCCCCCCCCCCCCCCCCCCCCCCACTGAACAGGTCTGCAGTGAATCTTGCTGTCAAGGGATCAGGCTGGAGCGACAAACCAGTTCCACAATGCCAAGCATTTCCCCCATGTCATCTCCACACACCATAATGCCTTTTCATTGCGCAACAGGATATGCACCTTGTTCCTCTTGTCGAGAAGTGAGTGAAACCTTGCTCACTTTAGGGACACGCTGTCTGCTTTCAAATAAAACAAAGGAAGAGTTTCCGATCAAATGCCATCAACACCTGTTGGATGCAGTGTGTCTGGTTTCAAATAACATGTCCACATGTACCTATCATATATAAGTGTGTGTGTGTGTGTGTGTGTGTGTGTGTGTGTGTTGTGTGCGTGCGTGCGTGCGTGCGTGCGTGCGTGCGTGCGTGCATGCGTGCGTGCGTGCGTGCATGCATGCATGCGTGCGTGCCTCTGTGTGTGTGTGTGTGTGTGTGTGTGTGTGTGTGTGTTTGAGATAGAGAGACAGAACATAATCTTACAAAAGATCCAAAGTTATGAATTTTCCAGCTATATGCCAAGGTGTACTTAGCAAGAAAATAACTCTAACTATGTATATGACCTGCTCATTGATGGAATTTCAGACTATAGACATCACCCCAAAAACTCTTTGGGGGGGGGGGGGGGGGTTTAAACGATGAGAGACAACCTAGTATCTGTATGGCTTATTCTGACATACAATTGAGATGTTAATGGTTTTAAATACATGATGACCCTATTTATCACAGTACTACTACAGTGCTTTTCACAGCATTATATTGTATCACACATAATGTAAAACAGAATTCTAGCTACATGTCCCAGAGACAGCATATCTGCCATTGTATGGTCCCACTTTGTTCTTTCTTTTTTCTTTCTGTTTGCATATATATTTCTGGATGGATTTTCCAACAAAAGTTTCAAACAAACAAACTCCCTTGCTGCTGGGTGTTCTTTTATATGTGCTGAATGCATGCCGCCCACAGACCTTTGTTCTTCATCTCGTTAGAAAAAAATTGCATTCGATTCATGTTGCTAATAGCCCTGCCAACCACAAAGGTTCGTATCAGAGCTGTCACCTCTTTGAGGACAATTTTCAACATAGATAAACACAGGCACACACGCACGCATGCTTGCATGCACACAAGCACGCGTGTGCGCACACACACACACACACACACACACACACACACACACACACCACACACACACCTCATTAAAGGAGATCTAAAAACAGCCATCACCGTACCAATTCTGGTCCAGCGGAGAGAGGAAGAACAAATCCCTCCTCCATGGGATACGCCAACTAGACGCGAGATGCTCTTGCTTTGGAGACGAGCACACTATAACACTGAGCTGCCTTTCCAGATCAAGGTACTCATGACCTCTCCATTTTTTGGAAGCTGGACGAGGATGTTCAAAACTCAGTGCAACATGTAATATAACAGTGAAACTCGCACTCTCTGTGTCAATATAACCCATTTCATTGCAGTCTACACAGCAATTTTTTTTAAAATGCCAGTCCTTGCAACATTATTTTTGATTCACATGTGCAAACAAAGTGACTCTGACCGCAGTTTCACAGTTTGGTTGTCTGCGTGTGCATGTGTGCATTTGTGTGAGCATGAGTGTGTGGCAGATCTTTATAAATGTTGGCAGTTTCTCAGCATGTACAAGCACTGATGTAATCAAACATGGCAGAATGATAAACACTGTTTAGGATCTTTCCAGCCATCTCCTGATAAAGATGTTACAATATCAAAACAGAAATAAATCTGTAATACTCGTTATCATGGCAGAATGGTTAATGTTGTCAAGACCTTTCAAACCATCCCCTGATTAAGTAAAATCAAAGCAGCCGTTAACTCTGTAATACACATTTTCATGGCACTGGCAGAAGGGTAGATATTGTTCAGACCTTTCCAGCAATCCCCTAGCTGAAGTTGTCACTAAATCAAAATAACCATAAACCTGTAGTACACATCTTCAGCAATGTTTTAAATTCGATTCCATGAAACTGACATTTTGTTAAAAATGTTGATCACTTATATAATGATGATAGACATGCTCAATAACAACATTATATATGTTGTGTGTGTGTGTGTGTGTGTGTGTGTGTGTGTGTGTGTGTGTGTGTGTGTGTGTGTGATGCGTGCGTGCATGCGTGTGTGCGTGCGTATGTGTATAATTCTTTTAAGATCAGGCCATTTGATGCAATATCTGAGAAGCAGCAATATAGACACTAACACAAGCATTGCTAATTTAGAATGAACTAAGGCTCACCACATGCTCGATGAATTTCGCTAAATACAGATGAGTAAGATGGTTTATCATTACAAATCGAACAAATGAAGCAGCATTAAAGCCCAAATTAAAACAGTCTTTCATGTTTTAACAACAACATATCTGCACAAAGACCATTTGTTCGCAAACAAATGAACAGCATTAAAGCCCAAATTAAAACAGTCTTTCATGTTTTAACAACAACATATCTGCACAAAAACCAAAGGAAACCAGTGTAAATTTTACAGTTGTCAAAATGATCAAAAGTAGATGTTTTAATGGGAAAATCCAAATTTGGTACATCAAACACAGGAAAGCATCAAGTAATACGGACTAAAAGACACTGTCACAGTTGTGTACATATACTTTTTAAATACGAAGGCTGTCTGTTGTTTAAAACAAATGGAACTAATACACCAAAGTGTTTGGTGAAAACTGATATCAAAGATTTAAACATTTGATCTGAAGAAGAGAGCAGTGGCCTTCCTGTACCTGGCAGCAGCAGCAACATTAAATCAAGGGCAACATCTTTCAGACTGGTGCTGTTGGCAGTGAAGACTGGAGGCAAAAGAAGAGACTGGTTAGATGGTTGGCGAGGGGACTGGCAAGTGGGAAAGTGGAATGAGAGGAGGGGGGTGGGGGGGGGGGGGAAGAGGGAAGGAAAGGGGAGGAACAGGATGTCAGCATCTATGGGATCTACTGAAGAAATAAAGTCGGGACTTGCTATGTCACAAGCTCTAACTTACCACTTTCGCATTCTGGGCTTATTGCTGGGTGTCTTACTGGGAACAGCTACGATAACAAGATTGCTCTAAGAAGGACATGTGAATATGACCTGTGGGAAACTCGCTACTTTCTCTGTCTGTTTTAATCATTCTCGTTTTCTTCGTTTGGCATCTAAAACATTCATCTGCAGACTGATGTTGATCGACCTACTGATGTTTTATTTGAACTGTTTCTACAGCCCCTCCACTGCCTGGCCCTTCCTGTACCCATCATTCCCCTGTTGTATGCACTCATTTCATGTGAGTCAAATAAGCAAATTCAGTCTCTTGTTATTATTATCTACACCAAGGAGATTATGTTTTCACCAGCATCTGTCAGTCTGTTTGCCTGTGAACAGGATTCTACGCAAAAATGAATGAACTGATTTTAATGGAACTTGGGTGGAAAGCCCGAATATACTCAGGGACAAAACCCATTAAATTTTGGGACAGATCTGTTGTATGCGTTCAGATCAAACTGCAGATCCAGAATCATTCAGCAGCAGCAACATACCCACAGGCAGTGACAGCTCCAGTCCATATCAACTATTACTTTCCATGGTAGAGAAAAATGGGTCCTGAATCTGGTCACATCATTGATCAGATTATTTCAAACCCTTCGTTGATCATGAAGTTACTGTTATGAATCAGTTTGTCTATGAAATGCTGTATTTTCACAGGATATATAAACTTTTTAGTGACATATGCTTTGAAATCCTCTATATTTCATGTTTTCTTTAAAAACGGGTAATGGGGAATAGCCCCTTGAACAGTTACTCTCCCCAGTGATAAAACAACTATATTTTTTCACTAATCAAAGGCTGAATTTAAGAATTGTTTAACCTTGGCAGATGTCTGCCATATGCTGAGTGCTCTTCAAGTTATCACTATTGCTGGGAATATTTATCTCCCCTGATCAAATTAACACCACAGATATTTACAATCCACAAACACACACATCAAACATCAAACGAAATTAGCAAGAACAGACAGCAATATGCAAAGTGTGTGCCACAACCTACTACATGCACCACATCCAGCCACACCACTTCCCAGTCAGCCTTCCCCTCCTCCACCAAGCACATATCACTCCCCTTTAGAAACATGACCAGAACATGGTAACACATTGGTACCTCAGTCACTGAGGAAAATGTGAAGTTTTCAGGTCTCATTTGAAACACAGGAGACAGGCAGAGTATTGAAGCTGATGTGGGAATTTTCCGAACAAAAGGGATTTCACAGACCAACTCTGTCCAGACAATTAGCCAAAACTGTGGTGCAAAGTTGCGCTTATAATAATAATAATGAATACTTATATAGCGCCTATTCTCGGCTAGAGACCAAGCTCTAAGCGCTTTACAATCAACACTCGCTTACACAACGGGCTGCCTACCTGGTAGTGCCGATTGAAGAGCTGCCAGCTGGCGCTTCATTCAGTCGTTTCCCGTGTCATCCAGTCAATATCGTTCAATATCGTTCACTCAATTTCCTTACTTCCTTCATTCTTTCCATTTCTTACGCAGGGTGCATGCTGTGTGTAATGTGTCATCCATACCAACGGCCAAACTGGCCTACTCTTCCGAAAGTTGGTGATGGGATTTTACGTGTGTGCAAGATATTATGCGTGCGTTCACACACGGAACCTCGGTTTATAGTCTCATTCGAAGGACTGTATGGGAAATGGAGTCAGAACTAATGTTAACTCCGAGGGAAAAATCCCCCTGTACCGAAACGCCCCGGCGGAGATTCGAACCCGCAACCCCAGGATCACCAAGATTACGAGTCAGGCGCTCTACCAACTGAGCTATTCCGGCTTATGTAACACACAATTATGAAACAGACAAAGGGTATGACTCATCCAGATGTCATGAATATAACAGACATAAAAAAATACCCATAACATTACTCCATAGATGGCGGTCAGAAGGCAAATGACATCACTGAACAGTTCTGCTAGAAGATAAAGAGCCCCTCACACACAAATTAACTGAGTGCTGTTTGAAAAGCAACCTTCCTGTGAATAAGCAGACGGAACTTAGAAAGACAGGGTGTTAGTTACCGCCAGTGACACTGACAAACAAAGCACAGGACAAGACACCTTTGTTTTGTCTGTCAATGTCGGTAACTAACACCCTCTCTTTCTAAGTTTTGCTTCGTTCTCCGCCATCAGTCACTCCATTTTGAAGCAGACGGAAATCAGAGCCATGGATCTCAAGCAAGATCTGAGATGTGTGACATTAAAAGGATCTAACAACTACTCAAGAAGACAGAAGGGACAAACGCTGTGCTGTAAAAAAGACAATCAACAAAGAAATGAAGAATGCAAAAGAAAGATATACAACAACACTGTGGGAAGACTGGAAAAAAAAAAGCCGGATAACAATGACTTTAAAAGATGTATTTAAGATTGTAAAGAAAAAAAATACCCTGACCAAACAAGAGCAAAGTAAAGTAAACAGCATTCAGGCCAAAGACGGCAACCATTTTACACAGAATAAAGACATAAAAACGTGAACTACCCATCACTCTGAAATCTGCCACAAAGGAGATAGAAATCGTCACCCTTCCCAGGAATGGAAATCTCCAGCACTGCCAGAAGTAACTGCTTGATTAGTCTTGCAGCAAAGTAATGCTAAAAATTAATCTGAATAGACAGCCGCAAGCGATACCATTACTGCTGAACAACAGGCTGGATTTTGCAAAGACAGAAGGATCATCAGACAGACCTTTATGCTGCGTATCCTTTGCACAAAGCATCTTCAACACCAGAGGGAATCCTAGTATGTCTTCATAGACTTCAAGATGTTTGATAGAGTCTGACAGAAGACACACTGGGCAACAATGAAGAAATTTAATATTGGGCATAAGCTTAACGTTATGAAGCAACTGTTATAAACACACAAAAAAAAAGTAAAAAAAAAAAAAAAAGTGCAGAGGCCATACATGGAGCCACTGGAGAGTGGTTTCATACGTCAGTTGGAGTTCATCAGCGCCGTCTCCCATCTTTCTCACTTTTCAACATACTTATGGAACAAATCATGACTGATGCACTTGAAAATCATGCCAGCACATTGAGCACTGGAGGAAGGATCATGACCACGAACCTTCCATTTGTAGATGACATCGTTGGCCTAGCAGACAGTGAACAAGAACTTGCCCAGCTTGTTGAATGACTGGATGAAACAGCAACAAGACATGACATGGAAATCAGCATTGACAAGAGGATGTACAGGCCAGCCACAAGACCACCATCAATACACACCACCATCAATACTGATAGATGGTTAGAAGCAAGGAATTGTTTGTTCAATGGTTCACTTGCCTGGGATCCATCATTAGCAATGGGGAATGCAAAGAAGGAATCCCTCAAGGGCAGAAAAGACAGTGTAAACACTGTTCAGACTAACAACTATTTGGAAGGCCAGAACACCTCCATGAAACACAAAAGATCAGATTCCAGCATGCCCTGTTACACTCCATCTTGCAGTGTGCAAGCGTGACATGGACCCTCACAACAAATCTGGAAAGAAGACTCCGACCATGGAAATGAGGTGTTGCTGCAAGATACTTCTACTGATCATATCACCACTGAATATGTGCATCAAGCCATCAAGCAGCACGTAGGGCCATACAAAGGATTTACTGACATCAGTCTAGATAAAGAAATTACAATGGCATGGCCTTGTAATAAGATCCTATGGCCTTGCTTTAAAAGCCTCCAGAGAACTGTTGATGGAGAGAGCTGGAGGGAAAGACAGAAAAAAAAAAAAGCAGCAACAACAACAACAAACAAACAAACAAAAATAAAGAAGAAGAAATGATGGTCTAGCAACAATTCAGAATGAGCATGGAAACTATTGGCAGAGACTCAGACCTCTTGGCATACAACCGACAGAACAGGGGTACCTTGTGAAGTGTTCTTCAGTGTGGTGCTCCAATGATCCCTCACAGAGTTTGGGGAGAAGATAAGAATTATAATGAATCATGTCTGCTGACTTATCCTTGCACTATCTGCAGAATTTTACTTTTAATGAAGTCTGTCACATTACTTGGCTCACGCATTTTATTCTAAGTTCACCTTGTGTGAGAAGCAATGTGTGTGGGGTTACCTGTGTTTGGCAGTGTCAAATAATAAACAGCATCTCTACACAGACTTTGATTCCTAAACCCCTTGCATGATTTGCAGGCTCATGCAACAAACTTTGATCTGCTGTGGTTATATACATTTAAGAACTGTAAACAGACGACTAAAGTGACTAGTATTTTCCAACTGTACAGATAGACTGATGCCTGAATCATATTTCTTTAAGTGCATTTTGCGCCTCGTTAAACACAAAATGCACATCAATGGGAACCCTGGATATGTCTGAATCTGACTTCACTGTAGTTATGTCTCTGTTGTCTGAAGTACTACTATTAGTTATAATGCACATTTTGAAACACTCTGGCACTATCTAAGATGTGACTATCGCTGTATCAGCTCACGAGGAACTAGGACTAGGAGCAAAGCTCCAACCAGAGCCAGGTCACTGGCAGCACACAGGCCTAAGTTCTTTAATCCTAAACACCAATTAATATGAGCAGCATTTGCACTTTCTGCTGGATGCATGGTCAGATTGTTAATGGCCGCCACTACCTAAATTAAGGGTACATCACAGACACTCCTAATCCCCTCCATACTCCTCACAACGACCCCTCTCTACTCATCAGCCCTCCACTCAATCCTATCCCCACCATCCCAGTTTGTGGTTCTGTTCTTCCTGTCCTATAAGGCTGCACATTGTGCTTTGTCAGGTAAGGCATAAGACTTTTATCTTACACGCAACATTTACAATACATGTCTCTGTTCCTTCTCATGCATTCCATCCACTTCCTGCTCTTTATTCTATTCTGAAACACATCTTTTCATCACATACGTGACAAAATCGGCAAACTCAAAGTGATCCAAGTCTCTGTTAAAAACCACCACCACCACATTTCCTGTTCAGGGACAAAGTACCAGAAAAAGCAGCTTTTGGTGTGATCTACCAATCCATTTTAAGTAATTTGAACTTTCGTTTTCAGTTTCACTGATACACATCTGACTGGTTTTGGCTAAGACTAGCCCACTCTGATTCTCAGTGGCACTTCTACTCCCTCAATGAAAAAAGATATATCCTAGCAGTAGCGCTATTAAAAAAAAAAAAAGCACTACAATCATAAATGCCAGTACTAGGTAAAGACCTTCTCACTGAAAATCTAACACAGAAAAATTTCTGGCAGTATCACAAACACACACACATGCGCACACACAAAGTACACATACGCCTCCATATGCACGCATACACATGTACACACACACACACACACACACACACACACACACACACACACACACCACACACACGCGCACACACACACACACAAACAGCAAGACGCACCACAAAATGAACTTTTAGTTTTTTTAGAAAGAAAAACATGCCATATTTATCCACTATATAATCCACTGAGATGCCATTGAGTAAATTCATAAGGAAAGCAGATCTCAACATGCAGGACAAACAGTTGAAAAAAAAAAAAAAAAAAAGTCTGTATGCTTTATCAAATAGAACAATATTTCATTGTTTGAGGGCAACATTTTTTTTTTTTATTACTAAGCTACCAAACAAAAGGGAAAAAATTCACAACAATATTTGTTTCTTTTTTTTGACAGCAGGCATGGTAATTTTCCTGGTTTTTTTTTTGTTTTTGTTTTTTTTATCTTAAAGTTTGCTTTAATTTCTGTCTGCAGTCATCTCACTTTTTTTAAACTAACACTACTTGGGATGTTAATTCTGAGGGGAAACTGTTGAGAACAGAACTGTCAAATTGAAACTTGTCAGGTTTGTTAAGTACCATCACACAAAACATACATGCACATGTGCCACATGAACACACACACACACACACACACACACACACACACACACACACACACACACACACAAGTTTACTCTTATCCTACAAGTACAATGGGAGCCCTTTTGTTTGTGTGTATACGGTGTGTGTGTGTGTGTGTGTGTGTGTGTGTGTGTGTGTGTCTGTGTGTGTGTGTGTGTGTGTGTGTACCAGCATCTGTGTGTGTGATTTGTGTCTACAGGTATGTGTGAATGTGTATGCATGCATGTAATGTACATATCATTACATCAGAGTAGGTTGCTGAACTCAATAACTTGTGACAGGATAGTATTCTGATTTTTCTGAGCAGTTTTTCTGTGCACAGAAGAAATCACAATTTAAAGTTCTATGCTACTTGGAAGTTGGTGGCTTTTTGTTGGTGGTGGTATTTGATTCGTTGTTTTACTTTTAGCGTGTGACTGTGAGGATGAATGCATTTTTCTTAATTGTTTAGAAATATATATATAGATAGTTATATATTTATGTTATTCATTTGTCTGCTTACTTTAAACAAAATTTTGGGGGGGGGTTGATGGTTTGCGAAATTCTAACCAACACTACAGTTTACTTCATTTTATTCCTTGTTATTCATCATCACAGACAAAAGAAGTAAAATAAATTACTAATGTATTCAGTATTGTCTCTATATATCATATGATACCCATTTAATTATATTCAGATCCTCTTATGTGATGCATTTCTAATAATGATGATGATGATGATAACAGCAACAATGATAAAGTAATCATATCCAGTGCTATATGAAGCACACACTGAGTGACAGACAGACCCACACACACACACACACACACACTCACACACACACACACACAGAGCAGGACAAAGACACATTACAGCTTCAAACTGGTTTTAAGTGTGTGTGTGTGTGTGTGTGTGTGTGTGTGTGTGTGTGTGAGTGTGTGTGTTCGTCAGCAGCAATGTAATCATGTAAAACATTGCACCTATAAGTTGCATAGTAAAGTAATATTCAATTAAAAGATGGTAAATTTATAATGCATTGTTCAACGGGTAATCTTATTTCATAGTTTACCGGTGGACTGTCCGCTACACACAGCTAAATGAAAACACAAAGTAATAGTAACAATAATTTTAATTAAATCTTATAATTTTCGACAAACGATCTAGGGTATGAGACTCTCGGATCCCTGTTGTACTAAACACTGCTAATCACGACGACTGTCTTGAATCAGCGTTGAGCCGCTTCGACCCATGCCTTTGTTTCATTCAATTACAGCACTCGCCACACACAACAAATCAGCCGATCCCATAGCATTTGCTAAGTAACTCACCTGACCGGCTCCAAGATCATCTCATCTGCTGAAATTTTTGACCATGCACCGCCGATCGAGTCTTTACACCATCGATGAGCCTTCGCTATGATCTCCGTCTCTTTCACAACATCCCGAACGTTGCCTTTGGGAGCCGCCATCAATTCTCTTCGGTGGCGAGCAGAACTAGGAAGAACCTGTTGTGGTCGTTGACAAGCAATCTTTTCCACGTGTGCCCCACACAGTCAACATCGGGCTACCCTTCACCTCCTGCTTTATTTAGAACTGGGGCATGTGACTCACTGGCTGTCCCATTGTGATTGCCAAGTGAGCTTCGTTGATTTTCGGTCGCAGGCAAGAGCAAGCCTGCGGAACTTCCGGAAATTATTGCTCTTACAAGGGACGTAAATCTCATGCATAAACAACCTCTTTTTTGGTAGGCGTAAGCTACACGCAAAGCATGCCGCAAGCAAACAGGGGGATTCGTGTTGGAGAAAGAGATAGAGACAGAGAGAGTGCACATGAAAGTGCGTTTTGGCCTTGACTGAATGAGAGAGAAACGTAAAGAAGTGCACATTGCTCCCATGTTCATCTCTCATTCCATGATGGCTTATCACACAATCCAAACTTCAAAGGTCAACAGATTATTGTTCTGTGTGTATTTTCATTTTAACTTTTCATACGATTGATAAAGCGAAACATCATATTCATTTCTTACTTACTGATTTCAGGAGCACAGGGAGAATGTAGCAGATAATGAGGATTTTCTTAATTGAGCTGTGCAAAACCGAGAGGGAGAGAGGGGCCGTTCAACACATTACTACATACGTAGCCATCACCCTTAGGCAGAAATACAGTCCTACAACTACTTGAAGTCACCAGCTCTCAGTAGTGACTTGATTCGAGGCGAAAACACACAGTTCGACGTCACCGCAATGCAAGGCACGTAGACAATCTTGTATTTTCACTTTTCCACAAGAGGTAAGGTAATGTTGCTTATAGCCCAGCCGACCGCAAAGGGCCATATCAGGGCTGTCACCACGTTAAAATCAACTCAAGTCATAAAAAAAAAAAAACTTTCACACATCTCTGTCAAATATATCTTCTAAAAGCGTACCAGAAACTCCGTTTTTTTCCCCACAAGAACGTCCGGGTTTAGAGCGAAAAGAAGCTGTGAGATGCAAATGTCCCTTGCTCATGAACTGGCTAATGCTTAGACAGGGGAAACAGACCCGGTGATACTTGACTTCTGGAGGCCTTTGAGCGTGTTCCACACGAACGCGTCATTCAGAAACGTCATTATTATGGCGTCCGTGGACCTTCACACGGATGATGAATTGAAGCTTTCTAGGCCAGGGGACTACAAAAAGTTGTGCTGGATGGTGAATCATCAGGTCCTGTTGTGAGCGGTGTTCTGCAAGGTAGGCTACAGATCTGGGACTAATTCTCTTCCTTATTTTCATCAGCGATCTCCCAGAAAATTTACTCTCCAAAGTACAGTCTGGGACCCTCACACCCAGGGGAATATCAGCAAGCTCGAAGCAGTACAGCGGCGCGCGACGCGCTTCGTTCTGAACCGCTACCACAACACCTCGAGTGTGAGTAACATGCTGGACTACCTGGGCTGGTCATCACTTCAGGACCGCAGGAAGAAGGCAAGGATCAGCATGCTGCGGAAGATTCGCACTGGCAAGGTCCAAGTAAACCACAGCAAGTTGCAGTCAGCGCCATGCCGCAAGAGGAGATGCCATGACCAGCAGTATCAACAAATACAATGCAGGACAGACTACAGACGCTTCTCCTTCTTCCCGCGGACCATCAGGGACTGGAACACCCTTACCGCCGAAGAAGCTGAGGAAGCTACAGCTACTGACACTCTTGGCAGCTCACAGCTGTCAAGAGGAAAGTAGAACCAACCAACCAGCAGTCGCATTCTCCCCCCCCCCCCCCCCCCCCCCCGCATTGTTAGTGTTATAAAATATGGCACCCTTCCTTTCTCTCCCGTTGGTTTCTTTTGTTTCTGCTGGCATGGCAACTTGTGGGCCCGGCCAACATCATTTCTGGTTTCCCTTTGTTTTTCAAACCCACCAGGAAGTCACGGCAACCCCCCCCCCCCCCCTTCCCAAAGTAACAGCAGCAAAAAATTAATCAGCAAGTTGATTGTGGCTGCTCAACCCGAAGAAGAAGAAGAAGAAGTACATCTGTTCGATGACAACTGCATCACATATAAATAGATTAACAATAAGGATTGCAGTCTTTTGCAGAGTACATCTTAACACCTTGTCCAGTTAAAACAAAGCATAGGAATTCCATTAACAAAAAATGTAATGTGCTGTCCTGCAGCAGATCAAAGAAACCAATCCTCTTTCATTACCAACCGCAGGGGTTCACGTTCGAGCGTTCAACCAACTCTAAGTACCATGGAGTTGACATTGCCAGACCCATGTGGACCGCACAGCCAAAAAGACAAACAGCATGATAGGCTTCCTGAATAAAAACTTGAAGATTGCCAATGAAAAGACCAAGGCAGATGCTCACTTCTCTCTGGTAAGACCGCATCTTGAATTCTGCAGTTGAATTTGGAATCCGCACACTGTCGATCAAATCCACTGGATCGGGCAAGTCCAAGGAAGACTGCACAGTATGTTATGGGCTATTCCAGATATGATAGCAGTTTGACAGCCATGCTACAAAAACTGAAGTGGGATACTTTTGAGAACTGAAGAAGAAAAGCCCAACTGGCGATGCTATTTAAGACAGTCAATAACGTGGTCGACATCCAGTCAAAGCTGTAAGTTACTCTCAGCTCTGGTAAAACTCACTCTAATTATGCGTATACACTCTTTTACTTCTGTCTTTTATTCTCTCTCCACACCACACGTAGAAGGGTCACAGATGACCGGACGTCGTCACGAATGGAAGACCTAAGTTCCAAGCAGATATATTAAACATCAGTTGCTGCAACGCTCGTATGCCCCGTTTGCCGGGGATCCGAACACAAGGCAGAGCAATACAGACAGAATTACAGACGAAGCAGGGCTAGACTAGAGGGTGGAGTGTGTGTGTGGGGGGGGGGGGGGGGGGGGAGGAAGGTTGGCGTCCGAGTTTTCTGGAACTATCTCCACTCTCACTCCTGGCTGACAAAAAAAAAGAAGTCATTTTCAATACAACTTTGCACCCTGTACTCCACAGCACCCTATCCCGGCCCCCGCCCCATCCACTTTATGACTGATCCGGCCCTGCCGACGGAAGGACATACCCAGTGCTACAGCGGAAAGGAGACAAATGGAGAGAGAGAGGAGAGAGAGAGAGAGAGAGAGAGAGAGAGAGAGAGAGAGAGAGAGCGATGTGGTTACGGAAAGGAGGGAGGGTTCCATGAGAGAGAGAGAGAGAGAGAGAGAGAGAGAGAGAGGGGGGGGGGGGTTAGGGGAAGGAGGGGGTTTTCATTAGTTAACAAGAACACCAGACACAGTCTCTGTTTCTCCAAGAACAGTTCCCGGGTGGAACAGTGACCTGATCACCATACCATTCCCTACCGTCTTCCAAACCAGGAGCGTCCATTGCTCTATTTTCTTATAATATTTGATGATGTCCTTATGAAAGACTGAACATTGATCATGGGATGGTGCCTTGCTTTCTCTCTCTCTCTCTCTCTCTCTCTCTCTCTCTCTCTCTCTCTCTCTCTCTCTCTCTCTCTCTCTCTCTCCAACAACCAGATCATCTCCAATTCCTCAATGCCTTGAAAACCGGTCTTGCTTTACGAACAAGAATGTTCAATATGAATATAATTTTATGTAGGTGTCTTTGAACACGACTGCCTTATGAATCACAGTTAATTTCTCCTCAAGCTTCGAAGATAACACTACTTCGATGTTTGAGTTTGTTACGTCGTCTTTCTGCGTAGGAAGCTTATTATATACTACGTGGTGTGTGTGTGTGTGTGTGTGTGTGTGTGTGTGTGTGTGTGTGTGTGTGTGTGTGTGTGTGTGCACGCGCTCGAAGCGCATGGGCGCGTGCGCGCTTATAAGCGCGTGTGCGCAAAAGAGAGACAGTATAAGGAACTGTGCGGTGGAAGTGGCTGATTCATAGGATAACAGAACAATACTTCGGTAAACTCTCCCACCACCTCACGCCTTATTCTCCTTTGACTTCCATTGTTTAGTATTGTAGGCCTATTACTGTCACCTACGCCGTGTTTCACTCAAACTCTGAGTGAGACTGGAGACTGATATATATGGCAGATATAAATGCTAGTCTAATCCTTTGTTGGCCGAGATCTAACACATTTACTGAAAGCCAGGGGGCAAGTGTGAGAACTCGACAAGCCAGGCTCTCAGCTACTTAACTACAGACCAGGTTCTGTTACCTACCCGGGGCAGGCCTGGTAGTGGACAAACACCGCAGCCCAGCACTTGACCAGCAGGTCTAAAGAGAAGTGGATCGGTCACCAGCAATAAAAGAGAGATCAACTATCCTCTCCGACATCAGATAAGTTCTGATATTCCAAGTGAACTCCAACTCAACTCATCCAGAACTTTCCCCTTCTTAATGATGAAACAGTGGGAACAAAACAAAACAAAACAAATCAGCCTGAACTGAATTTGTGAGACTGATTTGAATATTTTACCCTTGTCTCTAATTCTGTCTCTCAGAGCTACAAGCACTTTGAAGTGTGCCTACTTGATTATTGTTTATTGTTTACTGTTCCCTGCCTCATTTCATTTTCAATTTCGTTTCAATTAAATTGAGGTTATTTGTTTCTGTCCGTCTTTGTGTTTGCCTTTTGATCTCCCTTGCATCCTTGGGTGGAACTTCAAGCGTATTCAGATCCGAGTTGCTCCAATGTTTGTTTTTTAAGGTTCTCCCCCCTTACCCCCCCCCCCCCCCCTCACCCTTCGGGCCGATGTTGCAGTTCAAAATTATCCTGGTACAGATCTGATGTCACATCGGGTGGCATTGTGTACTGACAGGTCACACATTCATGTCTACTGCAGAATCAATTGTGTGAATGTACAACTTTTGGTCAGGTTTGATTCGTCACTAGCATTATAATTATGATCTATATGAGGGAAGCGAGGGGACGGGAGGAAAGGAGGAGAGGATGAAGTCCAAAACTGCACATGCAAAACTGGCTCAGACTAAAAGGGTACAGACACAAAAGGGACAGACGAAAATGGCGTGGACGAAAGCGGTGCATATGACTTTGGGACAAAATGGACTCACGTGGATCAAGGTACCAAATGAGCACAATCGATAAGAGACAAACACATTTTAAGGTTAGGATTTATTAAATAGATGAATCTCAGCTTGTAACTTGCTTCATTAAAACTTGAATGGCTCTTGAAGACGTCCCTCTCAGTCACTCAGTCACTCTCTCTGTCTCCCCCCCCCCTCCCTCTCTCTCTCTCTCTCTGGTGTGTGTGGGGGTGTGGGGGTGTGGGTGTGTAGTGAGTGTGTAGGGCCTATGTATGCATGCTTGTGTGCGTGCGTACATGTGTGTGTGTGTGGTGTGTGTGTGTGTGTGTGTGTGTGTGTGTGTGTGTGTGTGTGTGTGTTATTTACTGGGAAGAACAACAACAATGATAATTATAATGAAAAGCTCTTTAGTATGTTATAAATGCGACATTTATAATTCTGATGCATGCTTTGTCAGTATGAAACAGAGTGAGAGAGGGAGGGAGAAAGAGAGATTAATTGATTGATTGATTGATAATCTTTATTTCCAAAGGTAGCAGATAAGGAAATATATGCTTTTTTACATCCAGCCCTTCCCCAGATGAGGGACTAAGAGTGACTAACAGCCGACTAAACATGACTAGCTACTAAACCATACAAACAATCATACTTATCTTGAAAACAAAACCCATAAAAACATGGATGAGCTTTTTCTGTATCAACATTGATGTATTGATTGATTGATTGATTGATTGATAACATTTATTTCCAAGGGCAGCAGATAAGGAAATACGCTCTTTTTACATCCAGTCCTTGCCCAGCTGAGGGACTAAGAGTGACTAGCAACAACCAAAAATGACTAGCTACTAAACCATACAAACAAGCATACTTATCTCGAAAAACACACACATAAAAAAGGATGAGCTGTTTCTGTATCAACATTGATGTATAGATGAACTTAAAGAAAAAAGAGACATTGAAACAACAGTCAAGAATAAATGAATGGTTTACAAACAAATGAAAAAGGTAAACACACACACACACACACACACACACGAGAGAGAGAGAGAGAGAGAGGAGAGAGAGAGAGAGAGAGAGAGAGAGAGAATGTAGTGAGATGAACTTTCTTCTTGACAGATTTGAAGAAGGGAAATTAACGGAATCGTATTGTATCCACCCATAATATTAACTAATAAATATAACATGTTAGAGAAGCAGAAGTCACTAAAGTTCTAATTATGTATCTCTTTTGATACCGTATGATTTAAACAAAAGCTTTGGTTTAGTATAAGTTGATATAACGCTTAAGTACAGGGAAAAGGACGACTGATTTTATTTCTTAAAGATATTTTTTACACAAATTGTTAATGTGGGACTGCAATGCTAATTTCTTTTAACACCACCTTATTCCGTTACTTTTCGTTAACGTTGGTGAACAAACCGTTAGCAGCCTAATCGAATGCACCCTTGAACTTGTTTCCGGTCACGTGATTTAGTGGCATCCCTTTGTCGCACTACATCGGGGAAAATTGTGTGTGCGTGCGTGTGTGTGTGCGTATGTGTGTGTATACTTACATGTGTATACAAGAACATGACAGTGTTAGCACACAGAAATAATGGCTAACGGATTATATTTCGGACCGCTATATTCTTCTGAGGTAAGTACTATAATCAGAGAGTAATCTAGTAATTGATAAATTTTTCACGAGTGTGTCTGTTGGGTGTTCAGAAAACACTGGATCATCATTAATTATATTACCCATAGGCCATTCTCAAATTATATGAATTGGACTTAAAGTAGAGTTACTTAACAGACTATGTAGTTATGTGTCTTGTTATCAAGAAATGTATGCACAGTTAAAAGGCATTTGATTTGATTCCTCAGTACTACATCACTGCCATCTTAGAAAGATCTCCAATCATAATGGAGCAGGCAATGTTTTGGCTTAGGTTTCAAGTTTTATCAATCAGTGAATAACAGAATTTGGAGCGGACTTGGAAAGTCTGAGACAGGTTACGAACCTCAGTCTGGGAGCAGAGCACTATGAGCATCTCCAGCAATACAGTGGAAGTGGCACTGAAATGTGGGAAGAAGTCCGACTACTTACAACTAAAGTCTGTTTCAGGATGAATATATATCTAGATCTCCCATACCAGTTCTTCCGTGGATTACATTTGAAACTAAAAAGGTAGTCTGATGCTGAAACCATGTGTAGTGCAAGGTGAAGAAGACCAGGGATGAAGAGCTAGAGACAGGAGTGCACAACATGAAGCATGAGATACAGACACAGACCAGAAGAGCCTACAAGACACACATACAGAACCTGTCCAGTGATCCAGTCGATCGCTGCAGAATGATGATAAGAAACATGTCGGAGACAAACCAGCAAGTGCATAGATGTGCAAATAACGCAAAACCAACAATTCCTGAGACTTCAGCTCAGCTGCCACCTATACTCAAGAAGAATTCACTGGAAAAATTTTTAAATTATCATCAAGAAACAAAATACCCACAGTTAGACCTGGTCAACTACATACAGTTGAGAGTATGGAGAAGTTGCTTGGCAAGTTGAACCCTCACAAAACTTTCGGCCCAGGGGCTCTCCGAGCACGTGCAGCTGAGCTAGCACCCAATGAAAGGATGATAATGAGAAGTCACTTACTTAGAAGGCATCATGCTTTATAGTCAAATACATTCAGTCCGTCAGGATAGTTAGTCTGTAGTTAATGGTGCCCAAACCTCTCAGGACTATTCATGACAGTCATGCTGGGTGTATGGATCTGCTCAATGGCTATATTGTCAGCAATGCTGTGTCCATTATCGTTTCGTTTAGCCATCATTGCGTCTTCTTTCGATCTGTTTTTCTGTCTGGGTCTTAGCAACTCTTTAGGTCATAGTGTGTAAATTACACATTACACTGTTATGTTCTGGTATGTCTCCAGAGCCATTTCTGTAGTGTTTGTCCTGTTTCTCTGCATGATGTTTCCACATGTTTGACAGTCGATTGCATACCATTTGAACTTTGATGATTTATGTCTTGTGCTCTCTGTTGATATACTGAGTTTCATTTGTTCTTTTTTTAAATTTTGGTCTCTCTGAGATGATTTAGGCAATGGCAAGTGTGGTACCCCTCCATCATGTGTTCTTCTTTTCATTGCTGATGATAGTCAATATTTTTAAGGGTCACATGTGTTCATGACCCATTGTCTGTCTGTCACTCTGCTGTTCAAACTCTGCACACTGTCTAGTGTCTGTCGACCTGCTGCTTCATCCGTTTCTTTTGACTACAGGTCTGTCTGCTGTTCCATCACCATCTTGCTGTCTGTCCGTCTGTTGTTCAGCTTCATATTGAGGATTTTGCCTGTCTGCTATTGCACATGTATACATATTGTTTGGCCGTCTGTTCTTTTCTGTCTTTGATCTTCTTCTATCTTTTGTCTATCTTCCTGTTGTTCTGCTTCCAGACCCAGTGTCTATCATCCACTGATCCAGTTATTGTTGAGGTTGCCATGTTGGTTTTTGTGGATGTTCTGGTCTGTGTTTCTGTCTCTGGGAGTGGGATCTTGGTGGGAGCTGTGGAGGGTGTTGTTAGGTGCATGTGTAGGGAGTTTGCTGGGCATCAGGAGACCTGGCAAGTTTCTAAGGGTTCAGGACAACTTTTTTGTTCATTCTACAGCTAGAGTGGAAGATAACGCACAATATTCTTTAGCTAGTCTTGATGATGGGTTTTGGGGGTGGTGGGTGATGATGATTGTCACAAGACCATCTCTCAGTCTCCCGATTACCTGAGTGAGTGAGTCGCTTTGTTTTGGGCATCTAGGTATTATTGACTGCTTTGTTGATTGCTCCTTGGAGCAGCTTTTCTGGGTAACTTTGTTGTCTCTGGTTGTCTTTCAGTTCTGTTGCTCTTTTTGCCTATGTCACCGTGAGGGCAGTGTCTGACATGACAGCTTTGAATGGAGGCACATATTTGTGTCTGTTGGTTTCATCTGGAGTCGTGAGTTTGCCCTTTTTGTTGCTGATGTCCATATATGAGAGGTTGTTTGTCCTGGATACTAGTGTGTGCAATGAACTTTGAAGAGAGTGTGCCATTGATCCACTGGATAAAGTTCAGTTCATGTTCTGCATGGGGACAATAGTCCCTAGCACAACATCGTTTATGAACCTCTTCCAGATTATATGTTCCAAGCGCAAGCTGTGATCAGTTCTGTTTTTTTTCCTCAGTCCAAGCCATTAATTTTGTATGCCATACTCGGACCAGTTGGAGCTGTAGATGTACCCATTGCTGTTCCAAATTTCTGTCAGTGGATCTTCTGATGAAAAGAGGTGTTGTTTTCCAAGGAGTTCTAGGAGATGCATCTGGGGCATCAGCCTCTGCCTTGACTTCTGTAATGGAGATGACCACTTCTTCATGAGGAATATCGGTCTAAAGGTCCATATTGATAGTGGTGATGATCAGAGTTTCAGATGATAAAAGTTCAAAGCTTTGCCGCCATTTTTTAACAACCCTGAGGAAGTATGTGGAGTCTTGTATTATAAATGATGGTAGTTAACGTACAAACCTGTAAAAAGGCTAAAACCAGAAATTAACATGTTTTGACAGCTTTTCTTTGGATTCGACAATCCCCAAAACAGTTAGATGACCAGGAGGGTTTTCTCTTCTGTTATGAATCATGTGGAAGTGGTAGAACAAGTGACACTGACTGACATATAGTCTCATCTGTTTTGAGCATTCACCACTTGTGAGTGTTGAGGTTGATGCCTCCTCCCACAAGAAGCTGTTTCATGTTTTTTCATTTGATTTCTCTTACTCTTAGATTTGTTTTGTAAGATCTCCTGAGAGTGGTTAATAGGTGGTTGTGTTACTGAGCTACCAATCTTTTTTTTTCATAATCTCCAAAGTTGTATTTTGCTACTCTGAGGCATGTCTTTTAACTGTGTAATGGCTTTCTGGCTTTGTCTGGTGATGTGATGTCTTATATGTTTCACTGATTTGGGTTGAAACTTCCTGCCTCGTGCAGTGATGGTTATCAAGCGATAATTGTGACAATGTGTTATGACTGGGCAATAATGTTGACTGTTTTTAATCATAGAGTGATGATGCTTAAAGCGTTTTGATAGTTTGGCAACAACACTAACAGCATTTTTTAATGGTTGGGGTCAGTTGTGACAGCATTTGATGGTTGAACAATTATGGAAGCAAGAGTCAGATGGTCAGGTGATGAGGATGTCAGAAATGGATGATCAGGCAACGATTTTAACAGTGTGATGGTCAGATGATGACGGTGAAAGAATCTGATGATTAAGGCAATGGTAATGACAAAGTGATGAATTGTTTGTCCATAGCATGCCAGTAAGCTTCGTACCCAGACAGATATCAAGCTCACTGCATCAACATCCAGCCCTACCCAGTTCACTTGTGAATTAACCTACTGTTCCAAATGATATTTTTTTCCCCTTCAAACTTTTATGTAGTTCAAGGAAAAATAAAGATGATTTCCAGCAATTGGTGCTCCCTTTTTGGTGGAGTCATTCCAACACCAAACCTGAACACAACTTCTCTGGATAGATCAATGATTTGCCAGGCGTGGTTGTTAGTCCTAGTTAACTAGCCTTTGTGGATGATACAAAAAATGTTTAACTTGAACAGCCATTAAAGACATGTTACAGACAGACTGATTGGACAGGTTGTTACCAAACTGCTAGATGATGACGAATCCTGTCATTGCAATGCCTTGAGATTTCTCAACAGAGAGAGGAATTCAGGAAAAAGCACAAGTTGTGATGACAGAAACCTGGAGTTGTTTTTGAAGAAGCCTTGAAATTTGACTGACATAGAATAGATGAATAATAGTACAAACATTTTAACATCTAGGCCAATAGTGTGCTTGGACTAACAATGAGCTATTTTAGATTACTCAAAACAATTTCAGGCTTGTTAGTGACATGCAGAATGCAGGAAAGAACATGGAGAAAGACTGACATTATATACTTGACTTACAATCTCTTAAAAAAAGACTGACATTATATACTTGACTTACAATCTCTTAAAATTAGAGGTGACCTGATACAAAAAAGAAAACAAGGCTTAAAAATGTAGACTCAACTGTTCTGGCATTATTAGGAATGCCACTTTAAACAAAATGTTAATCACAACTTTTATTAAAGGATTGACTGCAAGAGAAGCAGTTTGCGTATTTGACTCACATTTTTATGTGATATCTAAACAGCAGGATGAAGGAAGGACAGTTGGTTGGCATAGAGAGGGACATACAAGCCAAGAATTCAAACAAACCCAAGATAACAAGCAAAAAAAAGTGCATTAAGCTGGTTGTTGGTTCTGGCCATTCTAAGCAAAGACACAGCAGGTTCTCATTTTCAGAATGTGGTGACCTGTTGTATTCCAAGAGAACAGAATATGATTGTTCTGTACTCTCAGGAAGAACTGAAAGTCAGACAGGCCCCACAGGTAGGTCTGGTTCCATGCTGACCAAGTAAAATGTGTGAAAGTGAAAAGGAGAGAGGGGCCAAATAGCTCGGTGGTAGAGCGCCGGACTCGTAATCTTGGTGATCCTGGGGTTGCGGGTTCAAATCTCCACCAGGCCGTTTCAGTATGTACAGCGGGATTTTTGCCCTTGGAGTTAACATTGGTTCTGACTCCATTTCCCATACAGTCCTTCGAATGAGACTGTAAACTGAGGTTTCGTGAGTGAACGCACGCATAGCATCTTGCACACACGTAAAATCCCATCACCAACTTTCGGAAGAGAAGGCCAGTTTGGCCGTTGGTATGGATGACATGCTACACATAGCATGCACCCTGTGTGAGAAATAGAAAAAATGAAGGAAGTAAGAAAATTGAGTGAACGATAATGAACGATATTGACTGGATGACACAGGAAATGACTGAATGAAGCACCAGCTGGTAGCTCTTCAGTTGGCACTACCCAGGTAGGCAGCCCGTTGTGTAAACAAGTGTGGATTGTAACTTTAGCGCTTAGAGCTTGATCTCTAGCCAAGGATAGGCGCTATAGAAGTATTTATAATGAATGAATAATGAAAATACAATGCATGCATGCTGCTGACGCACTTTATTGATAGAACACATCACATCTTGGTGAGACTACACACTGCTGGGGTTTTGTTCTGAGAAAAAAAACTGGGTGGTTCTAACTGAGAGGTGTGAAAAGGAGAGGAGGAACACACGATCGGTCTGTTCTGTTACAGACTGCCTCCTTTTTCACCGACAGTCAAAAATTGGTTGCCCAGCTGACAAGTACTGAAGTAGGGAGAGCGTTTGTTCCCCAGAAGGTTTATTGTCCTGGCCAATCAGATGATGGGTATGTTGAACCCTGGATGATAAATATTGAAGACGAAAAAAAAACTGCAGCATTGTTAGGAATGAGCCAAATATGATAGTTTTTACAAATAAACACACGCACAGAACACAGTATTTTGAAAAAAAAAGATATATGAAATATGAAAATGTTTAAATTATGTAAAAGAAGATTATTGCTCTGCATAGGCGGAAGAGGTCATCAATGTGTACGATCTGTAAGATTGGCTGAGTATGATTTTACCAAGACATTGAACTATTGATAATGTTAACTGGTCATCCTGCGTCTGTACAAAGCTGTGTTTTGATTTGTCAGTATGAAGAGTGTATTCTGGTCAACTGATGTTGACTCTAGACTTCTTAAGCAAACAACAGAGTGCTCTACATATCTGCATCAGTGCATAGATCTGTCCCTAGTTACACTTTCTTCCTTAGTTTGTTGTTTTATGGAAGGAAAGGTCATTCTTTGTGGCTTTGTTTTAGAGCCATACAATCAAGAATGGCACAGCAAGACCACCACCTCCCCACCCTCACCCCCTACGCGTTCCCTCCTGTTGAAATTAAGCATTAGCAGTTTTCAGTGACAAAAATCGGTGTTCTGAAAACTGGAACTAAACATCCCTCATCAAAGTACGCAAACCCAGGACTGCTATGAACATTTTAGATGTGAATTTGAATCTCAGTGTACCCCCCCCCCCCCCCCCCCCCCCCCCCCCCCCAACCTACTCCTATGTCACAGAACCAGTGTGGGTTAAGTTGATGTGGCTGTTCAGGCCGTGTGTAGGGAAAGAGCTCTAGAAGAGTGGCTTGAAACAAATGAGACACAGTGAGAGTGGTGGATAGAAGTTAGAACAGACAGGGCACAGCTAGGCCGTATAAAAAAACTCCTACCGGAATGCTGAATTGTCGAAGGCACGGAAAGTCTAACAATTCTGTAAACATCTGACACAATACTTTAAAAAAACTAGGTTTATAATCTTATTGAAAACACTCTTTTTTGTCCTGGTTCGTTTCATTTCAGTATGAGTTTGCATGTGACTGCCATGGTGTACAGATCTATGCAGATTTTATTGTGCTTAAGATCATTGTTTTTAGAATCAAATTGTATTCATGGTTGGGATCAAGTTATGCTCATTGGTGTGTGTGTGTGTGTGTGTGTGTGTGTGTTGTGTGTGTGTGTGTGTGTGTGTGTGTGCATGTGGGTGTGCAGGCATGCATGACGCATGGGTATGTTTTCATTGCTTTTTGTATCATTCAATAATCGTTATGAAAAATATTTAATTGATAAGTATTATTCTGATAGAAAATAAATCTATCATTCTTACACAATACAAAAAAAGCTTTGATGGTATACTGGTTTAAGTAAGACAGTTTCAAGAAACTGTCTAAGTTAACTGTACCAAGTAGAAGTCATCTTTTAATTCTTTATTTTTTCAACTGCATGCAGGTATGATGGAACTGAAAATCACGGTGCCAGCCAAGATGGAGAGGCATCATCCAGCAACTTGCTGCCTTCTGATACTCATTGTGAATTTTGGACTGGCTGCAAGCCGTCACTGTGACCATCACCATTTCTGGGACTCCAGGCGTCGGGCATGTCGGCCATGTACCAAGTGCCCCCAGAATGAAATCATCCGGAAACCCTGCGGCAGGCACAGTGACAGAGAGTGTGGGCCTTTCAGAGAGTTCAACTTCTTCAACCAGCTGGATGAGCTCCATCCTGCTTACACTTCCTATGACTATGAGGAGTCAGCTTTGGACGAAGACTCTAGTGGTGGAGTCCACAAGAAAACTCATCAGTTTGGGATGAGCGAGCGACAGAGTGAGCCCATCGTGCAGAAAGACGATGGGGAATACTGGAAGAATCTGGCTTTTGCTTTGATTGGTGTTGTGTGTGTTTTGATCTCCGTGGCAACGATTGTGGTGCTGGTAACCTGCAGAAAATTGCATGACTCTGCTAGTATTAAAAGACCTGAGGAGGATGAAGGTGAGTAGTAGTGAGTAGTAGTACTGCTGTTGTGCGGGGAGAGGGGGGGGGGGGGGGGGGACTCAGAAAGGCTTGGATGGAAAGAATGTCTGTTTTGATTAGTCTATAAATGTGACTGTGATTCACAGTGTGAACACAGTCTGTTACTTTTGAATTCAGGTGTCGATTTGGACGCACACACACACACACACGCATGCAGCATGCATGCACAACATAATGATGTTGGAATATTATATAGTCAGGTAATGATGAAAGTTCTTGGCTGTAATCATCAAATTATCAGAAACATTTGCTAGAATTTTAAATGAAAATCAAGACAAGTGGATCAGGCTTTAAATAAATAAACAAAGAATTTGACAACTCTGGTAGTACTCTTTTTTTTCTTACTCTGTTAACTTGAAAATTATGTTTTATAGAAATAACTTTTTGGATAAACATACACATGTAAAGCCTATTAAAGTATTATGACACATGGAGAATTCTTTTCAGCTCAGAAAGGTTAGATGATTTTTTTTTTCAATTTCTTTTAGTAAATCAAGATAATATATAATATTATAAAGTAATTTAACAAATTTATACATGTAATCAAAAGAATTCATGTTCAGGGTTTAATTCTACCTCATATGACATTCCAGTTTTAAAATGAAAGAAATAAAATGCTGTTGGTACAAAACTGGATCATGTTCACTTGAGAATGAATGGAAATACTTGTCAGTTCTATGTTCAGTACTGAAGCAGACACTGAGTATTATGGCTGTACCGACTATACTACACTAGCTGTGGACTGAAGAATTCTGTTGCCTTCCAGGCTGCTTCCTCATAGAGTTAAGAGTGCTTGGTCAGGCCAGCTTCTGATGGGTCTGATGGGAAGACTGCAATCACTTAGTGAATACACATTGGATCCATTTCTGAGAGTGGTGCTTGTTGCTAGTGTCTGAATTTTTCAGGTCCAGTACTGACACAGGTACATGTTTATTTTTTTGTTGTTGTTTATAGTGAAGCATTTAAGTGTAGCTCCAGTCGTGCAATCTCAGACCAGAATGGCTTTTCATCTAGATCCTGTCACACTGAGCACAAATGGATGATACATGCACTCAGCTCAGCATTCACTCCGTGCACATGCAGTCTCTCCAAATAACCAGAAGGCGCACTACAATAACTCTTCTTCTCCCCCTCCTCTCCAGGGAGTAATTTACTAAACGATAATCAACTTTTCAAATAATAACAACACGTTTGTTTTCCAGTTTATAACTTCTGTTCCTCCACTCCAGTGGAGGTACAAACATTCCACAGATCCACTAGCTGGGACCAAATTTCATCTCATTATATACATAATATTTCACAAATACTTCTTTTAATGGATTCTCCTCCTTACTGGAGAAACAATGTATACATTTTCCAAAGAAGAATCAAAAGATGGCTTAAAATATAGGAGTATCATCAGAGTTCCGACCCAGGGGGACAATCAACATTCATTGTGGGTCAACATGACAAATTCTTTAAATTCTTTCACGACTGTCGCAGTCGTCGTCCTCTTCACAATTAGGTGCTGCCGCAGCACTGGAGCCCAACTACTTCTGCGACTGCCTCCGTCGCCTAACCCGTTACTGGTGCTGCCACAGCACCGGGAAGGGCTGAAACACGAATGAAGTCCGTGTAAGTAATCTATTTCAAAATCTGAATAATGATAAATTCTTTTCCCTTTTTCCCTTTTCTTAACTCTCTCTCTTTTCTCTCCCCATCTGTCTATACCTCACCTGGTAATGGTAGATTACAGGTGAAACTCGTTCTGCAAGCTCCAAACAACCTGTCTGGTCAGTGTCCCCAAGCCATCTCCTTCCTATACCATATTTTTCCTTCCTGCGCTCTTCTTGAGTGATTACTCAGTGATTACTCATCTAACTCTACGCATTACCAGCCCTTGGTTACTTGACCAATGGACAACGTCCGTCCATTCAACCAACAATCACCCTACGTCTATAGCCACCAGCGACAACGATCACACTGGTCAGGCCATACAAATTATTGTTTCTTTTACCTTTCCTCTTCCCTACCTAGGGAAATGCTTTATAACAAAGGCGTACGCGACGGAACGTCAGATGTCGCCATGTGAGGCTACATCACATGACAGATCCCCATCCTCATTTCAGTCTAAAACTAAAAGAAAACTAAAAACAAAACCAGAAGTCACAGTATTAAAGTGGAGATGGCAGGCAGGAATTCCATGCCATCTGTTTATTCTTTACTTGGACTTATTCTGTACTCGGAAATTATATTTGCTGTCATTAACATTATGTAGTTCACTGAGAGGATTGGCAGTCTGTGACTGTATCATGTGTATGAGGTTTTAAAACATGAAAAGAGAAAGGTAAAATACTCACAAACATAAACACAAGGTAATTTTTATTTTATGTGTTTGTGTATATTTTGCCTGGTATTTATTAACACTGCAACATATTTCAGTTTCCATGGGAAAAAAATGCAGTGAGATTTAACAATTTGCTGCTGATCTGAATGATTGAAAAATAAAGATGATCACATAAGCAGCAGAGCAGAAATGTACTTATAAGGAAAAAGAAAACACATATTCATTGCTTGAAAAATGTTATTGTTAAATGAGGTCAAGACTCCTAAAGTAAACAACAGACTCCATGAAAACCTTGTTCAAAGGTTTTTTGTTGTTTTTTTTTTTTTAGCAATTTGTGTGTGTGTGTTTTTTTCTTGATTTGTTTTTAACAGCTGCGTAAGGATTTGACTTTGACAGCAAGGTGACAGCTCTGATACCGTTCTTCATGGTCAGCTGGGCTATCAGCGACATGAATTGAATCAGAAATTAAAACATTCTGATGTGGTTTACTGAAGACCTGAATTGTTGTGCATTAATTACGAAAAGAAAGATCTTAAGTGAAAGTATTAAAAACTAACTAAGTCAGTAGCTGTAGAGAGAGTTGCTTTTCTTCCTTGTGCTATGATGTATCTTATGTGAAAGTATTAAACAACTAAGTCAGTGGAGAGAGTTGCTGTTCTTCCTTGTGCTATGATGTACATCTTATGTGAAAGTATTAAAAACTAAGTCAGTGGAGAGAGTTGCTGTTCTTCCTTGTGCTGTGATGTTTCTCAAATGAAAGTATTAAAATCTAAGTCAGTGGAGAGAGTTGCTGTTCTTTCTTGTGCTATGATGTATCTTAAATGAAAGTATTAATATCTTAAATGAAAGTATTAAAAACTAAGTGGAGAGAGTTGCTGTTTTTTCCTTGTGCTGTGATGTATAGATCTACACACACTCATCCCTGAATCTTATGGCTGTATTCTCCAGGTTCTATTTGAATTATCCACATATTTTTTCTTTCAGATGATGACTCGGGTTATGTGGTCATTCGTGCCATACGTCCACCGAATATGGTGCACCGGCCACCCGCCTCGTCCAGTGCAAACCCTTCACCTGCAGCTGCAGCTCTGCTGGGTGCCACTCAGGACAACAGAGAGAGTTCCCAAGATGCAGACCATCACTCTTCAAGGCGAGACTTCCGCTTGAAAGGGACCTACAAACCCAAACGTCGCCTGTTAAATTATGATGCCGATGATGTGTTCGAGTCAGAAGACAGTGCTGGTTCAAGGACAAGCCGCAAGCTGCAGGCAATACCAGAAAGGTCAGCGTCATCGGACGGTGACACTTTCAGTGTACCTGCCTCACCGCCTGTCTAGCCTTGGTTACAAAGTATACAGAGTGTGTTCTAATGAGTGTGAATTATCAATGCAAAAGAGGCCTTATTTTTGTGTTTAAAAGTGTATTACACTGTTACTTTTGTGCTGTCGGTGTTCTGTTTGACTGGCGTTTTGGACATCTAAGCTGCAGAACAACTACTGCTTGCCTCTTGTTTTCTTCAGTGTATTGTTTTAATCGTTTTGTTTGTGTGTAGATGTTTCTGAAAGTTTTGAAAATCCATGATAGTAAGTTTAACTATAAATAGTATTAAAGTGATTTTTTTTTTAATCTGCAGAACGTGTGGTCTGCTTTATCAGTTCATGTATACATGATTTCACTTCCTCAGAGACATTCTTCAGGCTTAACTGAAGGTGATTCGTGAAGTCTGGGTCAGCCAGGAGGACAAGTTGCTGGGCTGTAACTGATAAACAACATGAAATGAGTTTTGTTGGGTACTGGATTAATTTTTTCGTCCTGTCTGCTTAGCCCACCAAACATTGAACTGCTTTATTCATATCCTGGTTTTGTTTGATTGCTTAAATTATGTGTTGTTGCCGATCACTCCATGTTTGGTGGAGTCATCTCAGCAAAACTGATTCTTGATAAAAAAAAAAAAGAAGAAAAGAAGAAAGTGTATGTGACAATCATATCCTTGAAGGATTCTAGCCTTAACCTGAAAATATATGTATGGCTGAAACAGACAGGGAAGAAAGTGACTGCATCATGATCAGCCTCCATTTCTTTTAGAACTTTCTTTGATCAAATGGTGGAGTGGTAAGTGTCAGTCAGAGAAGTGTGTGCATGTGTGTGTGTGTATGCAAGGGTGTAGAGGGGGTATACAGCAGTTTCAGTAGCACATGTATGCTTCCTTATAACATGTCTCTCAGATTGTCAAGTGGACAGAAACTAAGTTATTGTCTGCTACTATAAGTAGTGTTACTGAAATCATGTTGCTTGTGTGTGTGTGTGTGTGTGTTTGTGTTGTGTGTGTGTGTGTGTGTGTGTGTGTGTGTGTGTGTGTGTACATACACGCAAGGGATGCTTAAGTTTCATATTTGATCATAGAAATTTTTAGCTTTGGTATGATGATCACTAAATAATCGCTGCAAAGAAGAATATGATACAAGTTTTGCCTCTTTAGTGAGACAGTGGTTAGATGGTCAGCAAGCCATAATGTTGTGTATGTCTGATGAGAGCGTTCAGCATCTCAGCCTGAAGTGGAGGCAATGCTTAAATACAGTTTTATCTGCAGGGATTCTGCTGTCAGTCATTGCTTCAGTTTCATATACCTTCAGTTTTTTCATGGTATCAGAAACATCTTTGGGTTTTATTCCATTCATGTTTGCTTTTGTTTCATTAATCTCATTTGCAGATAAAAAAAAAAGATTCTTTGTTGTCAAGTGCTGTCAGTGGAAAAGTTGTTTCATGATTCTTTGATGTAAATGTGAAAAAAGGTTTTAATCTGCATAAATCAAGGTGTTGCTGATTTCAGAATACATTATATTTCAGAGCTGTTAAGTAAAACAGCTCTGCTGATGTCACTGCTGTTAAAAATTCACTGTTGATCAGCCAAAAGGAAGGTACATTTAAAAAAAAATTATTTGCTTGTTTGTTTTTGTTGGCAAAATCCTGTCTTTTTCATGTTCATGTCCTCGAATGTTTTGAAGAAGTTGATTGATCTGTGCTGTTCCTGTGGTATTCGGCCAGCCCTGACTGGGTGATGAATTTTTGATGGAAGGCAGCCAGCGTATGAACAAAGGGCAAAATTGTTGAAACAAACAAAAACAAAAACACAAGCCTGTTTTTCCTCCATCCAGTGAGTAAACGTTAGAGGTACAAATTCAGAAACGGAAATGATAACAGTATGAGTATCTTATGTGTGTGTGTGTGTGTGTGTGTGTGTGTGAGAGAGAGAGAGAGAGAGAGAGGGAGATAATGATTTCTACAGGGATGCCATTTTTCAAGCAGCAGTATCCTCCTGTACTGCAGAGAAGGAGTTCAGTTTTGCAGACGTGTGTGTGCTATTCATTCTTTGTGCACAGAGAGAAATGGGGAAAGGCAGTAAAGACATTGAGCTTCATGTAAATCGAAAAGACGGTCATGCCTACTGTATTGAAAAAGCAGTATTTGCTATTGGGGGGGGGGGGGGGGGGGGGGACAAGAAAATTGATGACTGCTCTGGACGTTACTGCTGTAGATGTATCGCAAAAAAGAAACATCAGAAAACAAAAGTGTGCGCCTTTTCTCACAGTTGGACAACCTAATGAAATATGGGATGTTGTAACACAAACACTGTGCGCATGCACACAAGTCCATAACACAGACAATGGAAGAGACTGAAATGGACGAAAGGTAAGAAAAAGTGCTACAAAGACAGCTAGCTGTAGCAAGCTAATCAGAATATGTGAGATTGAAGATAGACAGCAAATCCTGCCATGAGAAAAAAAATTCACACCCAGACAATCAGGAAATGATGTAAGGAACGGCAGCCATGGTTACAAGGACAGAAAGGGGAAAACTTTGTGCAACATATGCAAGTGAGCGCTCTCTCTATGTCATGGTGGTCATGATGATGTACATATGCACAGCATCTCATTTGTAAGAGGATTGTGTGTTCCTGAAAATTCTTGAAAATGGCATTTTGTTCCATACTTTCACATCATCTGTTCCTGATGGAATGATTTTAGGGTAGGCATATCTGAACACAAAATAATAAGATCACGACTGATAATTAGATTCATCTAACTTAGACTCAGCAAGGACTGTTAATTTGAAAAAAAAAGAAGTCACTTGACAACTGTAGGAAGTCTCTTAACAACATTACTTTTTCTTTCAAGACTTAGGTCTGTCTTTCTGTTTATGATGATTTGTAACTCATTCTAGACTGTACTAAAATGCTGCATTTTCCAGCTCCAGCTGATGATGTCGCTCACACTCTAGTTTACAAATTAGGACTTCATCATTTCTAGTTGCAAAGTGAGGCAACTGCAGGCTGAAATCTTAACAAATTTTGAATGTAATTTACTAATTAACAGCGAACCGCCAAGAAAATGTAGACAAGTGCTTTGTTGACAAACGTAGTCAAGTGTTTTGTCTTGTGATTCGTTTGTCTACGTTTTCTTGGCGGTTCGCTATTAATTACATTTAAAATTCATCATTTCTGTTGCTAAAATCATTATTGTTTGAAAATCAACAGGGGCTGAATTGCTGTCAGTCTTCCAGTGGTGTCTCTTGGGTTGGTACGTTAGTGAGGCCTTGGTGCTGAACCTGGCTATGTAATATTGTTGCCTCACCGATGTTGAAACACTGGTGTTGGAAAGGTTTATGTTTAGGACCCGTTGTGTTCAACTGCTGTGAATATGAAAATGTATTTCGGATGGAGAGGCACATGACGGTGTTATTCAGAATGAGTGCACTACAGGCATGCAAGTAGATTGGTAATAAACGAACATTGGTGAAGGAAGGCTTTTTTTTTCCATCTCGCCATAATGCATCACTTGCCTTTGTTTGACTCTGCTGAGATTTGTATGTATTTATTTATCTTGTGGACTGGTACAGCTAGTGTCTGTCCGTTCTTACACATATGATCAGTAATATTTGTATTTAGTTATTTATCTTGTGGACTGGCACTGGTAGTGTCTGTCCGTTCTTACACATATTATCAGTAATATTTGTATTTATTTATCTTGTGGACTGGTACAGCTAGTGTCTGTCCGTTCTTACACATATCATCAGTAACGTTAGGGGGATCCCTTTTATTTGGTCATTATATGATTTTACAAACTGTGCCGTGAAAAAGTGTTATTATTAATATTATTTTTTCTATCCCTTGCACAGAAGGCTATGATATCATAGTCAGTGTCAAATCAGAGCTGAAAAGATTTTAAGAGTGATACTGGGTTCCTTGACCAGGTATGGAGGTATGTTTCACTAACGACATCCAGAAATCCTTTGAAATCATTTTTAAATGGGAGATTTTTAAGTGTTGTAGAACAATTTGTCACCCTGGAACAGTCTGGTAAAAGATCATGGTGTGAATGTTGGCATGATTTGTTTGCGGTGATGAACCATGTCGACATCTGTAAAAGGATTTGACACCTTGGACCAATTCATTTCCACTGGTGACAAATGGTGCCAACATGTCACATACTCATGTCTGCTGATACACAATTTGTCGCCCATGGGAATACATCATGCTGTTTTGGGTTGATTTGCTGTTTATGTGTAGTAACTCTGCAGTTACTAGTAATACTACGCTGGTTTATGTGTAGTAACCTTGCTGTATAAACCAGTGAAGGTTGGTACATGTATTAACTATGAGGGATGTAACAACGTTTTAACTCCCTGACCACAATAGCCCCTGGGAATGATTCTTGCTTGAGCAGAAACAAATCCTACCCCTTGAGTCTCTTAGTCTAAAGTAGGACAGCCACCTGAAGAAAAAAAAAGTGGACTGACCTCTTCTAATATTTTGTGTTGAATAACTTTTAATTACCCCCCTTCCCCCCACCATTTTGTTCTTTTATTTTTTCCATTCAACTGGCCGTTTGCGGTGTCAATTTAAAGCATCACTAATGGACCTTTAGTTTGTCTCCTAAATTAAAAGTAAATATGTAAGGACACTGATCACTTCATAATCAAACTGACCATTGGTCATTTGTACTGTGTTTAGCGCAAAGTTGCTTGGGAAGCTTCAGGAAGTATCCAGAACTGAAGTTTAGTGAACAAAACATGTTTTTTATGCTAAGAAGATGAATGCACAGTCAAAGAAATGCCTGGTGACAGTACACACTTAGTGCCACACTTATAGCTCTAGATGATGACAGATTATGTTTAGACACGTTCCTTCAGAAGTCATTCTTGCTTAATCCATTTCCTCACCATATCCACATCACTTCGCTTACGCATGAACTCTCTTCAGTTCTTTCCCTTGAATTTCGATAACTGATGATCAACAGTTTTCTTTCCGGAATTATGGTATTTAAAACAACATTTTTGTTATCTGAAGCAATGTAACGCCTAAAAAACCCGAAATAGACACATTCATCACAAAAATATTATTGTTTTAGAAATAATGCACAGAATGTTACGAAAAAAAGAATATCCGTCATGCAAAATGCAAAAATCCCCAAAACTGTGGAGAGTCAAACAACTATCATTCAAAACCGTGTGGCGACAAACTGCTTCGGTGATGTGAGCATGTGGCATATCGTCATGATCTGTCGTGAGAATGACAAGTAATTACTGAGTGACAAATCGTGCTTGGAGTGTCAAGACAGTTTGTCACTTGTGACAAAATCTTTGCGAGGTAACAAATCGTTTTGAGTTGGCAAATCGTACCATAGCAGTACTTGCTGGGAGGTCAGTGTGTCACAGACTGAAAACAGAAATATTCTGGAACAGAAAGTAGTTAAGGGAGAGAATCTCTATCTGGAGGATCTCATTGAGAGGTGGTGTTGCACTGCTGCTGGTTTACAGATCCTCCTTCCAGTTCCTTTGGCATCCAGTAGAGTAATGAGTTGTGGGTAGAAGTAGCTAATTCATTTTTATCATTTTATTTTAATATGTCCGGATGCCAGTCCACATGATGTGGCTGTGTGTGTGTGTTTGTCTGTGTGGGTGAGGGCGAGTGTGTTTTGTCTGTGTGGGTGAGTGTGTTTGTGTGGGTGAGCGTGTTTGTGTGAGTAAGTGTGTTTGTCTGTGTGGGTGAGTGTGTTTGTCTGTGTGGGTGAGTGTGTTTGTCTGTGTGGGTGAGTGTGTTTGTGTGCTACTTCAGCATTGAATTGAGATGTTCATCAAACGCCTTCCTGTCAGAATTAATGTTGATGGTTCCAAATTGTAAAATGGCAAAATGCTTTTGTTAGAACTTTACTTATTTGTCTATGTGGAGATAAAATTGTATCGAAACTTCATGGTCCTTTCACAATCTGTTTTTTTCTTTTAACTTCTTGATTTTATGGGATACACGATGTTGTTAAGATTTGTGTTGATTTTTGTGACTGAGCCAGCTATACCTTTCCTGACGAGTTCTCACTTCAGTTCCATTACTGATGCTGGAAAGAGACAAACATGGAGTTGCCTTTCTCTAAGCCTTTCTATGTCCACCCTGCATTGTAATGAAAACATACTGTTCTTTGTTGAAGACTGGGAGGCCCCATTAGATTGTTCCCCCGCCACCTGTCTGATATTATAAAAAAGAAAGAACAAAAATGAGTTTCGATTTAAGGTGTGCATGGAGATGTCTTGAATCATTTGAAAGTTTTCCTTCTTATTTGGTTTTATTTGATTAAAAAAAAAAGTATTTATTTTGTGTTAAACTTAACCCGTTCGCTGCTTGAAAATGTTACAAACAAAGGCTTTCCCAGTGCCAGGGAAATCTAATGATTTGGGGGTAATAATTAACAAAAAATTCTAGCTCAGAAACTACAAAAGATATAACAATGAAATATATATGATTTTTGAAGGAAATTGAATGAAGATTTTGAATCTGGGCTTCTTTTGTTTTAATTTTGATAATAAAAAAGTATTTAGGCAATTAGATTTGGATAGATTTTTTTTGCACGATCAAAAGCATATGTATTTACCACTACATCTTCACATCCAAACAAGAACACAAAGCAAAAAAGTTGAAAATAAAGTTTGTATTGTCACACTACATCTGTAAATGAAAGTAAAACAGTTTAGAAGTCTATCAAGACGCTCACACTCTATGCAGACAGGTCAGTCCACGACCACGCCCCCCTCTCCCCACCACGCCCCCTTGCTGGACTTCAACCCTCTCTTTCACTGCTCCTCTTCCCCTACCTTTCCCTCTGCCCCGTGCCACGCCGCGAGCAGGCCGCGCTCCCCTCTTGCGCTGACTATCACGTCACTGACCACTGGCACGCAGTGCAGAGTACACACTAGGCGAGCTCGTTCGACGCTAGCAAACCAGTCAGCTGAACACACACTGAGGTCACACAGTACGACACAATAACTGACGAATACGGTCGGCAATTCCATCACTATCATCATCTCACCTTCATGCTCGAGTGAGTCGTTGAATAAAAGATTATTGTCTTTGTCAAAAATCATTAGCAGAGCCTGCTCAGCTGTGTAAATAAGTTGATTTGGTCGCTGCGCTTGTCGAAGGTTGTGCCGCCATCTTTGCAAGCGAGACGAAGTGCTGGCTGGTCATCCAGTCAGTGATGAGAATAAATGGGCTTTCCCCTCACGTGTGGTCATTTACATATCATTTTAATACTACAGACATATAAGGCTTACTACGCACACTCTATTTAAGTCCGTTGATAGAAATAGTAATGAATGAAAATTCAAGAAAAATGCATGACGTCAGTGGACGGCCCATAGGCACTGGGAAAGCATTTTTAATGCGGCGTCAGCTGACGTCTAAAAGGCACTCTACGGGTTAAGCTTTGATCCCAACTTCTTTCCTTGTTCTATGTGATTCATATTCATCTTTTCAGTACTAGGTGCTAGCAAAGCCTATGAAGTATGTGGTGATTGTACGTATGTGTGATAGTGTCTGAAGTTATGAGTAAAAGTAGGCAGAGGAGTATGGGAAATGAGAGACAAAACATTGACATCCAGATGATTCAGTCACAAAATTTTTACTGTGTTGAAAATGTCCTTCCTTTAGAATTTATTCAGTTGCTACTAGTAACTTCAAATAATATCAGTTTATTTTCATTTTCTTTAATGTCAGCACAACAAAGTAAATCTCATTATAAACTGGTTGAAGTAAGCGTGTGTGTATGTGTGCGTGTGCATGAATAGATGCATGTGGAAGGTGATTTGAAAATGGTTTAATCTCCATCAAAATGATACAGGGTTGTTTGTAGAGTCTGTGTTGATATGTGAAGACAGTTTGAAATCTTCTACTGCAACACTGATAGAATGTGGAAGGAGACACTGTTAGCATTCTTAGGTCACCCTAGACATCTTGGCTTCAGTATTGATACAGATGCTTGGTTCTGTTCTTGTCCATACTCCACCTTGCACCCCCACTTGCAATGTGTGTAGGCCCTGCTTCAGTGTGTCACTGTCTGATATATACAGTACATGCTTGACGGAAACTTCTGAATGCTTTATCCTTTGATGATGTGGAAGTGATTCACCATGTGTGGTGGAATTTATTATCGAATCAGCGACAGCAAAAACCTAAACCTTTCTGTCAAAGAGCAGAAGTAATGGTTTTGCACACACCACATAAAATGACCTGCAACCAAAATGATGCTTTGTACAAGAGGAACCGCATCCTTTTCTCCATTCTTTTTAAGTGTCAGTCAGTAACTGGTATGAGACTTCATTACAAGATACATTGCAAGTAGTGAAGTCAAGAATTGGTGAGCAATTTCAGATGTTATCACAACAAACGTAGGTAGAAAGATGTATTTGAATTTGAACTGAAGTGCAATACTGTCAGGGATGTGGAAAGCATGCAGTGAATTCCTGAGTGAGCACCATTTGAGATATAATGGACATACACCACGTAGTGAATTCATAAGTGAGCAACCATTTAAGATTCTGTCATAGACATGGCAAGTAGTGAATTAATGAGTTAGCAACCATTTCAAGTGAGTTCATGAGTTGGTGAACAATTTGAGATCCTATCTCTAAAGTAGATCGCAAGTACCTTTATTCATGGGATAGTCACTGATTGTATAATATATATAGTGAATAGTAATTGATTTAAGATATTTTTCAGAGATGTACAAAGCAAATAATGACTTAATAAGTGATGGATTGGAGATATTATTATAGTATATACATATTTCAAGTTATAAATATATATGAAATAGTGTCTATTTTGAGATGCTATGATAAATACATAGCAAATACTGAAAGAATGACTAAGAGACTGATGTGAGATGTCATAGTAAATAATGAATTCATTAGCTAGCTAGTGACAAGAATAAATAAATGGTGGGGGAAAACAAGTGCGGGCTAAACATTTGCCTGTCATCACAACAATGACTTGACAAACATTGAAAAAAAAAAAAAAAAATAGGGCGTCAGATTATGAATGTAAAACCCTTCAGTGGCAGGATATGGGGTCATCATGGTCCATTTTGAAAATAGAACCGTTCATATTGCCTGCTCAGAGGCCTTTCATCCGCTGATGCAGACTCATCAGTGAGACATGGCGAATTGTGTCAGTCCTCCCTTGGCATCAAATGGACAGATATGCTTCAGGATATAATTCTGTGGTATTCTCACCACCAAGGGTTTGAAAACAGAATCTAACAGCACCCCAAAGCAGCCAATGAAGGTTTGGAAAGTAAAACAAGTAGAAAGTGCAGTAACGAACAAAGGTGCTAGACAAGTAATGTCTTTATACAAGGAGTAATAGACAGGGTTGAGGGGGAGGGGGGGGGGGGGGGTATGTGTGTGTGTAAGAGAGATTGAGAATAGTGAATTCATTAGTTAATGTCAGATACCAGATTTCATATAGACGATTTATATAGATGTAATTTCAGGAGTCGGTGACTGATTTGCGATATCATAAACATACAGCAAGTAATGACTTGATCAGTTTGCCAAGTATCTGATGATTCTGAGTGCAGATTTAAAAAAAAAAATTCATAATGAGATCATGTGTGCTAGCATTATGAAAATCAGTTACCTCGCGATTGATTGTATTCATAATCTCAAAACTGTTTGTGAGCTTGTGTCCTTATCAGGGATAACTCTCTGAACTGCCCGATTTAGTAGGTTTTTTTTTTTTTTTAAGTTTGCACAGAAAGATAGATCAAAAGCAAACAAATTCTGTGGTAAGTGGCGGTGAAAGTAGTCACAGGGCAGATTTGGGTTTGTCCTCATCAGATCTCCTGCAGTGGTACGGCATCACACACTGTGACAAGATCAAAGGGACACTGGGGCTCTTTCAGTTCAAGCTGTGCAGTTATTTGCTGTTGATTTCCTCTATTCTGTGGCCTTTCGTTTCTTGCCTTTCTGTCGTCTGTGGTTTTTCTGCCCTTGTGGCCCATTGTCCTGTCATGGTTCTAGAAAATCGTTTACATGTTTTCTTCCTTGACTGTAATTCAGAACATGCCAGCTTTTTTTTTTTCTCTCTCTTTTTTTGTTTTGTTTGATACATGATCTGGCAACAAGGTGATACAACTGTACATGTGCTTCAGAGTGAACGCTAGTTGTCAGTTCTGCAGTAGTTATTGGTCCAGGTGGCTTTTTAAATGTATTTTCTATTACATTAAAAGCTTTTCATTATTTTTTTTTTCAACTTTTGTCATCTGGGGGCAAAAAAATGAAGCAGGATAACCTGCGCTGTCAGCTGTAGATTGAGTTACCATGCTTTTAAGAGATGTAAACGTGTAGATATATCTTTGTTTCCTTTCAGGAGTAGACCACCTTTTTAAAAAAAAAACACAACTAAACATGCCTTTTTTCAATAACTAAACATGCCTTTTTTTCTATAACTAAACATGCTTTTTTTTTAAAATAAGTAAACATGCCTTTTTTAAGAATAATTCTTAGTCAGTCCGCCAAAAACAAGGACAAACAAGTTGCAAAACAAAGCATGACATGTTTCAACCTCATAGGTCGTCATCAGGGTAGATAAACATCATTCAGGACAATGAAAACGAAGAAGAAAAGTCACTTATCTTCTCGTGTTCAGATCTCACACCAGTGCCCAGCTTGCGCTGAATATGAGAAGACAAGTGATTGCTCATTATTTGTTTTCATTGCATAATGCCCAAATATGAGAGGATAAATGCCAGATATGAGAATGTAAGTGATTGTTCATTCTTCATTTTCATTGTCCTGAACATTGTTTACCTTGCTTGAAGAAGACCTAAAAGATTGAAACGTGTTGTGTTTTGTCTTGGAACTTGTTTGTCCTTGTTTTGGGGCGGACTCACTAAGAATTATTCTTAAAATTTATTTCAATTTCTAACTGCAGTGACCGCACTTTGAAACTACACATGCCTTGTAAAATATGATTAGGGAGCCAACATACCAAGTCACTGACTCTCATTGGTGTATGAAAACTTGGTTTGAGAAGTGGTGAAATTCTTGCTAAGTTGATTATGTCCGTGTGTGCGTTCATTGTTCAGATACTGTACTTTAATGGATTTTTGTGTGTTTCACTTACGTGACATACATTATGATACAGAAACATCATTGACGATGTCCCATGAAGGAAGTGCTTGACTTTAAATGCACATCTGTCAGTAAATTTTTGTTTTTGTCATGCCATTTGACCTTGAGGTTAGAAGTAACATATTCAAAGGTTTAATCTGCAAGTGGTTTCACCTTTTGCACCAATAGAATTATAAGGCAGACAACCCCAGTTCCTTGCATCTCACTCATTGAACTTCAGAATCATATCAGTTGGCTTGTAGTTGTTTGGAGACAGGCAAAGATGTCAGGGTGTTTATATCTGAAAACAGCTTGCAGTTACTGTTGGGAAATTCAGAGTATTGGTGTTTTCATATTGTAAAACAACTTGCAAGTATTGTTGGGAGACTGAGAATATCAGTGTTTTAGCTTGCGGATATGTTCAAGAGACTCAGTATTGGGTGGATCAGTGTTTTTGTGTTGTAAAACAGCTTTCAGGTATTGTTGGTAGCCTCAGAGCATCCACGTTTTTGATATTGTAAAAACAGCTGGCAGTTATTGTCAGAAGACTGCGAGGTTTATCAAGGATTTCCTGTTGTATTATTTTACATTACAACTAGCTTTTTTTTTTTTTTTTTTGTCTTTTGATACTAAAGGAAGGATTTGCAATCAGACTGCAGAAAAATGCAATGTTTATTGCCTGTGATGTGGACAATCGAACCTTAATTTGGTGATGACCAATTACTTTATGGATCATGATGGATATACAGTGCAACCAGCAAACTCTTGTTCAGCAACTACTGGTCTCAAGGTTGATTCTAACAAAACGAGTCACATGAACTAAATTCTGGATCTAGTCTGTCTCCGAGGTGGACAGTTTCTTGAAAAAAGGAAGTGTAAATATGTATCATGATGGAAATATTTGAATTGTTAAAGTTTGTTTTGAAAACTGCAGATAAACGTTTGAGAGAGAGAGAGCGAAAGAGTGTCTGTGAAGAAAGAGGTTATGGTTGATTATTTTCTGTAGTTGTTTTCCTTTGAAATAACTTAACGTGCCTTTATCTCAGTGCTTAGGTTTTACTATTGTGCGTCTACTTTCAATGTTGAACAAAGAAATCATCGGAAGATAGGTGCAGCAAACAAATGTTACTTTCACAAGGGAAAACAGGACGGGGTTTTTTGTTGTTTTTTTTTTTCAATACTGAAAATGGTTACTTATGTTCCTTAAAACTTCTTGTGATCATAAACGGTATTCATATTGTATGAACTTTATTCACATTTCTGTCTTATTAAAACATTACATCGTTTGCTTTATTCACATTTTTTCACATCTTCAGTATACACGTTTTGTTTCTTTTAATTTTATTGAAAATACACAGCTATGAAACACCCATGTATATAGAATTTCTGTTCAATATTTATTATTTGTTTGTATGGTCATGCTATTTGAACTGTCAGTAAGGTGTTCAGTTCATGTCAGTGGCAGAATTGTTTTAGCCGTTCACCCCCTAGCCGTGGATTTTTTTGTAACCCTTGCTCCCCTCTCCACTCCTGCCCTCATTTGTAAAATTTCTGTTCATTAATTGGTTTATATACTGTTTGAATGGTGGATCCAAGGTGTTCGGTACATGTCAATGGCAGAGTAGTTTTTGGCCCTTCACCCTCCTTTGCTCATTTCCTTTACCCCTGCTCCCCATTCATCCCCCTTCCTCTATGTGTAATCTTGGTCCTGATAACTGCGAGTTGCCGAGGGCGATCAAGGACCAGGTATAACATCCTCATGGGTTGTGTCATCTGTGCGTAATCCTCTAATATGGAACAAGCAGATGCCATTCCTACCCCACGAATGACATGGAGCAGGCAACTGTCATTCGTGCGAGGATGGCTCTAAGTAAAGCACTGACAGGCTGTATGGTCAGTCACTGTAAGGAGTGTCCCTTCGCTTATCCCAGCTGTTTATCTTTTACTGTTCTAGTCAAGTTTGATGGAATTTTGTCTGTCCTCTTCCAGTTAGTGACTAACAGTTCCTTATATTTTTTTTTCAAAAGATTTTAATTGCTTTTCTTTTTTCAAAATTACTCTTAACAGAATCAAGCTTTTTTTTATTGTGTCTAAGCAAACAATTTTTTTCAGGTGAGGGTAGGGGGTGGGGCTTAAATTATTCTACTGATTTTTGCATTTTTCATGTGTTGAAGGAAAAGACACCAGTAAAAAAAAGAAGGAAAATTAAACAATGCAGATTAAATGTGTTCAGTTTTTATGAGTGCTGGAATTTTGTGTTCAGTATGATGTTATAAAGAATCTCAGTTGACTTTCATAGTGAAAAGCCTGTAAAGTATTGTTGTATTGAATTTGTGTATCAAACATCCTTTATTGATCCGGATAATCATTTTATGTGCACAGGATGAGCAGAAAACATTTCAACCAAATTATTCCTTCAGCTATGATTTTGATTGTAAATGGGCTTATAGGCGTGTGAAAGTTCGTTCGTGCATGCTTGTTTTTGGATGTATGTCTAGAAGAGTTTGTGTGCCACATTAAAAGTCGATTTAAATCATGTTTTGAATTGTTCATTTTTGTGAAATTCCTTCTGTGATTGAAGACAGTTTCACTGTGCCTTAAATTTATCATATTTTACTCAGTTAATTAACTCTATTTGATAAGCTGTCCCTCGAGAGGGTGTCACCATGTCTGTTCAATGATGTCCCAATGAATTTGCCAATACAAGTAATGGCAACAGAATCTCTCCGGGGGCATGGATGTGGAGGGGAGATCAACACAGAATTTGACTTTTTTATTTTTTTTTTTATTTTTTATTTTTTTAATACTGATCGATGAGGATGATGATGATGAGGGAGATAATGCTATGGAATTCCATCGAGGTCTGAGACTTCATGACAGGGCTGTACTCCATGCTTTCTTTCTTAATGTTTCCTGGCACCAGCCAGCCCCAGAGATAAAGACACCTGTGTATTGTCAGGAAGTTTGAGCTACACTCTCGAATACGCATCCATTAAATGGATGAAACTTGACCGTGTGGTTCCGGTCTTTCCTGTTGAGCCTATAGCCAACTCAACTCTGGGTAGGAGCTGGTCAGGGCAGAAAAATCCTGCATATGAACGGCTCTAATGGAAAATCGAACCCATGACCTCTCAGCTAGAAACTGTGCCTGATGAATTAACAACAAACTTTGAACTTTTGACATGTGATTTTGGGTACATGCGACAGCTGTGAACAAATTTAACTGACCAAAAATCTCAGACACAATCTTTCCTTTCCTTCACCAGTATGAGCAAACATCTCCAATATGAGGAGTCTGAATCACCATGCTTTATTTTCATTCAGGCTCAACAGGATTTTGTTCAAAGTCTCCAGAACATGTCTTCCTCTCCGTTTATCTCACTGTACACACTGAAAACAACTTTGCATGGAAGTCAACCGGAGCAGCAGCGTAGATCGCAAAGGGAACCGTAGGGTGGGGAAATAATAAATGTAGCAAAACATAACAACAAACAGCAGCATTATTTTCAAAAGAAATTCATCAAACTCACGATCTTGTTCTCTCGATCAAACAAGGATCAACAGGAGTGTCCAGTTGACAAAGAGTAAGAGAACCTGTTTCTTATGTACAGCCCCATACGTGATATAATTCCTGGTTAAAACAACAATCATCTGACAGTCCTAGCTGCCACATCTTTCTCTTCCAGATCAAATCATGGAACTAAACTGGTTGATCTCTTTCCTTACACTTGAGCATGGGGTATCTTTTTACAGAGAAAATTCAACTTACTCAACTCCTTTTATTCAATTCCTGGGTTCCAGAAGAACCAGAAATGTAAAAGGGGTACCTGAAGTCTTTTGTCCACATATGTTGTGTTACATCAAAGCAAAGATGATATATTGTTGCATATAGAATTCATGTCATAATAACATGCTTGGACAAACTTGTGTACTTTTGTTTTATCACAAGAAAACGAACAACCTAATGCATGATGACACACACTTTGACTGCACACAAATCCACAGACGCTCTCCATCAAGTCCAGAACAGGATATCCAAATCACCTAATAATCTCAATACACTCTTATTGCCACATTCTCATTCTAAAGTCAAATTCTATCAGTAAAGTTTGTTTTGGTACAGCTCCATACATTTCATAATGCTAACAACACTGGAAACTTAGAGAAAGAATGTTCTGATTTGTTCATGCACTTGAGTTAATATCACCACAGTCATGTAGTTTGAATTCATTTTGTTTACAGCTCAGCCATCCACAAGAGGCCATATGAGGGAGGTCATCTTGTCAAAGGCAATATAAAATGCTGTTATGCATATGTCATACAAAGGTTATATGTTGCAGGTACATTTAGTTTGTCTTTTAGATCTTTCATGATGATTTCAAAAGTTAGAACCTTTCTTCAGGTTACTGGCCCATCTATGCACACTCTTTACCCGTTCTGTTTGTATTTGCTGACCTGCTTCATAGGCAGGCAGTGGAATGTTCTTGCCCAGATTCAAAGGTCCAGCGTGCATTAAAAAATAAAAGCCACAGACTTTATCTTGATTACTTCCCTCGGTAAATTTCATTGTTATGATTTATGAATAATCGGCATTTGTGGTTTCTTTTCCTTGAGTTCATATTAAGTCATTGTGCAGGATACATTATCAAAGAACATGTCTACCTTTTCTTTTATAGCCTGTCCCAACACTATCGTTATCTCTGACCAAAATAAAACATCACATCATTTTCATCCTAAAGAAAAAAAAAAAAGTTGCCGATACCGTTGAAGAAATCATCATCAGTACTGATCTAGATCTTCCTCCTTAATTTTGCAATGAAATGGAGAGAGAAAACAGGCCCAACAGTAACAAACCAGGAGACGGTATTCCACAGAACACTGTAGCTGTTTCACCATTTCCATCTTGAAGTTCAATCCTCGCTTCAGAAAGCCCTGTTACAGACCTTCTCCATGGAGTCAACAACTGTGCAGACTCCAACTCCTTCCAAGTCTTTCAGATGAAAGTAAACTTTTAATGAGGCTGGGAACAGTAAACAGTACAATACCGGACAAGTAGGGTAACTCTTTCTCCCATGGTGAAATTAATTTCTCACCCATAACTCCAAATGAATGCTGCTTATGATCCCCAAATCACTTAGCAGAAAGGCAAACACAGAGCACACAGAGTACACAAAGAGATATTGTTCATTGCTCCAGTTATTTGTGGCTGTGTACATGTGTCGGTACTGGGTATGTGGGCAAGTTTAGGACATTTTTGGTGAGGGGAGGGGCTGGGTAGGGGAATGTCTCTTTCTTTGTTCTGTGTGCTCTGAGCTGCCATTTTTGCTAGGCAGTTTGGTGTCGTAAGCAGCATTTGTTTGGAGTTACAGGCGTGTAATTAATTTCATTATGGAGAAAGAGTTGCTACAGGGATTAACACCCCACATCACCCTCACCTTCAAATAAATAATAACAAAACAAAAATACAAAACAAAACAAAATTTGAATTTGCAATATCTCATTCTATCCTTTGTAGGAAAGTCTGCTGCTGTGTGCTGGTGGGATGGATGGCATCAGTATGTTCTGATCTTGTGCTTGGACATCATCCCCTACACAGAATGTGGTTACCTCAAAGGTGGGATAACGAACACTTACGCAAAAATCCCTCCAATGGTAAACCTGAGGGTTTTAGACGAAGAACGAAGAAAAACAAAGTATTTTGCTGCTGATTGTAAAAATTAAAAGATGAAAATTAACATGTTGCACTGCAACTTCTTTTTGAAACCTTGGTGGTACCGACGGCATGGGCAGAGAAAAGCCAGAATTAAGGTTCCAGGATTCTCTTGTCATGATTCCCCGAGCCCCACTACCTTTCCAAGCAAAGGGGAAGGTAAGTTTATCTTTATGATCATCCCAGAATGTTCTCATCTAATACAAAAGGGCTGGACCCAGCTGATGTCACTTAATACTTTCCAGACGGGCACGGCAGAGCAGCGTCGCTTCCCTGCATGCGCGTGCACTGCACATGCTTACAACCGTTGCAGACGCGCAATTTTCACACTTTTTAATTTTATTTTACGTCTCCTAATATAAACCCTAACAAGCAATTGTTATATATCAACGGAAAGGGTAAAGCGCGTACTTTGTAATGAGCATAGAATCAAATACATTTTGGGTAAAATAGCAACGCTACTGTTACAGAAACAACATAAGTAAAACGTAGGAGAGCACAATTTTGTGTACGTTTGTTTGATTGCTATGACAACAGCAAATGAGGAAGAAAAGGGGCATAAAACTTCGCTCTTACTTTGAACAGATGTAGAGAAAGCATGAGGTATTCAATATGTGTAATCCAAGTGAACTCTTTTCTTTTAAGGAAATTAAATCATTGCACACAGTACACACTTTTCACTGTTTTGGCTTCAGATGATAAGACGTATAAAACTATTAAATACACAGAACAAATAAATCAAGCTCAGATTCTTTTCGATAAACTTTTACACCTTTACCCCCTTCATTTTCTGAACTACTTTGCTGAACCAGTTCTAAAACCACATGTCATTCTCCTTCTGCCCGATATATTGGTGAAGCAGGAAATTCCACATGTGCCTTCCAGTGCCAGACGGGTCTCTTTGTTCGGACTACTCTGGGGTCACAAAGGTCATCGCTAGAGCATGTAAACTTACCCTTCCAGTGGCTAGAATCCTGTTCTAAATATTTATGGCAGCTGCATCCCCTAGACGGTAGACAGAGAACATGGGAATTTTTTTTATAGTTGCGCCGTCACGGAGGCACGGCACGTCCAGGCAGTACAGCAGTGCTGCCATCACCAGGGCACGGCTCATCGTGAACGGGTCGACAGAGTTGCCGTCACTATCGCACGGCACGTCGCGAAAAGGTTAACTGCGAGCAGCATCACTGTGGGTTGTATCCCTTCATGGCTTATGTGGCAGGCCAGTGTGAAAAGGAGGGTCTGTTCTGCTTGCAAAAGTTACTGGCACTCATCAGGGGGAGTGAACAGTTACACATGATCATTGACAAAGAGTTAACTGTTGAAGCTGGATTAATGTTGACTGCCTTTATCTAGGTCAAATCAGATTGTGAGCATTCCTGACTGACAGTTTGTTTTTAAAAAAAGAAATTAGAAAAGAAAAATTGATATCAAGCAATGCAATTTCCTATACGGCTGTCCTTCAAGACAGATACTTTCATAGCTACACACACGCTCTTATGCCACAGCTCTAAGCTGATTCACTGTTTTCCATCTCCAGACAGCATTGCAACAAAAGTACATAGGAACAGAACATTTCCAAATCAACCAGATCTGTCTGGATATTCATGGTCCCGATTGGCAACTAACAAAACACATGTTAAATATGTGTGAACAACAATACATTTAAAAAGTTAGAGAGGCAAGTTGCATTGTTCAATCATTTGTAAATGAAAGCACATCACATAGATTAATGAAAGGGACTGTGAAGGGCAAAAGGTGGGTATGGCCAAAAAGTCCAGGTAAGTATGCTGTGTTTGCTATGCCAACATTCATGGAACACAGAAACAGTATAATGCATTCAAACTGCTGCAGTCCAGATGCAATTTGTCTTGAATGTTGGATTTTGCAAGGATGTTTGGGGGTGAATGCTCGCTGGCAAAGTTTGTGTGTAGGGGATATCTATTGGTTTGTGACACACTTGTGCCAATGGATAGAAACCAAATCTCTATGATTTTGCTGAATCTGCAGATTATTTTGCTCAATCTGCAGATTCTAATTGCATAGTGTACCTAAGATCTGTGGACGGGAACCAGCTAGTATGTTTTTACCCACTCCACATCATAAAGCACTTTGTGCCTAATGTAAACCTGTGGACTGGAACCAGCAATAGCGTTTTTGCCCAAATCTAAATAATCCGCATCTGTGGACTGGAACTAATTATTCATGATAACAAAGTGAGTCAAAAAAGACTGGATCACACAAAACAAAACGCAGATCTGAAACAACATTATACTTTGTGCGTATACTTCAACCTTTGCAGCAAAGGTTGGCCTTACCATCCACCTGCAGAAGACCCAAATACTCCAGATCAACACAGTCAGTTAAGACTCTGGTACAAAATGGAGCCCCAGTGGAAGAAGTCAAGACATTCACATGTCTGGGCAGTGTAGTCAACCAGCAAGGTGGAAACTGATGCCAACGTGAAAACCCGAATAGTAGAAACAAGAGCAGCCTTCATCACACTCAAACATTTGGAGATCTCAACTAATCACCACCAGCATGAAAATCCACCATTTCGACTCAAACATCAAATCTGTTTTCTTGTACAAATCGAAGACCTGGAGAACCACAAAGACCACCATGCACAAACTGCAAACCTTGATAAACGGCTGCCTGCGAAAGATCCTCCACATTCACTGGCCAGAGACAATAAGCAACAAAGAGCTGTGGAAAAGAAGTAACCAACTTCCAGCAGAGCAAGACATCCGGAAAAGAAGATGGCGGTTGATAGGACACACCCTTAGAAAGCCCCCAGACATGACCACCTGGAAAACTGTGACCTGGAACCCTCAAGGCAAGAGGAAGTGAGGAAGACCAAGAAACACCTGGAGGTGGGGCCTGGAGGTGGAACACCGGGCAGATGGGCTACAGCTGGGGAGAAACAGAGAAGATTGCCCAGGACCGTGGTCGTTGGCAGGCAGCTGTTGATGGCCTATGCTCTGGCAAGAGTGATGGGCCTAAGTAAGTAAGTATACTTCAATGAAGGTCCATCAAAATTTGTTTTCATCCCCCTTTTATCTTAGTTTTTTTCAGAAATCTAATCTTGAACAATGATTCACATCCACAGAAAAATCCAAAAGTGACCTTTTTCCCCTACCCTGTTAACTTCAAAGTGTTTCTGGTAAGAACTAAACGGAGAAACGCGGGGAAGACTTGTTCAGTTCAGCTCTCAGAAAAAAAACCTTGTAATATATACAACTACACAGCTAGAAAATGGAATTTCACAGTCTTTTTTCCAGAGACCCAGATACTGAGATGTTTCGGGGCTGATTCTTTTTTTCCAAGAAACATTAAGGCTGTGTCTTGAATACTCAGTCCATGGGCCAATCCAGTTTTTTTTGCCAAATATGGAAAAAAAACTTTCAGACAAGACCACCAGGAAAGCTGTGACCTGGAACCCTCAAGGCATAAAAGTCATGGTTCACACACGTTTCATTTCTGGGAAACTCAAAATAGGTTAATTAACAAGAACAATATTTTCCAGTACTTCCAGCACCATTCAAAGAGTTGTCAACAGACATGATGCCATTTATTCAGCTGATTAACACCATAATCCTGAGTAAAAATGGCTGTGGGAATGGATGGCATTTAGAGACACTGACAAATAAGTGATGATGGGCATAGTGACATTTTTAGCACATGATGTTGAAAAACCACAGCAGCAGGTGTGTGTTGCATTATTTAATAAACCCATATCAAGTAGGCCATGTTTTGGGTGCCAGCACTGAAGAAACATCTAGAAAAAGCAGAAGCATCTGTTAAACACTAACTCTCTCTTTCTCTCTCTCTCTCTCTGAGGGGTAAGGTTATAGGTACGATGGTGGGAGTTGTACTTAATTAAATCCAGTTGATGATGTAACGAATGTTTCATGACAGTGAAACCTCTTCACCAGCATTCAGTTCAGTTGTGTGGTTCCCTTCCTCCATCTCCCAGGAAAAACAACGGACTTCATTCTTTGTCACAAAAACCTACCACATGTTGTGTTTGCGGACTTGTGCATAAAAATCATGGTTCACATGCGTTTCATTACTGGGAATCTCAAAATTGGTTAGCAACATTTTCCAGTCCCAGGAGCTTGTGCATTCAGTGAATTCCGTTGTATTCATTAAGATCAGTTTGTAATAATGGTGGCCTTCTGTACTGCAAAGTCGAAAAGGAAGTAAGCTACCATGGAATGCCCAGATTTTACCACAACAGTGCAAAACCCTTTAGTTTCAAAGGGCAAAACCTACTGGCCTCTGACCTAACCAGGAGGCCAAAGCAGCCCTCTTGACCTGCAATCACAACCTTTCGTTTGATATGCCTGATACCAGAACTTTGCAGTATGATGAGTAAATGGTTAGTTGAGATAATGAGTCATAAGTGGCATATTTTTTTCACAGAAGAAATGAGCATTTTGTTCCTCATTTATGATCAAATATGATTCTAAATAAATATGGCAAAACACAAGTGTGCAATGTTTCAACAGCCCCACAACAGCTAACATACACATACACCCAAAACCAAGATACAATTTCAGAATGTGCATTTATAAAAAAATTATTTAAAGAAAAATGACCAAAAGTAAAACAAAACTATGAACTATACACTTTCTTCAAAATCCATTCTGAAAGGAATCCAATAGCATTTTATCCGATTCACATGTACCTGTAGAGTGGACGAGATTCACGAAAGTATTGTGAGCGTTTCTGTGCAAAGTAGCACAATGTGCTGCAAAGAAGCAGAAAGCATGGGCGCTGAAAGACTATGGTCTGTTGTCTGACACAGGCAACTCACTCACAACCTGCCCTCGGCCAGGAGACTACTTACAAAGAAAAACAACAATGATTTCATATCTTCAAAATACGCAACCCAAGACCACTCATTTCATGGTGTGTGTGTGTGTGTGTGTGGAAGGTGGGTGGGTGGGTGGGTGCGTGCGTGTGTGCATGCGTGCATGTCTGCGCGTGTGTGTGTGTGTGTGTGTGTGTGTGTGCGTGTACGTGTGGAGTACATGCATGTTGCATGCATTCTACAGTATTCACCATCAGATTTACGATGAAAATGTGTGTGCTGTAGGTAATACATCTCCTGGTTTAACTTTTAACTGCATGAATATCATTATTATGAATACTTATATAGCGCCTATCCTTGGCTAGAGACCAAGCTCTAAGCGTTTTACAATCCACACTCTTGTTTACACAACGGGCTGCCTACCTGGGTAGAGCCGACTGAAGGAGCTGTCTGCTGGCGCTTCATTCAGTTATTTCCCGTGTCATTCAGTCAATATCTCTCGCTCCATTTCCTTAATTCCTTCAATCTTTCCATTTCTCACACAGGGTGCATACTATGTGTAAATGTGTCATCCATACCAACGGCCAAACTGGCCTTCTCTTCTGAAAGTTGGTAATGGGATTTTACGAATGTGCAAGATGTTATGCGTGCGTTTACACATGGAACCTCGGTTTATAGTCTCATTCGAAGGACTGTTTGGGAAATGGAGTTAAACCCAATGTAAACTCCAAGGGAAAAATCCCCGAGTACCGAAATGGCCTGGTGGAAATTTGAACCCGCAACCCCAGAATCACCAAGATTGCGAGTCCGGTGCTCTACCAACTGAGAATTCCCTGTTTTTTCTGCTAACGAATTTCCGTTACATACGTGTTTCGTGAATGAGCATACGTGTGTTAGACTGTGTGCTTGTATCTCATGATCGCAAGTTAGCTGAATGCACATGGATAGGTTAGACTGTGTCTTTGTACATCATGACTGCCTGTAAGCTGAACGCACATACATGAGTTGGACTGTGTGTTTGCTTCTCATGAATTTGTATTTGCGGAGAAAGCACAGGTGCTAGACAGTGTGTTTGTACCCCACTACTGCCAGTCTGCCAAGTGAACATGAATGTATTAGACAGTTTGTTTATACACTGTGACTGTATGTTTGCTGAGTGAACATGAATGTATTAGACTGTTTGTTTGTACCCTGTGACTGCATGTTTGCTGAGTGAGCATACATGTGTTAGACTGTGCATTTTTGTCCCCGACTGCTTGTTTGATGAGTGAGCACAGACTGTATGTTTGTATCCCATGACTGCATTTTGTCCCCATGACTGCATATTTGCTGAATGAATGGATACACCTGTTTCAGACTGTGTACCCCATGCATATTTAGAGAGTGAGCATATGTGTGTTAGACTGTGTTTGGGACTGTGTTTGTATTCCATGACTGGCTATTTCTGAGTGAGCATACACATGTTGGACAGTGTGTTTGTACTTGATGCATTCTTGCACAATAAATGAAGACAAGGGTTCTGAGAATGAACTTTTAGTGGGAAATGAGTTGCAACGTTTGGTCCTATAGAGACTTCATTAGGCTGTTGCAACAACCTGTCATAGTCAACATTTGATGAAACAACAACTTGACAAAGTTCCCCAGCAACAAAGCAACAGCCTAATGAAGTCTTCAAGGGACATAACAACCTGACAAAGTCCTTACATGATGAAACAACAGCTTGACAAAGTCTCTATGGGATGAAACAATGGCCTGCTGAAGTCCTAATGGGATCAGAATAACAATGTGACAAAGTCTTGATGTGATGAAACAACGGCTTGACAAAGTCCTTATGTGATGAAACCAGAGCATGAGAAAGTCCCTACAGAATCAGCCGACGTGGCGAAGTGGTTAGCACTGCGGACTCCTGGTTGGGAGGTCATGGGTTCAATTCCCATCAGAGCCATCTATTTGTGGGAGTTTTCTCCCCTGACCAGCTCCTACCCATGGTTGAATTTGATATGGGCTCAGTTGGGAAGACTGAGACCATGCCGCTGAATTTCACCCACTGAACAGATGTGTCTCTGAGTTGCTCAAATATTCTGACCAACACTGTAGGCACTGTATTGCTCAGGCCTGGTTAAAGCCAGGATACATTATGAAAGTAACCACAGACAACGGCCCTGTCATGCAGACTCGGACCAGAATGCAAATCTGTAGCATCATCTTCGTCCTCACTGATCAGCATTAAGAAAAAAGGTCTCAAATTCTATGCCTCTTCATGCTCTTCTCTCATAGTGACCTCAGCTTTGACTGCCTCTCCATGTCTATGGCCTTGGTTTGATTCTATCAGGGTCACCAGTATCCGCAAATTCATGGGGGCTGTCGTAGGACGGATGTGATGGCACCCTCCAGAGGGCCAGCCCACTCCCATTGGCTCAACGAGCAAGCAATTATTGTCATCAGTTGGGGGCTTAGTAGGTGATGTCCTGCGTATGTTGGATCAGAGCAGGCACCACTGGACACTACCGAAGTGACTCAACAATAGTGGAGTATCTCCTCTGATGCATTGCCTCATGATGATTTGACACTGACTGCTCCCTGTAGACTGCAGGTGCTGGGACTGTGGCCGGTCGGGCCATGCTGTGTCTGTGGACAAGGACTCCGAATGAGCGGCATGGGTGCAGGGCCACTAAGGAGGCACAGAAGATGGGACAGCAAAAAAAAAAAAAAAAAAGGCCCTAAGAGATAAAACAACAGCCTGACAAAGTCCTTACAGGATGAAACATCATAACTCTTTTATTGTCTGTCCCCCCACCAAAGGAGCATTCTCCTACAATGTTTAAGTTTGTTCAATGTGACTGGTCAACATGATTTTGGAGTTCACACATTCTTCTTAGTTACAACTTGAATGCATGTATACTTATTGCGAGCATATGTGTGTTAGACTGTGACTTTATATAGGACACATGTTTACATGTATACATCATTTAAAACAATTGATGACAATCCATGGAAAAGAAAAAAAAGCCCATAATATTACATACCTCCCTGCAGGCACATGATTCAAAACATAAAAACCCCTAACCAACCTGTAACAAACTCATGTCCACATTCATTACTTTCCAAGCATCAAAATATTCAAACTAAATGATAACAAACTCATTCCCCTAGTATTCCAAGCCACTAAACATGTCACATAGATTGTAATTAACTCCCTTTCACACTCCCCGCTTTCCAAGCATCGAGACATGCTACACAAAAGATAACAAACTCACTCCCTGCTTTTCCTAATAATATCATGACACTCTAACCACAGTACAACACACTCTTCCATTTCCCATCTCCAGCACATCAACACACGTTATCACCTGACCATGCTGGCATACCATTTGCACAATGCCCATCACACCATGGCAACGACCTTCCCGCCATCGGCCAGGTCACAGGTTGGTCACGGGTCCTCCTGCTCATCTGTGGGAGGTGGGGGAGGTGCGGCTGCAGCAGCTGAGAGGGAAGTTTCTGAGTTGAGGAGAAGATCAATCTGTCGCCGTGCACTTTCCAGAAACAGATCCAGGCTGGCTAGCTGGCGCCGCCGTAATGCAGAATCCATCTTTTGACACATGACATGATAAAGATGTTCATGAATGTAAAACTAAATTATTCAATGTCTGGTACTCTGTTAAGGTACAGAAAATTTGTTGAACAACATTTTTTTCTTTTCTTTTTATTTGTTCACACTTTCCCAACATCAGTACAACACTGGAGACCAATGTAGTCATGGCCACCAACCTTTTTGGCCTAAACCAGTGCGGTGTTGAGTGAGATTGCTGTGGGCCATGTTTTACGTTTTTGTCAGACAGGGCATGTCAGTAGTTTATCCCCAGGGTTCTGTTCCTTTACACTACAGGAGCAAAGAGATGAAGGTGCCATCCTCAGCTTCCTGAAGATGTGAGTGCAAAGAAAGCCGTGACCCGTTCTTAATCTCTGACCAGCTCTTAATCTCAAAATCAACGGCATCTGTTGTGGTGGAACATTTTACCAACATGGCCTCGGAGCAGCCATTAGATTCCTCATGTCCCTCATCACAACGTACCACAGAAGGTTTTTCCTAAAAAGTCCTGAATATGGTCCAACATCTTACCCTGCTCCCGTCCCCTGATACAAGAGCGGCCAAGGAAGACATCATTTCTGAGGTGAAGGACATGTCTTTTCAAAGTGTTTCCAGGATCCGGACACTCAGGCACTAGCACAGGAAAGTAGCGTGCTATTGAGGTTACCCACATTCTAAAGGCAGATAAAAAAAAAAGAGAGAATGAAATAAGCCATGCTACTGCTGCCTGTTAATAGAAACTCTGACCCCAAACTCTTGGATCAAATGATCACAGGCACTGATACCCAGGTGAATTTTTTGTTGTCAGCTTGGCAGAAACCACACACCAAAGGTGCAGGTGATCACACTGTTCAACAGTATCATTCTGCTCAGACTGTCCTGTCCATGTGAGTCGTCAAACTAACAGGCAACATCCTAAAGAAACCACACGAATAGGGAAATACATCTAGTGCTGAACAGAATGTGTGCTACTTCTCTCCCTCTCTTGCTCCTCAGCTACAACTGCAAGGTTCACCATGCATTCATGCGCAGGACTCCCATTGAAAGCTTCATCCGAAGGCCTACAAAGGGACTGGAGTCTTGACAAATGTTCATTCCAAAGGGATGTCTCTTCACAACCAGATTTCTACAGTGAGGAATCAAACTCTAGACCCTGGAACAAGAGTCTAATGCTCTAGCCTCTAACTTACTGAAGCAGTTCTACAACATTACAATGCCAGGAATCAGTGCGAGAGATCTAAAGCTTTTGCATGACAACACACATGTGCACAGGTCAGCCCTGATGCAGTGGTCATTGAGAGAACAGAATGCTGCAACTTTGCCCATCCTTCCTTCTCAAAACCTTGCTGTTTGTGACTTTACTGCCTTTCACACATTTGAAAACATGTTTTGCTGAAGGACGATTCCACATCTGTCAGCCTATTCCTAGAACATTTATCTCTATCACATATCCCCTTAAAAACATTTTCAAACAGCCATCTCTCAACTGCATACACAGATTTGACTATGAACTGTACCAGTTCACACCAGCTTTTGTGGCTACTGATCATCAGACTTTGCCATGAAACAGTCACTGTGAAAAATTCGTTGCTCCAACCAGCCCTACTGGTGCAATGGTTAGTGTTGTAGCAGCAGGGCTGGGAACAACATGGAATTAAACCCTATCCCAGACAAGTGTTTGTTGGATTTGTTGTCCCCAACTCATAAACTCCTGTCCTGAGTTGTTGAGCGAGTTATGTAGTTACATGGGAATCTATTCAACAGATGTGTCTCCACCTGTTCAAATTTTCTGACCAACACTGCAGGTGTCTGTATCCCTCCAGCCTGGTGAACGCTGGGATATGAAAAGAAAAACGAAAAGAAGTGTAGAAAACTGCCCAGACCCTTCCCGCCATAAAAACCAACCTGTCTCTGTTGCTGAACGTAGGTTTCTCTGTCTTCACGAGCTTCTTGCAGTGCACGATCTGTCATATCTCGGCCACGTTGTCGTTCCTCCTCAAGACAGGAGGTCAGACGCTCCTGAAATTGGCAGGAACTCATATCAGTCATAGGACAAGTCTGGAGATTAAACATTGAAATTAGTTTTCTCTCACTGACATCGAGTACATAATCTCCTTAGATCCTCTTCTGCCACCTGACAAGGATCTTTCACCAGGATTCTGTACCAGTGTTGTTGTTAAGTGTGACAAAAAAGTAGACATTTAGAAGAAAAGACAAGAAGCCAAATGCGGCAGAAGGAAGGAGTAGATATTCCGCTTTACCTCAGTCTGTGGTAACATTTGTTTCCTTTTATTTTTCAAAAGAACAGAATGGTTGCTGAGAAAGTAAATGGAGTGACCAAAAAAAAATCCAGTTACAGAAAGAATGTTATTGCGCTTCACTGATCTGCTTCAGAAGAACATGTCAAAAGTTCTAGTTGCACATGTTGACATGCTATTACTATGTCATGGAATCGTCTTCCTTGTCAGCTGCTCGCACATACACTCAACTCTTCACACACACACCCCACCCCACCCCCCTTCATTTTCATGTATTCAGAGTTGCCTGTGGACAGAGTGACGACAGAAAAGGTGTGTGTGAGTGTGTAGTGGGTGGGTGGGAAAGGGTGGGGTTAGGTGGGAGAGCAAAGATGCTAGGAAAGTCACTCACTCAATCATGTTTTGCAGAGTAGTTGGGGCAATGCACACAAGCACAGAATGAGAGAGGGAGAGATAGACAGAGGTAAAGAGAGAGAAAGAGGGTGGGAGGGAGAGAGAGAGAGAGACGGAGAGAGAGACAGAGGTAAAGAAAGAGAAAGAGGGAAGGAGGGAAGGAGAGCGAGAGAAGAAGAGAAAATTAAGTATTATTATGAGTGAGAAGACAATGCCACTATACCTACAAATGATAGGCAGGGATAAGGTTTGCAGGAGAATCAGGACACAAACGACCTGTCAACAGTCTGTCTGACCAAAATTCTCCCACCCTTTGTTCGGATTTTCAGCGTTTTAGCGTGCTTTATGGTTAGTAGCAGCTTGTAATACATAGGGTGACTCAACTCATCTGGCAAAACAAACATGGTTGTGCCCAAAGGAGAATGTGATACAATAAGGAACTTGTTAGATGTTTTCGCTGAATTTCTTGTGGAAAAAACAAGTGAAGAAGAAGTTATTTACATTTTCAATGAACTGTGTGTAGTGGGCGATAGTTTTGATTTAGATCAAGCACCATGTAATCGTTATTTTAAGATCAACACAGACAATGACTGGATGAGTGCCTAAGGGTGACGGAAATCTCAAGATGCCATTCAGTGGGGAAAAAAAACTCAGTGTAGTGCTTCCAGATGATCCTAAACCTTTCAAACATAAATGCGGACAGTGTGGGCTAACTATTACATTTGTTGATAGTGACCGTTTTTTTTTTTGTGTGTGTGTGTGTTATCAGCACGTGATTTCAATGAGAAAACTGAACTGTAGCTTATTCATTCTTACCTGCATGGATGATGAGTATAATCCACACTGACTTCCCTTTGAAAAAGGCTGTAACTTATTTCTGGATACTGTGGAACATCATCGACTGGATTATTTGTGAAAAAGCTCTTGGGAATGACAAGCAGGATGTGCCACCTGTTTTCACCTGTTATTTTCACATTCTGGACAGGTAAGCACCTAATCAAACAGATATCATTCTTTATTCAACTGCTAACAATTTTTATTCTGCATGTCATGTTCAAATACTAACCATTGAAAAGTTATGCACATTATACAAACGTAACTTTTTTTTTTACAAACTTTCCTTCTGTTAATTCACCAGACAACATACTTAATAGTACGTTGTTAAATCACCAGAGTGATGGTTAATACATTTCACTACAGAAGGCAGAGAAAAAAGATTGTGTCAGTTTTCAAGAGTCCTGTTTGAACTAGTTCCAGCTGGTATCTGTACATTATATGCAAACTGGGTTTACATACAAAAACCAAAAGAAAGAACAGTAGAGCTGTTCCCCCTCAATGCCTTACAACTTTCTGCCACTACTGCCTTAGTGGCTTGAAGAACAGAACCAAACAGGACATTGAAAGAGCAGGTTTCTGCGGATTCAATGATAGTACCCACCTTTGAAGCACAGCGCAACCAATGAGGACTAAGAACAGAACCAAACAGGACATTGAAAGAGCAGGTTTCTGCGAATTCAATGATAGTACCCACCTTTGAAGCACAGCGCAACCAATGAGGACTAAGAACAGAACCAAACAGGACATTGAAAGAGCAGGTTTCTGCGAATTCAATGATAGTACCCACCTTTGAAGCACAGCGCAACCAATGAGGACTAAGAACAGAACCAAACAGGACATTGAAAGAGCAGGTTTCTGCGGATTCAATGATAGTACCCACCTTTGAAGCACAGCGCAACCAATGAGGACTGGGGCATCCAAGGAGCTCAGGTTTTTTTCTTTATCACTTCCTGAATCATGCAGTCCCATCCCCTATCCTCACTCGCAACACATGCACACACACATGAGCACGCACGCACGCACGCACACAAGACACACACACACACACACACACACACACACACACACACACACACACACACACACACAAAGGGACAATACCTGAGCCTCTTCTCTCTCCTCTCTGCAGCGTTCCTGTAAAAGGTTTTCGTAACGAGTTCTCTGCTCCTCCAGTTCCCGCTCATGTTCTTCCTGAAGACCACCAGACAGACAGTGAAAAAAAAAAACCTTTATTTTTTAATTCTTATTATCACTATCACTGAAGTTTTTATACATTACAATCCAAAGCAGTTCATGCTTTTAATATCACGTGAGTAAATACCAGGTGCGCGCACCTTCTCAACATTATGTCTCAATACCAATTAAAAAAAAAAGCTTAAGGTTGAATTCCCAAAACCTATCAGTCGTAGAGGCACTGAACTGTTGTCAGCTCACTGTGTCCAGGGCACAACATGATGGCAGATGGTGGAGCCCGCCCCTCTCCTTCCACCACCATTAACCTTCTCTGAACTAAATCAGGTACCCATTTACTACTGCTGGTAGACAAAGAGGGTTTTCAAGCTGAAAAAAAAATCCACTTGTGGTTGTAACTCACGGCTGTCACTTACACAGGCAAATGCTCAAACCATTTGTTTACAGGACCCTAACCCCTGTTCCAAATGTCACACAAACCAAAGTTGAGATGAAAACTAGTGAAACCAAAAGAAAAAAAAAATTCGTCCAAAACTTTGAAGGACAACACTGAGATGAGTTATGTGAAGCAAGTATGCATCAATACTTACAATACAGCAATGTAGACAAGCTGACTTCAAATGGGCAGTCAGCATCCACAAGTAAACAAATATATAACTATTAAATGCTTTACAAATGTCTTGAAGCCAAGTATAGTAAATGAAATAGCTACTCCCAGAAAAGCATAAGACCATGAAGTAGTCAATCCCATAGAAGTAAACATGAATTAAGAAAACACATACGTTAGGCAGCAGAAATGTCCGTAAACCTGCACTGGTCTGGAAAGGCACTGGGTCAAAGAGTTCACCAATGGGTCAAATGTCAACACTATACTGCTGTTAAGTGTCCTCTCCACTGCGTCTTCAGTGGTGACTGGGTACGTCTTTCAGATGATGCAGACCAAGGTCTGAGTGCCTTACGCGCTTCATGCATGCAGAAAAAGACTCACGTAAGCTCTTAAGCCTACAGTAAGAAGAAACTTGCTAAGGCAAGTTTAAACTATGTCTACTTCAACAGGTGAGTAACAAACATAAAGGCAAAATGAAAAAAAAAACAGATGATGCCAGAAACAGGTATGGGGGAGATCACACCAAACTACACAGAAAAATCACAGATTAGATTACACTGATCAAGTCCTTGTATTCCTACACGAAGGTTTAGTGCAAGCCACAAATTAGAATAAAAAAACAAATGAATGCTGTAATTCCAAACAAAAAAACAAACAAACAAACCGAGACAATACGAAAACCCAACAAGAGTCTGTTGCTCAGTATTTGGCGACAGAATGACAGGAAGTGGATACAGCCCTGTGCTTGGTTTGAAGACGTAAGATGTTTTTGCGGAGCATCTTTTGACTGTGCTGACCATCAAAATCTGACCAAACAGGGCTTGCAAACCAGTTGTCGCTTGCCAAGAGTTTGACAAGGTACAGTATACAATACCAAAGACTCTTTTTATTCCAAGAGTTTCAAGAAGTTTTTAAGAGTTTTACCAAAAACAAAACAAAAACAAAGATCCAGGATGCACACACACACCCTCACCATGAGTTGACCAACTTCACCTCTACTGAAAAGAATTCAAAAAAATAAATCCACCCATCTTCATTCTACATTTCCACCACTCCAACACAAACAAAACCATTCTATATTCTCTTTGAACAGAGTTTGTACAGGAAATGCGACTCAAAATTCCAGACTTTTTCCAGGTCAAGACCTGCATTTTCAATACCACCTTGAAGACCTTGTTCATAATGCAGTGTCTTAAAGTGATGTTATAAACACAAACGCACAAGAGATGAAATATCACGTTTAAGGGCACAGAATTTTTTTTTTTTTTTTTTTGCATTATAAATGCTAAATGATGCTGAAAATTAAAGCAGCCATGCATAATATCGAGCAATTGTGCTTGATTCTTCAATTTCCAGGCTATTCCAGGCCATAGTGCGATTTTCCAGACTTTTCCAGGGCCTGGAAAATGGACTTCAAATTCCCAGACTTTTCCAGACTTTTTAAGACCTGTATGAACCCTGTTGAAGCCAAACATGTTGCTTTGCCCACCACAGAGCATGCAGGCGCAACTTTATGTGGTCTTTTCCCCTTCCAAACCAATGTAGACATTTCTCTCTCGTCCAGTCAAGGTAAACCAATCACCTTCACTCTGTCCAGCTGCTCCGCTGCTTTGCTTTGCTCTGCGGCTATGGCCTCCCCCATCTGCTGCTGACAACGAGACTGTTCCTCCTGCAACAAAGTGCCAGGAAAAGGTCAGGGCAGATCAACAATCACTGTGCCATCCTGTCCACTCTTCAACTACAGACAGGCGTAACTGCTAACATTTTGGGCTGAAGGAGGCAGAGGAAGAAGAGTGGTACAGAAAAAGCAAGACAGGCAGTGGGAAAAGTACAAGGGCAGACAAAGAACAGAGTGAAACAGGAACAAAGAGAAAATGAGGTAGGGACAGACGAACAGAAAATAGAGAAGAGACAGGCAGACAAAGAGAAAACAGTGAGATAGGGACAGACAAAGAGAAAACAAGACGGGACAAAGAGAAAACAAGAGAGGGAGAGAACAAGAAAAAACAGTGAGACAGGGACAGACAAAGAGGAAACAAGACAGGGACAGACAAAGAGAAAACAAGACAGGGCAGACAAAGAGAAAACAAGACAGAGACAAAGAGAAAACAAGACAGGAGACAAAGAGAAAACAAGACAGGGACAGACAAAGAGAAAACAAGACAGGAAGAAAAAAAGAAAAAAACAGTGAGACAGGGACAGACAAAGAGAAAACAAGACAGGAAGAGAGAGGAAGAAAAGAGAAAAACGAGAACAAGGGACAGACAAAGAGAAAAGACAGGGAGAGAAAAAGAGAAGACAAGACAGGGAGAGAAAAAGAAAAAGCAAGACAGGGAGAGAAAAAGAAAAAACAATGAGACAGGGACAGACAAAGAGAAAACAAGACAGGGACAGACAAAGAGAAGACAGTGTGTGTGGGAAAGACACACAAAGAGAATCAGGATCCACGTGCTTACAGTTTTATGATTATAGCCCACCCAACCACACAGGCCCTTTTTATGACACGCAGAATCCCACCCTCAACACCTCCTTCGGCTCACAGACAGACACCAGACAGACAATGCAGACACTTCCACAGCTCACCTCCACAGCTTGTTTTATGGCTGCTTCCTGCTTGGCCTTTTCCTCAGCAAGATGTCTGTCAAACTTCTCCTGCAACAAAACAGTCTGTATGTTACCAAACTGACTGCTCAAGCACAGAGGAAATATCCCCAAATAAATTTCTAGATCTTCGCCCGGGACACAGTCTACCATCAACAGGACAATCTACTGGCAATGACACACTGCTTGCCATTAACTACATACTCCAGCACAGGCCTGAAGGCCTGATGTTCTGTGAAAGCGATTTTTTTTTTTTTTCAATTTGCGTAGACCACTGCTAAACAGCTGATTCAAACAATGAAAATGACATCAGTCAATTCATCAATATCTTTTTTTAAAGTCTGGTCAGTTTTCATCAACTATCACACTTACATCATACTTCACATGATAAAATGGCAGACATCTGTGGTTAGAAAACACCGCATGCCCTTCAGACTGCAAGATTTTTCAACCATATTCATTCATCCGCCATAGGGAGCTTGGCACTTACAAATAACTCAACGAAATTGGTGCAGAAGAGATTCTGAGCTTCATTTTTGAGTACTGTAAAGGTATAGAAAAAAAATTGTTAAAGAGGTTCAAAACTATGCTCTTAAAACTTCAAAAGATGATCAAATCTGGAAACTCGTGCAGAATCTGAGCACAATCACATCAAATAAAAGCTCAAAAACTTTCAATTTCCAATGAATGGTGAAACCACATGCTGTGCTTTTCTCTTTGGATTCACAGATGTTGCTGTTCAAGGTATGCCAACAAAGACAGACATGTCCTAAAACTGTTTCTAAGAGATGGCAGTTGAAGAAAAAGGGCATTATCTGTATATCATGAGAGTGGCCAGTTTTTATCTGGAGTCATTACAGGTCATAGAAATGGATTTATGTTACCCCAAAGAGGACTTCCCAGCAAACTGTCTCTTTTTGTGAGGAAAGCAACTTTTTGCAAAATTTCTTCAGCCCAGAAATTCTTCAAAAAATTAAAACTCCATTAAAACAATCCCACAGTCGACCACTCTTGGCACTAGACATGATGGATACTGTTTCACATACCTGGTGCTCAATGCGTAGGGACTCCAGTGCTTCTGTCAACTGTTCCTGCATCTGCTGCTGAGCTGCTTCCCTTTCTCTCTCCACCTCTTCCCTCTGCAAATACAGGATCCACATTTCATCCAACTGGGCAAATGTAAAAACCCAACTGTGCAAATGTAAAATCCATCATTTCATCCCTCAGTGCACATGCAGATCCTAATTTCCACCTCTGTGATTTTCACTGAATTCAGAGCAAATTTCATTCCTATGTACAAATGCAGGATCCTGTATTACTTCCATCTGTTCAAACAACAAACATGAAATACACTATATCCAGCATCACAGCAAACACACAGGGTCCACAGTTTCCATCTTCATGCACAGGAACCTTTATTTCCTCATCGCAAACACAGGGTCCACTGTTTTCTCCCTTTGTGCAAATGCAGAATCTGATATTTCCTTCCTTCTTGGCAAACACACGATCCTTTCATGCATCAAGTTCAACAAAAACAAAGTTTAAGATGTGGCGACTGACTTTTAAAAACTCCCCGCCTATCGCAAGGCGGCGCCTACAATCTCTCACCTGAGCCTGTGCAGCCCGCTGGAAGGTCTGCAACTGTTGCTCCATGACCTCCACCAGGTGGTGCCGACTGGCTTCCTGCTGCTCCAGTACTGCAGTGCAGCACTGTTCCTGAAATCGGCAATCCACCATCACCGTCACTGTTCCTCAATCATCAATCTCTCCACATTATCACTACTCCAGGATTCAGCAATCCTTCATTATCATTTTTCCAGAAGAAAAAAATCCTTCTTCATTACTCATTGTTGTTCCTGAAATCAGTGAACCTTATTCATTAACACTGTGCTCAGGATCAGCAGTCCAATGCTCCTGTTCCATGCACTTTGACTTTTGAAATAACTGGCAACCACAGCGCAAAACTCTTCTAGCTGTACATAAAATGCAGAATTTAAATCAGGCAAGTGGAAAAGAAAAAAAAAAATTCAATGCCATTTCAGAAGATACAAAAGAGCACGAAAACTCTCCATGGGTGTTCTGATGCCACAACCTATTCAATCTGGAATAGGAGCTGGTCAGGGACCAACATGTGGATACTAATGTTTGGGTTGTAGACAGGGCCTACTCTAAAATCACCCAGCTATCAGTCTATAATGCTTGCCACAGTTATATGTACACCTGTCACAATAATTTTGGCCTAGCCAGGGAACATTAAAAACTGCCAGAATGAACTCCTATCCTGTCAACATGGGAAGTAAACGAGATATGACCTACTTTGTACCTGAAACAGAGGACACACCAATCACTGTGGGGAAGTGGTTAGTTGGAGGTTGCAGGTTTAAACCTAAACAGAACCATTACATCAGATTTTTTTTGTTGGCCTCTGCCAGTTCCAAGGCACAATTGTTGAATGTGCTTTGGGCTCATGTGGGAAGACTGGAACCTCAAAGATGAGCGAATGGCCAAAGCTGCTTGAATTTTCTGATGACAAAGTGTTGACATCTAAGGAATCTGGCTCAGCTCTGTACTGGAAATAGGCCATGAAATATTAGCCCAGTGATTTAGGTTCAGACCAGACAGACCTCCATAGGATCATTGGCACCACTGTCATTGATCATCTTTGAAAAAAAAAAAGGGGGGGGAGGAGGGGGGGCTGGGGACCTTAAATTCTGTAGTAGCTGCAGTTTTGATTCCTTCTGTGGTGAGTTTGTGTCTAAAGTCTTCAATGTTGGTGTGTTACAGGCAAATGTTGAATGGACATGGTGTTGGTTTCCCTCCAAAGGAAGACTTACACCAAGTCCAGCTCTGTGACAATCACCGTCATTGTTAAGCAGCTTACTACGTTACATCATGCATACACTACAATCAGAAAAGGCACCACTGAACATCAGCGAAAAGGGCTGAGCGGCAGTGCAGTGTCTCCTCTCATAGGTTGCCCTGTGCACTGCCTCTACTCCATTGTTGTCCTATGATAAGCTGAAAATGGTAGTTCTTGTGGACTGTTAGCACTGGAACTAAACAAAACAGGCCTGGTGTGGCTCTGGTACTGGGACAGCCAGAATGAATGGTGTAGCAGAAATGCCATCGAAAGTACGTAAAACGGTGCAGCACGTTTCTATTTATTTCAAATAAGAATTCATGTAAACAACTTGATATACTGATTATCATACAATATTTATGTATTCATAGTGACACACAGACTAATTTTTTTTAATTTCCAATACAGAAATCAATTGCTCAGTGTTTTGGTATAAATATGATTTATGGTCCAACTGCAGCACATACACAATACTCCCAAAGCTTGTGATTATGATCAGTACAGGAAAGAAGCAAGATCTTACATAAACACTGAGCATGTAAAAAACAACAACAAAAAAAGTCATACAACTTAAAATACATTACGTTGATAATTCACCTTATACTGCTCCACAACGACAGCTAGGGCATCATGGCCAGCCTGTCGAATTTCATCCAACTGCTCTACATGTTGCTGCTGAACTTCCAGTAGCCTTGACCTCTGAGCCTCAAGGTCAGCCCTTGACCTCTCCAGTTGCTGAGTGAGGACAAGGTTGCTGGACTGTAAAGACGCCAGTTCCTGTGGAAACACCACACCATAAAACTCTGTGCGTGCGTGCGTGTGTGTGTGTGCGTGCACGTGTGTGTGTGGTGTGTGTGTGTGTGTGTGTGTGTGTGTAATGTGTATATATATCTATTTCTTTTATACTTTCAAGATATCCTACGGAAATCACACACCATAGAACAATGTATCCTATGATCTTTAGTTATTTGGAATTGGGCCAGCTAGCAGCTCAAATTTACAAGCATGTCAGCTCATCATCTAATATGCTATATGTGCCATGTCATCTCCGGATCCGTCTTCACTCAATACCTTCTTAATCTAATCTAATCATTTTATTCTGCAACACTGTTGTAAAGTAAATATCTGGCACTACATTAATTCTCAAACTGCTGTAATTGTCAAAAAAACCCCTCTTCTTCTTCCTCAAGAATACATTGTCCCATTCTGTCTGCTACATCACCAAGTACTTTGTGCTAAAACACACAACTCTGCATCACACTCAGGCTGCCACCCCACAGTGGTCAAATAGCTGGCACTGACAGACAAGACAGAAAATGGAACAAGTGTGATTCCCAAACGATTTAGGTGATGAATTTCACTACATGTTTACTTACTCTTATATTGATGGCACTTGCAAATAGCTGCTTAAACCAGATTATAAGCACCCTAACAGTCTCAAATGTTCAAAGTTGCTTAGTTAGATCAACCAAAAATCAATCTTCATTCAAACTCAAAGTAGCTAAGTTTGTTCAGGCTGTAATGCTCATCATTATGAATTTGTTAGTAAATGCGATGTTGTAGGATGTGTTCATGTTATTGCTATCAAGTGTTGACACTTTTAACAAGACCCTTTGCAATGTTTTTTGTTTGTTCATATGATCCATTCACGTGATCCCTTTGCAGTTTCCTTCCCACAATTAACGTGTGAGTGTGTATGCATGTACAAAAGTCATTGCTTACTGCATTTTGTTCATTTTTCTGAACTGCTAATGTGTATTGTTTCTGAAATGCTTTTACATCCTTACAGGGTTTTCTGGATTACAATTCTTTGACTTGTACACTCCATCAAGCAGTGGCGAAGTGTGCTCTGTTTGAATCATGGTGGCAAGTCATTTTCAGCTGTGCGAGAGTGGTAGAACCTGTTTACCACAGGGCTTCATTAAAAAAATCCATCGATAAAGCACTTGACACTGATCCACTGCCCAATTTTTTTTTTAACCCAATTAATTTATGTATGAAATAGACCATTTTCAACCCCATCAAACAAATATATCCTTTTGACTTTATAAACAGCTATCATCAAAAATACAAATGATTATCCTATACCATATTTATGGCTCCCATTGATGAAATAAAAAATTGCTGATTTTTTCTTTTTTTTTCTTTTGTTTTTGTTTTGTTTTATGGGTTAGTTTTGCTTGTAGATTCTCAGTTTTCCACTTTGCTGAAATCTGCAAGTTCACAAAGTGGGGGCCCTGCATAGCACAGAAATAAATTCACTGTTAACTTCTGGCTTTCTGAGAGAATGTTTTTTAAAAGTCAAAATCTGCTGTCCCTGGGGAATTTCTGAGCTGAGCCTTCAGCATTTGCAACAGACAGCAGCTTGACAGTTTATGCTGACAGCATCATGGAAACAAGCACATACCCTTTGTAATCTGCTGGGTTCTGCTTCATCAACCACACCTTCTGGTGCAGGGGGCGGTTCCTGTGGAGCCCCGTCTCCCTCTCCTCCATCTTCCCTCTCCTCCTGCCCCCTGTTCGCAGCATTTGCTTGCCTTGCAGCCTGGTTGCTGGGGACAACTTCTGGCTCTGCATCAGCCTCAGGCAGAGCCGCCTCTGCAGGACTCTGGGCATTTTGAGACACATCCAATCCCACTGGGTGCTCCGCAAACATAGGACTCTGATTGGTTCCAAGACCAATGTCAGGCAGCATACCATTGGCTGGATAACTGGCGGCACCAGCACCGCGGTTATGGGCATTTACGGAGTTGAATGTCCCGTCAAGTACATCGGCCATAGGACCACTGCCGTTTCCTTGAAAGGGCCTCTGAAAAGCACAGACACAGAATTCTCAGACAGTTTTTCTTCTTGTCCACATAGCCATTTATATAATCATCAGAATTTTAATTCACACTCTCACCAATGAAAAATGCACACACTGCCACTATTCAGGATGCTTTATGTAAAGTAAAAAAAAAAAAAAAAAAAATCTGCTTTTTTTACCAATCTACTTTTAGCTATCATTTTCCTTCAACTATCAATCTACTAACATCTGTCCTTAAGGGGTGACTCCAGGTATCATTTCTATGCTGGTGAAAGGGTCGAGCATCAAGACGCAGTGTTTTATGCATCATTTTGGCTTTTATGGGTGACATCAACAATGTACTTCAAATAAAGAAAAATCTTTTACATTTCATTTTTTTTTCATCTTTCACCGAAAGTTGCTGGCAAAAGCACTCACGCATCAAGAGATAAATGACTTATCAGTTAACATGACTGTGAATGATTTAGCAACCTAGGCACTGCTAAACCAGCAACTCCCGCACTGCGAAACCAACAACTCCTCAGACAAATTGTACTACAAACATTTTGTTTAAAACTGACTCAAGGTCAGGTGACAATAACTACGGTGTCCAAGATGTGGTGCTTGGACATGGTGTTTGGATCCCTTTTTGGATCAGACAGAATGTAGGTGTGTGGCCACACTGGTCAGTCATTAACAACAGCAACAGACAGACAGATAGTACCCCAGTTTCATGAGTTTGTCAAGGGCTCTAGAAAACTAATTTGTTCATCACATCAAAACAACTTGGTAGATCAAAGGTTATGAATCAATGAATCTCTTTTTTTCCTTGAAGTGAACTTGTATGCATCTGCACCACATCACTTAAGGAAGTGTATATCAAATAAGAATGAGAACTCAACTTCTGTCATGTTAACACCTGATACTGTTTCCACAAAGTGTTGTTCATTATATTGCAGACATAAACCACAGTGGCAAGTGTAAATCTAACAGGAGAAATAATGCTAATGTGCGCTGTTGCATGACCACTTAATGCTATCTAAATATATCCTGTATCTCACATAAACATGCATACTCACACACAAGCATGACCACACACATACAGAAACAGATAGATGTCAATACACAGAAACAGCAATTGCTTGTAAATCCAACTGACCTCTCCTTCAAATCTGCGCGGATGCTGGTCGCCGTCATTGAAAATAGCCTCTGCATGGGGCCCATCACCCTCAGATCCCCCGTCCACAGCCTCCGAGCTGTTTGCTCCACCATGGAGGGGAGAGCCAGCAATGCCTGATGGGTCCAGGTAGGTCGGGAACGTGTTCTAGGGCACAGCAAGTCTGGCTGATGGGGTCCGCCTGCTGATGCTGTCGTCAAAATCAGAAATGATTATGAACACCGTGTTTATAAAAAAAAGATGGTGAATAAACCAAGAGCATGTGTTAATTCATGAACAAAAGCATCAGGAGACTGACTTATCCCAGCAAATCCCTTGCAATTAAGACTCTTATTTCCCTTACCAGCTGTTGTGGTGCTGTGCATAGCATCATGAGGTGGGAGGTTGCGGGTTTGAGCCCCATCAGAGCCATCTAATTGCGGGACTGTTTCGCCCTAGCTGGCTCATCTGAAGTGATTGTGCTACAGCTTAAATGGAAAGACTGAAACCAGAGAGAGTTTCACCCACTGGTGGTGTTCAAATTTCCAAGCACTGTGGACGTCTGCATCTCACAGGTAAGGTTGATGCTAGGATACATTATTGATGGAAGCATAAAATACAGTCCTGTCACATAATCTCAGAGCAGAATAGAATTCCACAGCAAGGTCTTGATCATCCTCATCCTCACTAACAGATGTCTTCTCCAAGTCTGTGCTTGTGGTGAGTTCATGTCAACAGCGACAGTTCTGGCGAGATCACCAGGACTGTCAGTGGATGAATGTGTTGATGTCATCTTGCGTGAGACAATCATCAATGCTGGTTCCATGACTAACCAACTATTGTTGTCTGTAAGGGACAGAGTTTGTGGTGTCCTTTGTATGCAAAACCAGGGCAGCACCACTGAACACTAGTATTAAGACGACTTAGCAATGTGCAGTGTCTTCTCTGCTGGGTTGCCTGATCATGACCTGATACAGACTGCTCCCTGTGGACTGATGGTACCGAGGCTGCAGTACCAGTCTAGGTGAGGCTGTGTATGGAGCAACCCAAATGAGTGATGTGGGAGTTAGGCCACTAACAAGACACAGATGATACGACAGCAAGAACCCCCCCCCCCCCCCCCCCCCCCCCAAACCAGTAACTACATTTCCTATAGATATTCTTCTACCTTTCATGAGCCAAGCGACAGAGAGGGGAAACTGTTCACCTGATTATCATTAGCTACATAAATTTAAACTTGAAGCAATCGTTCCAGAGCTATGTCTGAAAACTTCTCAGACATGGACAACTTTCATGTGCAACATGGAAAGAAAGACCTCACAAGCTTTTGGAGTCAAGGTAAACCAAGCTAAATACTGAAAAGGACTGACCTTTGTTTTCATCTGCATGGGTTAACAATAACATTGTCAAGGACAGATTTCAATTAAATGTTTCAGTCTGTTTACTGGGTACTCCTTACACTGGCTAACAGCTGGCAACACTTTTGGGGTGGGGTGGGGTAGGGAGGTGGGTAATCTGATGCCTGGATGATTTTTTTTTAAATGTTTCTTTTAGCCTCAGCCCTGCACAGTCCAGGTGTACCATTACAAGCACTGACCTGATGCTAGTGCCGCCCAAGGGGCTGCCGCTGCTTGTCCTCCTGCAGCTCCCATACTTTCCATTGGGTCAGCTGCCTGTAACACAACAAACCTCTGATGCACACATTTTTAGTGTGTCTGGTGTCTTTGTGTGACAGAGAGGGTGGGGGACAGCGAGAGAGAAAGACAGGGGGAGGGGGGGGACCAAAATAAGATTGACAATTAGTACATGCACATGGAAATAAAGAGAGACAGACAGACAGACAGAAAAACAGGTAGGCAGGCAGACAGACAGAGAGACAGAGATGAGAGGGTGAGAGAGAGAGAGAGAGAGAGAGAGAAGAGAGAGAGGCAGAAAGGGAGAGATAGGTGGACAGGGAGACGGAGAGAGAGAGAGAGAGAGAGAGAGAGAGAGAGAGAGAGAGAGAGAGAGAGAGAGTGAATAAATGCAAAGCAGTCAAAATGATCACTTTCTGTGTATTCGTATATATGCGCATTATATCATTAAACATGCACTGATGTTTGTATAATGTACAGTGTACAGATCATACAAAGATGTGATGTTATGTGACCTGATGTTTGAGTGAGTGAGTGTACGTGTGCATGTGTGTGTGCATGTGCGTGTGCGTGTGTGTGTGTGTGTGTATCTGTGTGCACATGTATGTGCTTGCACTCAAGTGTGTGTTGGGTATGTTACTTGTGAAAGCATGCATTTGCGTATCTGCACGCAAGAAAATGTCAGCATGAGTGTTTTTGCATTTGTGAATACATATAGCACAGAAGAAGGTCAGAGCATGTGCTAACATGTCTATAGATATTTTAGAGACAGGGAGAAGGCAAATCCTCATTCATATTGTGTGAGCTACATCCCCTTATCTCTCTATCTCACACACACACACACTCACACACACACACACACACACACACACACACACACACACACACACACACAACAATCAACGTCAATTAACAACAAATAGTTCTTTTTGCCCCTCTTTTCCTTCTAACTCCCCCAACCCAACCTTTCCCCACAGACACACATGTATACAATCATAGGTCAATGAACACCACATAGTTCTCCAAGGTAACACTCCCACCCACCCCCTCACACATCAATCAATACCACAGAGTTCTCCATGGCACCAACCCTAGCCCATCGTCTCACATATACAATTATAGGTCAATTTACACCACATAGTTCTTCAAGCCATCTCCTCTCTCACCCCACCCCCTAATTCAAGGTCAAACACCAGATCTTTCTAGTCCTCTACCCCCAACCTTTCTCCCAGGGTGCGCAACTTGCACATGTATACACAAGCATGCATGCATGCACACACACACACACACACACACACACACACACACACACCACACACACACACACACAGATCAATCGACATTACCTCACCTTGCACCCCAACACTACCCTAACACAATCACAGGTCCATCATCATATTACAGTTTTACTCATCCCCTCCCTCCACCTTGTCCTTCCCCCCACCCTCTCCCCCTCCACCACAAACCAAACGTAGGTGTATCATCATCACAGAGTTCCTTTACCAACCCACTCCCTCCAACTTGCCCCCATCACCATCCCAACACACAATGAAATTTCCATCATGATTTCATAGATTTTCTAAACCTCAACTTCTTCTTATTTCTATGAACATCCGCCATCATCCTTTTGATGGTTCTGATGTGTATAAAACTCCCTCCTTCTTTCCCTCGCCACCATCCCAACATACATAATCATTGGTCCATTATCACATAACTCTTGATCCATCCACTTTCTCTTCCTTCCCCCCCCCCCCCCCCCCCCCTCACACACAATCACATAGTTTTAATACTTTTATCCTATTCACTCCCTCCACCTTGCCCACATACTGCCCCAACACGCACAATCACAGGTCCACCTTCATCTCATAGTACTGCCCATCCACTCCACCTTGCCCCTGCTATCATTTCGACACATACATCATTGATTAATCATAATCTCATTGTTCTTCTACCCATCCACCCCTCCTCCTACAAACACAGTCATAGGTCCATCACCATCACACAGTTCTTCCATCCACCCACTCCCTCCACCTTGTCCCCCTCTTTCACTCCAACACACACAGATAATCTTAGGTCAATCACCATCATCATTCAAATGTTCTTCTAACTATCCACTCCCTCCACCCTGCCCCCTTTCGTCACCCAAACACACAGAGAAAACATAGATTCATTAACACCACATAGTTTCTTCTAACCATCTTACACAAACTTTGTAAGTAGTTTGATATTGATTTGTTGAAGTACTCTTGGACAAAATTCAGTAAACAGATACAATAAATCACACATTGTATACTATACATATTAATACTACCTCAAAGCCACCAAATTCGCCAAAATCGTCGTCATCCTCCTGTCCTGCACCCTGGAATTTAAAAAAAAAAAAAAAGATGAGTAACTAACTGTGAGAGAGGCAGAAAGGGAAAAAGAGACATGACACCCACAAACATGCATACACACATGTACACATGAGCATGTATGCTCGCTCACACACACACACACACACACACACACACACACACACACACACACACACATACACACACACACACAGAGTGTGTTACAGACAATTTACAAAATCAGCCATTTAATTGTACTACCTGGGTAATGGCTGTGCCCGCTATTCAATACATCATTACATGTATGGAATGCCTTTCAAGTTTCATATAGAGCCTGTTCATGGAATGTCTAACATATATTATATATATCAGTACAAAACCTCTGCATGATGTCACAGTTCTCTGGGCTAATCATAATAGCATGACAAACTACTCAGCCAGCATTATCAATAAAAACAGACACTAATGCTATGCATGTATCCACCCACACATGCGTACATGTCTCTCATTTTCACATATAATGATATATCACACTAACAGAGATGGGTGACTCCTTTCACTGGTTGATGTTAAATTTCAACATATTTCTTTTTCATACTAAACCACATGCACTTGTAAGTAAATAAATAGTCAGCAACCATGAAATTGTTTCTGTCAATATTAACTGATGACCAAGACAGCAAAAAAAAAATTTCTTGGTCACATTCACACTGAGATGTAAGTAATTAAAAAAAACAACAACATTTGTTACATGTACTGTACAAAGTCCATAATTCAGAGATCGGACTTGGACCCAAACAATCTGCAGATTTAACTATATATTTGTCCTTCCATTTCTATTTAAGTGCTGAACAACAGGTCCTTCATCAACTGTTCTCTCATCTAACGACTCAAAGTCTCCTCAGTATTCACCAGTCAGCTTATCGAGCAGCGCACAACACAGAAACCCTTCCATTTTCAACCATAAACCACCTGATTCTCTCCCATTAACCAAGACAAAACTTTCGTTTGACTTCTTCCTGATCTTTTGACTGTCTTCAATATGACTGATCTTGAAAATCTTCTCTCATGTCTTGAACATGACTTTGGAATTAAGACTACTGCCCATTACTAGTTTTGCCCTTATCTATCCTAAAGAAAACAAATCTAGGTTTCATTCTAATCTCTACAAAAGAAAACAAACTGTCATCAATAAGGAAGCCACTATTCCGAGCTAACCTTCAACTTTGCCTACCTAATGGATCCTTGGCCCTGCGCTGTTAATACTTTTTCAGAACTGCCTATGTCTCAAAAACACAAAATGTAGCCACGTGACATTTTAAGTGTAGCATTCCAAATTTTAGCCTTGCACTTGCATATAAATGCAGCGAGTAAGATTCAACAGCACTTTCTGCCACATTTTGCTCTAAACATGGCTTGATGGCGGAGTAAGATGAAAATCTCGCAAGTTATCGTGGGGTTTTGACTTTTTAAGAAAATCAAAATGGCAACAACGGAAACCAATCAATAAAGTGGTATGACTTAAAAAAAAAAAAAAAAATCAAAATGGCAACAGAAACCAATCAATAAAGTGGTAAAATCATGACTGTCTTTAGCAATTTTTCTTCTGATCTTTCATCCCCCCCCCCCCCCCCCCCCCCCCACACACACACACACACACACTGTGTCTTTGACAGTGTTGTTAAGAAGCAGCTTCTCAAGGGAACAAACTGTGAATGTCTATTCCACAGAAAGCCATTGGAGAAAAAGAAAAGAAGAAGAAAAACACTAGGGCTGTGTATACTCAGGTTTTGACAACTCTGGGTCGGTGGAAGTCGAATAAATAGTAAATGTCAAGTTTACGCCTACAATTTCCTACGAATCCGGAAACAGGTTCCTCTACCTACGGTCTACCTCACTGGCCTCAGCACTTTGACTTCGAGTCAGAGTACTCGTCTGAAGCATCCTAAGTGCTTGAACCATGCTTTATTCTTAACAGTTCTGCTATCAAAGTCAATGACTTACATAACATACAGTAAGCACTGGAAGACAGGTAGCACAATAACAATCGCATGAACAACAGGGAATCTTTGAATTATTTCACCTTGGAGCAGTGAGATAAAAACATAACAATTTACCCAGGTTACCTCTAGTCAATGTATACAAACCTGTTCCTGATTTCCATTGTTTCTACCACTCATACTGTTGAGAATAAGCGTCTCTTTTTCTCCTTCTGATAGTTTATTCGTCGCTCAATTTCTCACACTTTTGACTAGTCAGCAAGCTCAAACTGTTTGTATCAAAACCCATGGACGCTGACATTTTTTTCATGAATCATGGGTAAACAAAATCATATTGCCAATACAAATCGAAGAATTTCGTTCAAAGACCGTCTTATTTCGAACAGTTGCTTTGAAGCGAAAAAAAAGGACAAATGCAAATCATTAATTTTGTTTTTCCAATGGTGTCATTACCAACAATCAGCGCACTTTTTCATGACGTCATCACAGGTTGGGGTGGGTGTGGGGTGGAATGGGAGGGAGGGCAGTTTTTTTGTTTTGTTTTTGTTTTAAACATTTTTGTTTCTTCATTCCAACAACAATCAACAATCATACAAAGTCTTTTGATCATAATAATCATAACATTGGTTTGAAGATTTTGTTTTTAAAGAACTGAATATCTGAAAAACAACAAAATGAAAGTAATAAATGAAAAATGAAATTGCAAATCAAGATCCCAAACGAAGACATGATCAAATAAATCTGATAATTTTAAAGGACAGAAATTACATTAACAACTGAACAAACATATCGCTGACCACACACACACACACACACACACACACACACACACACACACACACACTGACCCCCCCCCCCCTCCCCCTCCCTTTCCCCCCCCTCCCCCTCCCAGCCCTTCCCCATGAGGCAAAATGAAAGCTTGCATTCATCTAGATTAAGATATTGTTGTTCATTCCTTTAAACATTGGATGTATAACAAACAAACAAAAATTTTTGCAAGCAGCATTCACAGTGATCTATTTATATGTATGCATATTTTCTATTTAGTTTAAATTATCGATTCTCTCCCACAGTTACTTTTTGACAATATAATCTAATACAATGCAAAATAATATTAGTGATTACAATAATAACAACACTATCATAGTATTAACAATGATAAAAATACTGGAAATAATAATATTGATAATAGTAATAGCAATCAGTAGTGGTAGTAAAGTTCTATAATAGTGAGAGTTCTGGTAGGTTTATATTAGTAACTAAATTTTTAACAATCTTACTGCAACGTTGCTACCATAAGGTAGAATCAGTCACAATCCCAAAGCAAAGTCACCATCAAACAACAACACAATATAAGTATAAAATGATAACACAAACTCATTTGTACCGTTGCTCAACAACAACATCGCCTCAAAACCGTGACCAATCCCGCCTATTAAATAGATAAACAGATTGATTGATAATCAAATAAATACATAATTGAACAAATAAATAAATAAAGTAAATGAAACAGTGAATAGCTTAACATATGAATAAAAGAAATAATTAAATACATAAATGAATAAATAAACAAATACATACATACATAAATACAAGCCAAAGTAAACATTTAGGTAAACTGTTGTAGTGAATTATGATATCTATATCTAACAAATCTATTGTTATTTCAATTTAGTATAGATGGCATCAATCATTGCAGTGGATCTATATATTGCATGCTTATACATTTTTGGTGGAAAGAAGACTGAAAGTGTACATTTTTACAAAGCATATTCTGATTGGATAATATATAACTATAATGAGTAATACCATTATCTTTTTAACTGCCCTGGTTTTCTCTCGCTTTCTCCCTCTCTCTCTCTCTCTTCCTTTACTCATTCCAAAAAAAAAAAAGGATAATAGTTATAAAAGTGATAAAACAAAACAAAAAACAAAAAGGAGGGAAAATCCTTTGGTGACAATGTCCCATTAATGCCATCCTTGGGGCGAAAATAATAAGTCGTAAGTCCCCAAGAATTGCTGTAGGACTTATCACCAAGGATTTATCGAAAAGACTTCAAAGAGATGTTAAATGAATGAATAAATAATTAAAAGAAATTCATAGATGAATGAATAAATAATCAAATATATAAACTGATGAATACATCGATGAATAATTGAATAAATAAATATGCAAACAGTTTTTTTTTTAAAGATGTATAGTTTAGAAAATTTATGTTTACATCAGTAAACAATACATTCAGCGAAAACAAGCAGATAACTAAACAAATATTTGAATGTTGAATATACAAATACACATGAGTACTCACAAAATTGATCTTCCACTTTGATGGAACTTGGAAGAAACCTATGACATGACTGTGTTATGATAGTACTTATAATAGTGCATAAAAAATGGTCAAATTTTACATAAGTGTAATGCCAGAGGGAAAAAAATATACCTGATGTGATCTCCCCCCCCTCCCCCCGTCTCTCTCTTTCTCTCCCTCTCCCTCACTCCCCCTCTCTCTCTTCCTCTCTCTCCCTCCCCCTCTCCCCCTCCCTCCCTGTCTCTCTCCTTGTTTTTTTCTGTTTCCATACTTGTCGACACGTTAAACAATTAATAGTAATTATGAAGTCAACAAATGCTTTTACCAAAAGTAATTAAAAGTCAAAATGAAAACACCCAACAGTAAAGAATCCCTCATCACAAAACCATCGGCCTGAAAATCAATGTCGACATTACCATACTAATACTAAGGATACAGTCATTAAAACAACAACAACAACAACAACAACAACAACAACCCAACCTTACACAACCAGTAGCATCAATATCAATGTCAACAATATCATTGTTCTAAGGATATCATACATTCATGATTTATGTTCCTCTGATAAACTTCAATTATTTTCAACAGTAATAGTAGTTATTCTTGTAGTAGCAGCATGGTTCAATGTTCCTCTGAAACTTCAATTATTTTCAACCATATTACATTACTAGTGGTTAGGGTTGCAGTAGTAGCAATAATTGCGAAAAGTAATGATAACAATATAAATTCCGATGAATTAATTATATTTTCCCTGTTACTCACGTGTCTTCAAATAAAGGTTTATAATTAATCCAGTTATTTTCAAATTTTTGAAGTTCAAGGTCCACTGTTGCTAAGTACCTTTCTATTTGATACCGTGCCTTAAGTATTTTTATGAATACTGAAGTGAGGATCTGGCATTTTGTTATTTTGCATCTGTATATCATTTTTAGCCAAAAGAATTATCAGATCAACCACAGTATCAGTGTAGCAGTTAAAATCTGTTCCAAATAGTGCTATATTTTCTGTGAAATATAAATTATCTACATTTGAACATTTCTCTTTCAGAAGATTTTCCAATGTTTTCCAAAATTCATGTACGTATTTGCATTTCCAAACGATATGTTCTATAGTATCATTCTCATTATTGCAGAAATTGCAGTTTTGATTTTGTACAACTATTTCTTTCAACACCACGTTAGTTCCTTTTATTCTATATACTATCCTTGTCTGTAACCATTTAAGTTTTATATATTTAGTCTGCTGAATCTTCAAGAAACAAAGTTTCCAAGGTATGTCTCAGTTGAGCTTTTCAGACCATTTTGTGATGCATTTCGGTTTCCAATTATCCTTAATTAATGTTTTATAATATATTTGGGTGCCTTTTGATATAGAATATATCTTTCCTAGAGCTGCGTTGTGCTCTGCCATATTGCAATCTTGAATAATAATAATAATAATGGTTTCTTATATAGCGCTTAATCAAACGAATTTCTCTAAGCGCTTTACAAAATCATACTACATTCACCCTTCTCATATACAATAATACACCTTACACCCAACTACAAATACTATTACTACAGTAAACTAACAAATCCTAATCCTACAAATATGACATTCACTTATTTTTCAAGTATCAGTACAAAGACTAAATCCTGTAACGTTCAGTCATACAACAAATACATATAATAGAAAACATACACATACACTACATTTGAAAAGGCCCGGACGGCTATGAGTTAGGTTGTACCCCCCCCCCCCCCCCCCCACACACACACACACACAGACACACACACACAGCATTGACTGACTAATTATGAGAAAATAGATGGGTTTTAAGTTTAGACTTGAAAGAAGAGGTAGAATCTGAATATCTGAGAGAGTCTGGCAGTCTGTTCCACGTCACTGGAGCTTGAAAAGAGAAAGATCTTTCACCAGTAGTAGACCTGAAGCGAGTCATTCGTAGAAGGCGGTCGTCAGCACAAGAGCGTAGTTGTCGAGAGGGGATGTAGATTTTAAGGAGATCTGAGAGATAAGAAGGTCCATTTTCAAAGAGAGCAGAGAAGGTGAGAGTTGAGATTTTGTACGAGATACGGTTTGAGACAGATAGCCAGTGAAGGGAGTGAAGTAGAGGCGAAATGTGATCAAATTTTCCTGCTCTACAGACGACTCGGGCTGCATGATTTTGGATTCGCTGTAATCTTTCTATCTGATATTTTGGAAGGCCGGCCAAAAGTGAGTTGCAGTAATCTATTCTAGATAAGACAAAGGCACAAATGAGAGTTTTTGTAGCATCTGTAGAGAGAAGGTGACGTACGGAGCTGATTCTTCTTAGTTCTAAATAAGCAATCTTGCAAATATTTGAAACCTGTTTCTCAAAGGAGAGGGATTGGTCAAGAATGACCCCTAGACTGCGGACAGAGGTGGAAACAGAGACAGTACAGTCATTGATAGTGACAGTTGAAGGCAGAGAAGGATGGTTAGGCTGTTTTGTCACGAATATGAGTTCCGTCTTGTCGTCGTTTAGTTGTAGTTTGTTGGTTGTCATCCAGTCCTTCAGGTCTGCAATGCAGCCCCGCGTCCGAGAAATCAGTGAGTCAATTTCAGCAATGGGAGCCAACTGATGAAGCTGAGTATCGTCAGCAAATATATGGTAACCATTTTGTTTGACAGGTAGCCTGTTTCGTCTCCAGCAAGTACATATATTTTTCCATTTTATATCGATAGTCCAGCTCCTTCAAAACATGTTTAGATTAGCTTTGTTTTGTTAATTCTACATTTATAAATGAAATATTTCCCATTAAAATTATTAGGTCTAGCGTATCATCGGTTTTTGTTTTCTCATCCGTACCAAATAATAAAATCTCTACATTAAAGGATAATTTTTCACAGTGGGAACAATAAACTTTCAGAGCTCTTTCAAGGTCTTTCCAGAAAATATGGGTAAACTCACATTCCCATAGGTAATGATTAATGGAGTCTTCATCTCTATTACAAAAATTACATTTGTCACTATCGATAATTTGCATACTTTTCAGCACACTATTTGTTACCAAAATTCTGTGGCATATTTTAATTTGGAACCATTTTAGCTTTGTTTCTTTATCAGTTTTGTTTTGATTAAATTGAGGTTATTTGTATTTGTTTCTGTCCGTCTGTGTGTTTGTCTTTTGATTTCCCTTGCATCTTTGGGTGGATCCTCAAGCGTAGGCTCAAAGATTGTCCCCTACATTTTATACTATTTGCATGATGTCTTTAGTTTTTCAGCAACTTTTTTCCTCCCCACACTTTCGTTTGGTTTCATCTACTACTCTTCGTTCGCTGCTTTTGGGGTGCTTTTGGGGTTCTTTTTTGCACCCTTGGTGGTGAGAACACCACAGTATTATGGACTGTGGTGTGTCTCTATTTGACGCCAGGAGCACAGACACAACCAGCCGCGTCTCCCTGATGAGTTCCGACCCAGCGGACGAAAGGCCTCGGAGCAGGCAATACAAATATATCTGCCTTCAAAAGGGATTGCGATGGTTCCCTTATGCAGCTAGTGAAGAGTTTTCATATCTGTAAAATATTTTCTTAATTTCATGTTCCTAGTTTCTCCATCTTCAATCTCTCTTTCCCCCCCCCCCCCCCCTCCCTTAAGTCCAAATCTTTGCCAAGTCATTATTATGAAGACAGTTCAGTTGTTGGCCTGCGCTTGTTTTTTTCCCCCACTATTAGATTGTTCGTCTATGTATTTGTCTGACTTTATTCAAGTTTAAAAGGCTGTGCCAGTCTTGAATAAAAGTTACTCTGTGTTAGGTTTTCTTATGGGAGCAAAAAATACCCCACTTGTTTACTGTTTTTGTTTCTTTAATTTTCTGAATCCTTTTCAGTACCTCTGTCCAGTCAATAGGTATATCAAGACGCTGTTCCCGCTTAACAAATGCACTAATGTTAAAAACTTCATTGACTTCCACCATAATATCATAATAAGTACGAGTTGCTTTGGTAACACTACAAATTTTTTGAAGTGTTAAAGTTTTATCTTTACTAATGTTACTGTCTAATTTGAATCTTCTTTTCTCTGCATAAGCTTTGATCGAATGCACGCAACTTATATAATTCAGAAAATTGACCTCAAGTCCCATTTTCTCTGACAGTTCGTAACGGCTTACAAAATTACCATCATCATCGAGTAAATGTTTAACAAGAAATATGTTTTTCTGCATCCATTTTTTGTAAATGTTTGTCTCCCACTTCAAACTTCTCATTACAGAAAATAGGTTCAGTGGCTAAATCTGTACTTTCGTATAATTCTACCTGTTTGCAGAACCTTTGATATGATTAAAAAAAACTCCTTTCCAAAATTTGTTACGAATATTGCTTTCAACAAATCTATTAGGACCATATGCGTCAAAATTACTTCTTTCGGGACATAATGAATGTAACATTATTTTCCACTTATGGTTGTACATGTACGCTTTCCTTATCCAGGCTATTTTTAAGGAGCTGATATTTTCAGATCGGGTATACCTATCCCTCCCTTTTGTATATTATGTATTGAGCACTTTCTTTTAATTTTATCATTTTTGTTGTTCCATACAAATTTGAAGAACATAGTCTGTAATAAAGCAATCTGGGAATCAGGAGGATTCGGTAAAAGGATCTATAAGTACACCAGTTTTGACAGCACTAATGATTTGAGCACAGCTACTCTACCTAATGGTGTTGTTATTCTTTTTGTCCATATTTTGAACAGGTTTTGGACTTCTGATAATTTATCTTTCATATTAATGTCTGTCTTTTCCGATAGACTATTCGTAAACCACATCCCTAGAATTTTTCATTTTGAGGGGTTCCATTCCATTTTATAATGTGGCAAATATGTGTTCCTGGAATTTTTCTCTGTACCTAGCCAAACATTAAACGTTTTTTCATAGTTCAATTTGAGTCCAGATATTTGCTCAAATTCATAAAGGTTTGCAAAGAACTTTTCGTATGGTTTCTTATCGCCTTCTAACGTAAAGGTGGTCTCGTCTGCAAATTGATTAATCTTAAATTCTGTGTTTTCTATCTTTATGCCTTTGATATCGTGATCTTGCCTTATTTTGGTCGCTAGTACTTCAACACACAAAACAAATAGATATGGAGATATAAGATCCCCTTGACGGCAACCTCTTCCAATTGAAAAACCTGAAGACACTTTCCCGTTCACTATTACGTAAGACTTTATCTTATCGTAAAAAGATGATATCCATCGTTGTATTCCTTTTCCGAATCCGAATGCACCCAGAATTTTATTCATATATGACCAGTTAACTGAATCGAAAGCTTTCTCGAAATCGACAGAAATTAATAACCCTCGTAAGCGATTCACTTCTAAATAATGGATTAAATCGTATGTTGTTCGTAAACTATCTCCTATATATCTATCTGGAACGAATCCCGTCTGATCCTCGTTTATGAGTTTCTGGTAAAACAATTTTTAATCTGTTTGCAATACAGGCTAAAGCAATTTTGTAGGTTACATTTAAAAGTGAGATAGGTCTCCAGTTCTTCAAGTATTCTCGCGGTTTCTCTCCTTTCGGAAGACCAATTATTATTCCTTCTTTTGTGTTATAGACATTTCTCCATTACTGTATCCCTCATTTAGAGAACGGACAACAAAATCTCCTAATTGTCTCCAGGAGAATTTAAAGAAATTTACTGTCATACCGTCTGTTCCAGGACTCTTATCATTTTCCATATTTTTTAAGGCTTTGGTAGCTTCTTCTAAAGTAATTAATCCCTCCAATTGTTCCGATTCTAAATGATTTAGTTTTGGCAGGTTTTCTACGTATTTTCCAATCTCAATATTACTTACTTCCTTTTCCGCGTATAAGTTTTCATAATAGTTCTTTGTCTCTGTTAGCATATCATCCGTTTCTGTCAGAGGAGTTCCTTGGTCTGTGACAATTTTAAGCATTATTTTACTTACGAAATTCCTTTTCTCCAGTGCACAGGAATATTTGCTTATTTTTTCCCCGTAGGATGCCCATTTAGCTCTGGATCGAATCATTATTCCGTCAATTTTTGTTTTCCTTTGTTCATTCAGCTCTTCCTTTTGGTTTTCAAAATCTCCAAGTCTACTTCTAGTAAGCCATTTTTGCTTTCCAAGTCTTGTATTGCTTTTTCAATTTGTTTTTCTTTTTCATTTCTATTTCTATTTTTGCGAATACTGAATGTTATTGTTTCTGCTTTTATTTCCATAATTAGTGTTTCTAGAAATAATTGGTCAGAAATTGTAAACTGAATTTGATCATTCGGGATTTTACTGACAGAGTTTTTATTGTAAGGCAGTAATGCATATTGTCCTTTCATTCTTTCAATCGTTTCTTTAACCAGATTTACATATTGCTTGTCTCTTAAAAGAGAGGAATTAAATTTCCAGAACCCTTTATGCCTCTTTCCTTTTTAAAAACAATATTTATGTATATCAAAGAGTGATCTGTTTTATATCCGAACAAAATATCAGCATCTTCTATGTAAGTGATTAACGTGTCGACAGTAAAAAGAAATCTAGCCTGTTTCTTGAAATGGTTTTGGTCTTCTCCAAGTATATCGTCTCGTGTCTTGGTTCAATTCCCTCCATATATCAACTAGCTCTAATCTGGACATAATTTCGGTAACTTCTTCCAGAGCACGAGCATTATTAACATGTTTATAATTGTGATAATCCTTACTAGGATTAAGGACCAGGTTCCAGTCCCCTGCCATTATTTTGTTGGGGACATTTAAATCTTCTATTTTTGATTTCATATTTTCAAAGAAAGACGGTTCGTGATTATTTGCCCCATAGATATTTGCTAATACCATGAGCATCTTTAATAGTTTTCCAGCGGACGGAGGGGCGCGCGCGCTGTGGCACGCAAGAAGGGACGGGAGAAGAGGTGTAAGAAAAAGAAAGATAATGAATAATTAGAATAAAGTAAAGAAGGAACTGGTTTGGGCGTGGGGGGTGGGGTGGGGGATCTCCCTGTAAATAGGTCATGTATAAAAAGCATAATGTTGCCAAAGCCTTTCAAGGATTATTCAAACAACAATAACATCAATAGCTTCACCTTCCTTCCCAAGAACCAATCACGTCTAAACAACGCTGATCATCCACACCCCTTAATGCCACTCTACATAACTTGTGCACATGACCCGTCAAAACTTCTTACTTCCCTTCAACATCAAAACAATACAAAGGAGAAGTTTAACGAAGCACAGATTACCAGTAATGACCCTTCAAGAAAAAAACAAAACAAAACAAGCAAACTCAAACATCAGCTTCAATCAGCATAGGCAGTTCCTGTCCCCCCATCCATATCATCCATTTCCTTGCGCAGCAGTATCACCCATCGGCCTTCGCCTTTAAACATTGTAGACGTAAACTTAATGAAAACATAATCAAACAGTGTGATCACCACACTCATGGCAGTAATGACTTCTTACACAGAAAGGAGACAAATCTTCCATATGTGTACTACAAGAAAAGGTTGTAGTGGCTTCTGATAAACACTTGTTATGCGGAAAGAGAGAGGAGCAGAACATAGGACACATTTCTCCTCATTACCTTCCGTGCTGTTCTTGAAAACTGAAGAAAAGGAAATTATAGAAGAAAAAAAAAGGGGGTGGGTGGGTGGTTGGGGGGGGGGGTGGGGGGGGGGAGGGGGGCGTGGGTGTGGGGCAGAGGAGGGGAGCGCGTGCACACCATGCATACATCTTATGTCATATATCTCATTGTTCCCCAAGTCATCAATCTGCTTCATCTGCCAACCCCATCCACCAACAACACACATCAACCTCACCCCATCAACATCACCCATTTTACATATCTCATCCAAGTCATGCATGAATACTTTCCATCAACGTTAGCCACTGGCTGCTCATGTAAACAGAGCTGACCTCCCCAGTTAGCATTCTCTATAAGCATCATCTAACCACGAACATAGTTTAACAACATCATCCATGGATATCATTTATGAACAGCAATAATCTGCATCACCTTGTATCATATATTGCAAACATAACCAATACCCAACATGTTTGACATTATTTCTAATTCAGTCCATCAGTAACATTCTTCCACATCTTCTGTCAACTTTTATCCATCAACATCATCCATCACCATCAGGGATTATTGTACAACAGCATTAGATTCCTACTGACAAATATAAGAGAGAGAGAGAGAGAGAGAGAGAGAGAGAGAGAGAGAGAGAGAGAGAGAGAGAGAGAGAGAGAACAAAAGCAAAAACCTGATTGCAATATTTTTTATCAAGGTTTGCCATGGAGAGGAAGAAAGCGGAACGAGCGAGAGTGAGAGAGAGAGAGAGAGAGAGAGAGAGAGAGAGAGAGAGAGAGAGAGAGAGAGAGAGGGAGGGGGGGAGATGGGTAGATAGAGAGAGAGAGAGAGAGGGGAGAGAGAGAGAGAGAGAGAGAGAGAGAGAGAGAGAGAGAGAGAGAGAGAGAGAGAGAGAATGTTTACATTATCTTCTGACAATGTTTTTTCTTTTGTGGAATCTTCACTGTTGCATACAAAAATGGCCCTTCATCATCCACCAGTATTGCCATCAATTTCACCGATCAACCTCAGCTTTAAAGATCACTTGTCTAAGTCATCAATTAGTATGATCAAATCTTATCACATACCAACATCATCAATCCTTCAAGAAATCAACATAGTTCATCCACCTCCCCTCTCAGCTTCGGTCAACGTTATCTCACCAATCTGCTTCATCAATGGATATCATAAATCAATATCTCCGATTCATACTACCCATCGAAACACCCATCCACTCCATTGATCTATCTAACATCCGCCATCAGTGTCTCTACCAAGTCATCGATCAGCCTCATCTGTCAACATCATTCATCAACGATACACATCAATCTCTGCCATCCGCATCTTTTGTCCAACATCTCTCATCAGCATTATCTACCATTATTACTCCTGTCAATATCATCAGTAAATACCTGCCATCAACACCACCCAATCACCCCCACCCCCCCTTCCCCGAACCTACAGCTTTTGAAACAAAAGCTGCCAGCCTCACCCCTCAACATCGCTCATCACCATCATCTATCCCCGCCCCACATCATCATTGAGAATAATGGGAGGAATGATATCCAGCAGCACTGTCATCATCGCCTCTTATCCATTCCTTAACCCACCTCTCCCATTCAATTTTTGTCTATAGGCATCCTCCATCAGCTTCAGTGATTATCATTGTTCAACAATATTAGAGCTGTAATATCAAAGAAGAAGAAAAATAAAGAGGGAGATTGGGAGGAGGGGATCCATATCTTCTGCCGATGCCTGTTGCAGTAAGCTGGACACATCAGATGAACCGTCCAGACTGTTGAGAGCAAGGGGGAAGAGGGAGGAAGCCGAGGGCAGGAGGGGAGTGCTGAGATGGAAAGGGTAGAAGAGAACGAAGCTGAGGAGGAGACTGTAAATTTCACATTAGCTTCCCTCTCTCTCTCTCTCCCTCCCCCTTCTCTAGAGATGCGCGCGCGTGCTCGGGCGCGCGCGCAATCTCTACCTGTATTGCATTTTCATTAGTTACATATACTAGGTGTACATAATGACGTCTATTACCCAACATCTCTTTGATGGTGACAAAAAAAAATATATCAACATTACAACAGATAACAAAAAGGGAAAAAGAGTATGTACATACACCGCACCTCCAGTAGTGAACAATCACAATCACCTCGTTAGTGAAACTAAGCCCAGTGATAAAGCAGGAACACAATCTTTCACAACAGCACCTTACTTAGCAGGTATTTTGAGCTTTTAAGTGTGGATCAGCACGGCAAGCGGAGAGAGAGAAGAGAGAGAGGAGAGAGAGAGAGAGAGAGAGAGAGAGAGAGAGAGAGAGAGAGAGAGAGAGAGAGAGAGAGAGAGAGAAGAAACAAAAGCAAAAACCTGATTGCAATATTTTTTATCAAGGTTTGCCATGGAGAGGAAGAAAGCGGAACGAGCGAGAGTGAGAGAGAGAGAGAGAGAGAGGGGGGGGGGGGAGATGGGTAGATAGAGAGAGAGAGAGAGGGGGGGGGGAGAGAGAGAGAGAGAGAGAGAGAGAGAGAGAGAGAGAGAGAGAATGTTTACATTATCTTCTGACACAATGTTTTTTCTTTTGTGGAATCTTCACTGTTGCATACAAAAATGGCCCTTCATCATCCACCAGTATTGCCATCAATTTCACCGATCAACCTCAGCTTTAAAGATCACTTGTCTAAGTCATCAATTAGTATGATCAAATCTTATCACATACCAACATCATCAATCCTTCAAGAAATCAACATAGTTCATCCACCTCCCCTCTCAGCTTCGGTCAACGTTATCTCACCAATCTGCTTCATCAATGGATATCATAAATCAATATCTCCGATTCATACTACCCATCGAAACACCCATCCACTCCATTGATCTATCTAACATCCGCCATCAGTGTCTCTACCAAGTCATCGATCAGCCTCATCTGTCAACATCATTCATCAACCATACACATCGATCTCAGCCATCCGCATCTTTTGTCTAACATCTCTCATCAGCATTATCTACCATTACTCCTGTCAATATCATCAGTAAATACCTGCCATCAACACCACCCAATCACCCCCCCTCCCCCTCCCCTTCCCCGAACCTACACCTTTTGAAACAAAAGGTGCCAGCCTCACCCCTCAACATCGCTCATCACCATCATCTATCCCCGCCCCACATCATCATTGAGAATAATGGGAGGAATGATATCCGGCAGCACTGTCATCATCGCCTCTTATCCATTCCTTAACCCCCCTCTCCCATTCAATTTTTGTCTATAGGCATCCTCCATCAGCTTCAGTGATTATCATTGTTCAACAATATTAGAGCTGTACTATCAAAGAAGAAAAAAAATAAAGAGGGAGATTGGGAGGAGGGGATCCATATCTTCTGCCGATGCCTGTTGCAGTAAGCTGGACACAACAGAAGAACCGTCCAGACTGTTGAGAGCAAGGGGGAAGAGGGAGGAAGCCGAGGGCAGGAGGGGGAGTGCTGAGATGGAAAGGGTAGAAGAGAACGAAGCTGAGGAGGAGACTGTAAATTTCACATTAGCTTCCCTCTCTCTCTCTCTCCCTCCCCCTTCTCTAGAGATGCGCGCGCGTGCTCGGGCGCGCGCGCAATCTCTACCTGTATTGCATTTTCATTAGTTACATGTACTAGGTGTACATAATTACGTCTATTACCCAACATCTCTTTGATGGTGACCCCAAAAAAAATATATCAACATTACAACAGATAACAAAAAGGGAAAAAGAGTATGTACATACACCGCACCTCCAGTAGTGAACAATCACAATCACCTCGTTAGTGAAACTAAGCCTAGTGATAAAGCAGGAACACAATCTTTCACAACAGCACCTTACTTAGCAGGTATTTTGAGCTTTTAAGTGTGGATCAGCACGGCAAGCGTAAGAAAAAGGAGGGAGAAAGAGGGCCGGGGGTTGAGGGGGGAGAGAGAGAGAGAGAGAGAGAGAGAGAGAGAGAGAGAGAGAGAGAGAGAGAGAGAGAGGCGCGGAGATAAATGGATAAAGAAGAAGTCAAGGGACAGGACTACTGGATTCATGTACTGAAAAATAAACCGACGATAAGTAGATGCTTCCCCCGCCACTCACTCACACGCACGCACATACACTCATCCCCCCCCCCCCACACACACACACACACACGCGCGCGCGCGCACACTCCCCCCCCCTCCAAAAACACCCACCCACCCACCCACCCACCCACATACGCGCACACACACACACACACACACACACACACACACACACACACACACACACACGCTCACACACATTTTTGCTATATCACACACACACACACACACACACACACACACACACACACACACACACACACACACACACACACAATCTGTAAGCTTATATGATAATTTCAAATGCACTCACGCCATTTCTCTCCTGAAGTAGGAGTCAATATCCATCTTTAAATCTATTTTCAGGGTCTTTCCATTTTTCAATTTTGCCAACATTTTCCCATTTGATGACCAAGTGGCCATCGTTGCAGAGTGCGCGCTCGCTTTCTTCAACAGTTTGTAGTTGGCCTGGGTCAAGTCCTCTGCGACAGTCACTCCGGTCTGTTTCAACTTTCTCCGGGCGGTCAACACCTCTCCTCGCTTCCTCCGTGAAAAAAAACAAAAAACGAAGAATGATGGGCGCGGCCTCGTGCCTCCCGTGGTCATCCTCCCCGACCGGTGGGCCACCTCGACATCAGCTGCCGACACAGAGACGCCTAGTTTTTGAGTAAACACGTCAACACATTTCTTGACGCAGTCCTCCGCTGTCTCCTCCTGCGCTTCTCTGATGCCGTACACACGTACGTTCCACGACCGGCCGTGTTGTTCATTGTCATTGTGTTCACTTCTTAGAGAGCTGGTTTCTTTGGAAATCTCGGCGAGTTGTGCTTTCAGTTCTGCATTCTCCGCGCGAGTTTCGGTAATCTCAGAGGAAAGTTTGTCCCTTTCATTTTGCAGGTCCGTAACAGTGCCTTCGAGCACTTCTATCCTGGTGGTCATCGAGGTTCTAAGTCTCTCCATCTCCTCTCTCGGTTGATGAACATCTTCCTTCGTAGAGAGCTTCGTCAAAGCCGCTTTAATTTCGCATAAAGTCTCTTGCATTGACATGTCATCTGCACTGCTATCTAAATCTTGTTTCTGTTTTTTTACTCATGGCTCTGCTCTCTTGGCTCGGGCTGGTGGTACTCGCTTCACTCGACGACGACGATGGTTTCCTTTTTTCACCTCCTCTTCCAGAAAGATATTTAGAAATGGTTGAAGTCATTTTCCTTACATTCTCCTGCCATTGCACATCTTAGATTTAATAAAGTTTGCGTCCTTATAAACTTAGTTGTCCATCTCTTCGAGAAACAGAAGGTAAAAAAAAAATGGGAGGGGAAAGAAAAACCTGCAGCGCCAAGCTCACCTCACCACTAACATCTGCATTACTCCATCTTGCCACACAAAAGGCTAACACAACATGTCACTTTTCACAGAAGGTAAATCGGCCGTTTCCCGCACAGTAATTCCATGCACATAGTCCAACTATGAAACAACTTCATTCACAGACTGCAGAACATGGAGGTGACAGAAAAGACTTGAAAACCTGTCGTGTTGCGGAGCACTCGTCAGACACGTCCGACCACTTCGGCGAGCGGAAGTCAAGTCCTTCATCAATGTTCTTTGCCTCCAGAAGAGCGAGCAGTTGTCTGTGATCTGTCTCTATGGTAAGATCTTTCAGTCCAGTCATATACTCGGAGAATGTTTCACAGGCCCAGGTCACTCCTAGGGCTTCCTACTCCACGCGTGCATAGCGCTGCTCCGTAGCAGTGAGTGATCTTGATGCTTAGAAGACTGGTCTGTAGCTTCCATCTTCGTGCTTCTGAGGAGAACGGCTCCCAAACCAAACCATGATGCATCAGTAGAAAGACGCGTCTTACTCTTGGGGCTTCTTCTTCTTCCTCTTCTTCTTCTTCCGTAGAGCGACGACAATCAACATTCTGATTCTTTTGTCGCTATATTAGGAAGGGGGCCCGCGTTCAGTGTTAA
>CM065733.1:23229885-23254885 GCA_033310375.1 Conus canariensis | reverse complement strand
TAAAGCCTATAAACTAGCCGTTGGCCTTCCGAGTCATGCGTCAAACAAAGAAACATACAGAGCACTAAGATCAAAAGCAAGATGGGTTGCAGATGGGGAAAAGGTTAGTAAATATTTCTGCAGTTTAGAAAAGCGTAACTTTATTAGCAAACAAATTGTAAAACTACTGGATGGACAAGGTAATATACTGGACAAACCAGAAGACATAAAAGTTACAGTAAAACATTTTTATGAGGATCTATACCGAAAAAGATCAACTGTGAAATGCAATATTGAAGATTTGGTGAATAAGATACCGAAACTAACAGAAGAACAGACTAAATCATTACAAGGTGAAATAACAATAGAAGAAGCAGGGATTGCATTGAAAAATATGAAGAACGGAAAAAGCCCTGGATCGGATGGGTTTGGAGCTGAGTTTTTCAAATCTTTTTGGAAACAAATCGGCGTGTTTGTAACCCGAGCTCTAAATGAAAGTTTCAGAGAAGGCGAACTATCAAACACCCAGAAAGAAGGTATTATAATCTGTATACCCAAAGAAGGAAAACCAAAAGAATATGTAAAAAACTGGAGACCTATTTCACTTTTAAACCTTATATACAAAATTGGCTCCACTTGTATTGCTAACAGAATTAAAAAGGTCCTTCCATCACTGATTAGTGAAGACCAGACAGGATTTGTCCCAAATAGATACATAGGTAGTAACATTAGGTTAATTTATGACATAATACACCATCTCAACATAAATAATATCCCAGGGATGCTAATTACTTTAGACTTCGAAAAGGCGTTCGACTCGTTAGATTGGGATTTTATGCACAAAGTGCTGGAGGCTGTAGGTTTAGGTAAAGATATATGTAAATGGATAGAAGTATTCTACAAAAACATTAAGTCTACTGTTATCGTAAATGGCCAAACATCACCATGGTTCTCAATAGAAAGGGGTTGTAGGCAAGGAGATCCAGTTTCACCATATATCTTCGTATTATGTGCAGAAATATTATCCGTAATGATCAAAGAAGAAAATAGTATTGAAGGTATACAAATCGGGGAGAAAGAACACAAGATATCACAATTTGCCGACGACACTCAACTGATGAACACAGGGAATAAGAAATCATTTGAAAAATCTATCGAGATTCTCGATAGGTTTGGGAAAACATCAGGTTTATTCTTAAACAAAGAGAAAACACAAGTAATTTGGCTTGGAAGACAAAAGCATAGTGAAATAAGATATATGGAACATTTAAAGATGATCTGGAATCCAAAAGAATTCAAAATATTAGGAATTTGGTTTACTCAGGACTTAACACACATGGAAAAAAGAAACTACAAAGATAGAATGATAGAAGTGAAGGCACTATTTAAAATTTGGCTAAAGAGAATCATTACCCCTTTAGGAAGAATTGCTGTCTTAAAATCATTAATTCTGTCAAAACTGACTTACCTATGGTTGATGCTTCCAAATCCACCTGACACATTTGTTAAAGAATTACAAGACTTATGTTACTGGTTTGTATGGAATAAAAAACAAGACAGAATTAGTCGAAAAACAGTTATTAAAGATGTACAGGATGGTGGGTTGAATCTACCTGACATAAATGCTCTCATCACTGCTTTAAAATTAACATGGATAAAAAGACTGAGACAAACAACACACAGATGGAGAGACATGTTGATCTTTTCATACCCAATTATTGAGAACATTGAGAAGTACTCTCCAAACCATCTGTGCATCACCACTCAAGACAATGTTTTCTGGAAACATGTATTCATGTCGTATAAGCAGTTCTATTATAAAATAAAACCAGAAAATGCTAGAGAACTACTTGCAGAACCAATCCTTTACAATGAACATTTTAAAATAGGAAATAAACTAATAAAACACAAAAACTGGAACAATAGAAATGTATTTAGAGTATCTGATTTGTTTCAAGCAAATGGAGATTCACTATCCCATGAGGAATTTAGAACAAAGTATAACATTGAAATAGATTTCCTATCTTATGGTGGATGTATATTATCCATTAAACGATACATCAGGGAACAAGGATTTGAGAATGAGATAAAAGATAACATTGAAGCAGAAGTCAGCACAGCATTAAAGAAAATATATTCTGTAGATAAAGGTTCCAAAACTTATTACAGAATTATAGTAAAAGATAACTGGGAACCAAACTGTTGTGCAAAATGGACGGAGAAGCTGAATAGACAGATACCTTGGAAGAAATGTTTTAGAAAAATTCATCAAATTAAGGATATTAAGCTAAAATGGATGCAAATGAGAATAGTGCATCGAATAATTGCAACTAATGTAGCTCTGAAAGAAATGGGAATAGTAGAAAGTTATAACTGTAGTTTCTGTGAAGAGGAAAAAGACAGCATTGAACATATGTTCTGGAGATGCATACACGTCAATGATTTCTGGAAATCATTGCAAGAATTAATAAAAGGAAAGTGTTTAATAGCGAATAATCTGTCTCTGACTGAAAACACAATAATATTTGGAGCAGATGACAATTCCACAACTGATACTACATTCGATCTTATAATACTGATAGCCAAATACTACATTTTTAGCTGTAAAATAAACAAATGTAAGCCTTCAATAACAGTATTTCTAAAAATACTAAAGAGAAGATATAATCTTGAAAAATACATAGCAACTGTACAATTGAATCTGCAAAAATTTAACACTAATTGGATCAATAATGAAGTATTATTTGAAAATTGATAATCAAAATCATAAGATACCTGGATTTAATACGTGCATGAGAGGATATGTTCAGGATGTGTAGGTAATTTCATAAGGTATTCAAATATCATTGAGTGTGGTTGTAGCCTGTGGCCCGCTGCTTGTCTGGCATGGCGATGCCGCGGCTGGGACCCGTAGGCCGATCGGCAACTTAGCTGGTAGGTTGGTTTGTTGGTTGGTCGGCGGGGCACGGCTGTGGTGTAGCGATGTCATATTGGTAGCGGGCTGAAGAACATATAATTAACTTTCTTTTGATTGTTAAAGAAATATAAAGACACTGATGGACGGGATTTCGGTGCTGGTGTGTACACTCAGCTGGGAAATGCTTACGTCTGTTTAAATCTATATTTTGAAGGATCATTACAGTGAACATAATTATGTTATGCGTTATATACAACAGCTATCACATGGTACCACACGGAGAAAACATTACTTCATTATTATAAATTGTATAATTATGTATATTGTTTAAGTATTATTAATTCATAAGAAGAGAGAAAGTGGGGGTGTGGGTGGGTAGGGAGGGGGGGTGTGAGTGGAGTGAGCGGGTGTGTTTGTTTGCCTTTATGTGCTTGTAGTTTGTAAGAACTCAGAGGATTGTGCATAGTGATTTTTGTTTGTTTGTGCATGTGTGTATATCCAACAAAAAGAAAACAACCTTTCCTCGGCATACATTGAACTCTCACTCAAATCCTTTCAAGCCGATAAAAAAGATAACTCGTTTCTAATACGTTTCACGGATTATTTACTACAATAATGTCAAACATGTACAAATATGATTAACAACAAAAAATATGTGATAATTTGCATCCGGAAATGTACAGCAAAGAGAAAGATCATGTTGATGAAAGAATGGAGATGAGAGAAAGAAGGAACTGTGGAATGGAAGAGAGAGAATGAGGAAAGAAATAAAAAAATATATCAAAAAAAAAAAAAAAAAAGAAACATACAGAGCAGCTGGAATCTCACCGCTTGATGATTATTGTGAACTTGCTCCTTCAAAATTTGTGTTGAGAGCAAGTACAAGTGACAATTTCATTGGGGAAGAATTGAAACTAAGAACTGAGTGTGATTTTCCTAAAAGGGCAAACAATATATCGTCAATCGCTAATGACAATAGCAACATATACTTCTAATTTAATTGAAAGTTCAGGAATAAGCATCAAAGACATGTCAATAAGACCATCATTCGCGCCTATACCACCATGGGAAACATTAAAACCGTCATATGATATCAGCTATTCTAAATTGAGAAAAGAAGAAAATATAAATGTTATGAATTCAATTGCAAAAACACCTATCTATGAAAAATATCAAAATCATCTTCAGGTTTTTACAGACGGCTCCGTACTTGACAATGATAATGTTGGTGCGGCCTTTGTCATACCGGCACTGAAAATTGAAAAATGTTTCTACATCGGCAAAAAACTGTCAATTTTTACAGCCGAATTGACAGCCATCATGCTTGCTTTAGAATTCTTGGTGAACTTTCCAATGACAGTATTTAGAACTGTGATATTGGTGGATTCTAAATCGGTTTTGTTCACTGAACTCCTTCAGTACCGATACACGGCCTGACCTTATGTACGAAATGTATTATTTATTACATTGCTTGTCGGCTAAAGGCACAGTCATTGAGTTCTGTTGGGTGCCTTCGCACTGTAACATAAATGGAAACGAAATGGCCGACAGAGCTGCTAAAAGAGGCGCAAAAGGTTTAGAGAAGACTGTAGACATGACACTTCCTTTGTCACTCCATGAAAATTACAGGCTGCTAGAAACAACAGCATGGAAAAAATTTAGCAGACGTTCTGATAAAAAGACTCTAACACAAAATACAGCTGCAGTTCCGTCGGAAATTGTATCGAGAAAGTTGTCATGTGCACCGTTATATTATTCTAGACTTGTAACTTCCCTTTTTTTCCGCCTAAAAATTAATGCTTTAAAAACAAAATTCTCCAAAAATGTATATTGCCTGTGTGGTGCACAAATCACAGTTAATCACATTTTATTCCATTGTAAAAGTCTCCGATGTTTTCTACTTGATTCAGTCACAGCAAAGAATGTTTCGGAAGAAAACATAGATGATTTATTATATGAAACAAAAGTTTTATTACAAATGGCTGAATCCCTAATTCACACCCCCATGAGGTCATTCCTGTAGATTTTTTTTTTTTTTTTTTTTTTTTTCTTCCAATGTAGATTAGTGGTGAGGGACACATCCCACACACCCACGTTTCTGTATTTTGCATTTTGTTTGTTATATGTATCTTTAACATTTCCTCTTTACTGTTAATGCAGTGTTCACAGTTTTCATTACCTCACACATTTACACTCTCACACACTCGGACACACTCACAGACAGAATGCACTCACTCACGCACACTTTGGTTTAATATCACTTATGGTGAAAAGACGTAAAAACAAAGAACGAACGAACGAACGAACACACATTGGCATCCGTCTGTCTCAAGAGGCAAAGGTGTTGCACGGTGGATCAGTCAGTTGTGGAGCTGCAGTACCTGCTGTGGTCGAAGAGCCCAATCCTTGAGCGGCAGACTCTGTTGCAGTTGCTGCAGGTGAAGTTATGAGTGTCTGTTGGCGTCGACGCGATTCTTTGCGGTTTGCGGCGCCTCCGTTCTTCCCACTGGGCCTCTCTCCTCTGCTCTGCTTGCTTGATACCGGCCTTGATGGTGGACCGCCAGCTGACCCGGTCTGAAGCTGCTGTCTCCAGGTCTGCTGGTTCCAGGTTGTCTGCTCTCCAGGTCGCGTTTGCATATATCCTGTGGGTCTGGAGCCTGTAGCCAGCTCGCTGTCCTTTGCGATGCGACCATTGTCCATGCGGCTTACGTGGCCAAGCCAGCATAGGCGACTCTGTGTCAGCATGGCGAACATGCTAGGCATCCCCGTCTGGGCCAGGACGTCTTTGTTGATGATGCCGTCCCGCCAAGTGATGCCCAGGAGTCTTCTGAGGCAGCGCAGGTGGATGACATTCAGTCTGTTCTTGTCGCGAGTACAGGGTCCATGCTTCACTTTCGTAGAGAGGAGTGCTCAGCACGCAGGCTTGGTACACTTTCATCTTGGTGTTTGACGTCAGCATGGTGTTGTCCCAGACAGTCTAAGCTAGACGGGCCATCGCTGTTGCTGCCTTGCCGATCCGCAAGTTCAGCTCGGCGTCCAGAGAGAGGTTGCTGGAGATGCTTAGGCCGATGGCACACCATGCTCCCGACCAGGGATATCAGTGTCGCAGTCAGCGCTGCGGTAGCTGTGGGTGACGAGCACACGGTTGAGCAAGGCTCTTCGGGTGATCACGAAGTCCAGCTGATGCCGGTGACGGGAGCTGGGTGCCTCCAGGACACTCTATGATGTGGCTTGGTTGGGAAGAAGGTGTTCTTGATTCAGAGGTCGTGGAATAAGCAAAGCTCAAGTAACCACTTTCTGTTCTTGTTGATCTTGGCTTCCACTCTCCATAGAACTCATCGGCTGTAAAGCAGAGTGTGGGGGTATAGACGCTAAGGATGTTTGTTGGTCCAGAAAAGGTCGTGAGCCGGCGAGAGAGGATTCGCGCTGTCCCTTTGGAAGGTGGTGCAACTGAGATAGGATAGAATTTCACATTGCGAATCCGACGCCATACAGTCAGTGCTCCTCTGGCTCCAGTCCTTGCCAAAAGAACGTGCAGTCCCTGAGGGGAGTCTTGTCTCTTGCAGCGCGGCGATGTCAATATTGAATTTCTTCAGCTTGCTGACGGTCGTCAGAAAGGCCAGGGCGCATTGTTCTGACATTCCAGGTTGCCAGTCGCAAGGCTGGCAGTTTGAATTTCTTTTTTCTTTTATTACCTGGTGCACTTCGGTCTTTCCCCCGAGCTCCAAGCACCCTTTGAAGCAGGCAGACTGTGGTGGGTCAGTACCTTATTGGCTGGGGGCTGCCAGACTGAGGCGGGCGACAGCTGACCAGTGGAAAGCGATGGTATCTCCCACCGTCGGTGACAACCCGTAGCGCCCGAGCTTACGCCAGTAGGCTCTGGGCTCATAACCCGTAACTGCTGTCTCCCGTGTTGTTTCTGTCGCTGTGATAGCGGAACTGGAGTGACCTCTCCAGGGCGTAGGCCTGGGCGAAGTGTGTGGAGATCCTGTGCTGCCTAATAGCCAGAATCCCCCTCTTGGCCTTGCTGACAGGATACCAACCGAAAGGACAAGTCAGTCAGTATGGTGCCAGCGCAGCTGCAGGAGATGCCGGAAGGTGTCACGGTGTGTCAACCAACCACCTCAGGGGCTCCACTCCAGATTTTCTTTCAGGGTTTACTCCCTTAGCCTGTCTCTCCCGAAACATCCACAGTGCAGTGAACCTATTTGACCCATGGGTGGAAGTCTGGTTCGTGAGCACCAGGGGGTATCCACACGCCGGTAGGCCTACATGCCACACGACTGTCCCAGACTTCCTCCCAATCCCTTGTAGTTTAGCCCGAGTCCCTAAGGTCCCAGTTGACGTGTCTCCACGAGGAGGCATTACAGAGGGCTTGCTGGAGGAGAGGCTGTATACTGACAGGGAAAGACTGACGCATTCTGCTCCACTTTTCGCAGTGCTGCAAACAGCGGCTAGTCAGCGGTGGAGGCTGAAAGCGAGATGTGGCGAGCACCCAGACACTTTGCCAATACACTAGGCGCATCACACCAACCGTTGAGACAACACACACACACACACACACACACACACACACACACACACACACACACACACACACACACACACAGACCGACAGAGACAGAGAGACTGAGAGAGAGGCACACATTTTTGCCCTGTCATATGAAATACACAGCTAACATAGGAGACTCGAGTCCCAACTTTAAACCGCACAGGTCCAACGCACTCTTACTGTTTACCCACCTTGTTTATCCCAGGTATCGCCCTCCCCCACCTCTTCCCCTCGCCTTTTTTCCCCCATTATTTTCTGGAAGAAAAGCCCAGGCTGGTTCGCTCTGTGTGTGTGTGTGTGTGTGTGTGTGTGTGTGTGTGTGTGTGTGTGTGCGTGCGCGCGCGCGTGTGTGTGTGCATGCGTGCATGCGTGTGTGTGTGTGTGTGTGTGTGTGTGTGTGTAAAATACATCGTAATCTGTCTGTCTGTCTGTCTCTCACATTCGGGATGGTTTTCACACACACACACACACACACACACACACACACACACACACATATATATATATATATATTTTGTGTGTGTGTGTGTGTGTGTGCGCGTGCGTGCATGGCGTGCGTTGTGCGTGGTGGTGTGTGTGTGTGTGTGTGTGTGTGTGTGTGTGTGTGTGTGTGTGTGTGTGTGCGTGCGTGCGTGCGTGCGTGCGGTGCGTGCGTGCTTGCGTGGGTGTGTTTATGTGTCGAATAAGTGTCTATTACACGACGTAATTTCACGATTAGCATTTGACGAAAGGGTACAGACAGATCTTTCAAACAAACAATGCATTGTATGTATCAGCCCGGAGTCAGCCAGCATGCGGAATACGCACAGGTTTCATCCATCACATGGAATGTGTACCGGTGTGGATTGCTCGTAGCGTACGGTTTCATAGATGTAACGCTTTTTTTTCCTCCACTAAGTTTCTCCAGACGTACAGACGTCAGTTCACCCTTAAAAACAAACAAACAAAAACAAAACAAAAGAAAAAAAAAGCCATGGATTGTGATCATGCTGCCTGAACCGGAAAAGCTGGTAAGGAGAAACGTGGATGGAATGAGTCAAAATCGGGATGCCTCAGCAGAATCTGGTGGTGATTCTGGTGACTTTTTTTTTTTTTTTTTAACATTATGCAAAACGGTCTAGTAGTGCAGGCCCCCAGCTCTGTGACATTTCAAACTGAAACCGAGACGACCCCCCTTCCCCCTTCCTATTCCACACACACACACACACACACACACACACACACACACGCGCACGCACGCACGCGCGCACACACACACGCACGCACGCGCACACACACACACACACATGCACGCACGCACCCCTCCCACACACACACACGCACGCACACACGCACACGCGCGCGCCGCACACACACGCACACACACACAAGCACTCACACACACACACACGCGCGCGCGCGCACACGCACACACACACACACACACACACACACACACACACACACACACACACACACACGAGCTTGTGTAATAATTTTGATCGTTTGCAGCTGGATTGAATGGGCCCAGCGGCTCAACGTACCGATAGGCTGGCTCACTCCCAATCAGAATCTGCTCTGTTAAGAACAAAGCACCAGAGCTTGTTTTTTTTTTCCATGCTGAGCTGGCATTCCTGTGTGTTTTCCAGAGACACGGAGCGAGCGGAGAGCAGAGCAGTGTCAGTGCCACGCGTGGTACACCTGGCAACGGTGGCGTGCGGCCCGAGGAGGCAGGAGGGTCTGGTGCTGCTGAAATCGGCGGCTGCGTTGACGGCCACGTCACACTTGGTGCTGCACATTTTCACCGAGAAGAAACACCACAAATATTTCTTGCAAGCGGTGAGGATCGTGTTCGTACGTTTTCCTGACGCTTGCGAGCAGTATTTAGGGAGTACTGATACCTAGTCACTCAAACTTGTTTTCAAGAGATTCGTTTATCAGATTATCAATTTGCACTTGCGAAAGAAGTAATGCAAATGTAAGGGATGTTAACAAAAATCGTATAAGGCATAAATGTGTACGCGCTTTGTCTGAACTGCACAATGCTGAAATAGAAAAATGTCTCCTGAGCATAATGATACGTCGTTTTCCCTTTACGTTAATGCACTTGATATACACAACTTAATAAGGATTTGATAATGTTTAAACATAAGAACCGCTGTAGTGCTGCTGTTGGCATAAGAGATTCAAATTCAGTGCTTTCTTTTTTTCAATGTTCTGTTCATGTCCTGTTTTAACAGGTTTCTGCCCAGAGGTGAGCGCTCTGAAAGGGCTCAGATGGGAAGTATGGCTCCACACAGTCTAGTTTCACTACTGATAAGAGTGTTATTCTGATTTCCTGACTGTATGTTAGGATCTTTTTGTTGTTGTTGTTGTTGAAAAGATACATAGAAAAGAGCCTTTATTACGTGGTGTCATATTTCAAGTGGAACGCTTTGACATAATCAATCCAGTCCTCAGTAATCATCATTGCATGAACAGAGACTCTCTTGTATGGAAATTGTATGGCTTTTCAGGTTCTGATCACGTAAACGACGTCAGTGTCAATATCCATGTCTGTCAAAGTCCAGGTTGTCAGCAGTTTCTGGGAACTGTTGTTGGAGGGGTTTGGCGGGGGAACCTTTTTCCAACAGAAAGTTCAGCCAGGCTGGCTAAGGGAATGCACAATCATTATTGTCATTAGGCAGCTTGGTAAAAAAAAAAAAAAAACAAGATGCGAAGCATATAAACGTACTCCCAGTTTTCCAAACCGCTTATAAATCGGCCAAGAGCTTTGTGGGATAAGAAATAAAGGCAAAATAACGGTTTTAACGGTTATTTAACCGATGTACACTTTTGAAACTGGTATTTTAGTCCTCACTGGGCTAAAGCCTGTGTACATACCAAATTTCATCCAAATCGGACAATATGTCAAGAATAACGGTTTTCAACGGTCAGATTTTGAAAAACTACATGGAAGTGCCATTTGTGTGTGATAACCTTTCTATATACAAAATTTCATTAAAACCCACCAATATATAAAAAAATAACAGCAAAATAACGGTTTAACGGTTATATGACCGATATACACTTTTGAAACCGGTATTTTAGTCCTCACTGGGCTAAAGCCTGTGTACATATCAAATTTCATCCAAATCGGATAATATGTCAAGAATAACGGTTTTTAACGGTCAAATTTTGAAACACTATATAGAAGTGCCATTTGTGTGTGATAACCTTTCTATATACCAAATTTCATTAAAATCCACCTATATATAAGAAATAACGGCAGAATAACGGTTTTTAACGGTTGTTAAATCCATTTTCAGCATTACATCACTTACATATGGACAGAGGCTCCGATTTGTCACAAGATCATCCAAACCGCTTATAAATTGGCCAAGTACTTTCCGAGATATTCCATAAAGAAGAAAAACCGTTATAGGCCGTTACAGCCGTTAGTAACGGCTATAGCGGGGTAAACTAAAACATCGGCATTCTGTGGCCCATAATGAACATACCTACAAACTTTCAGAAAGATCGGCCCAGTAGTTTTGTCTGGAGCGAGTGGAACACATTTTGACCACGGACACACAGACAGACAGACACACAGACAGCATTTCTTCGTTCCCATTCTAAAAGTACTACCTGTTCTATAAGAACTGGGAGTACAAAAAGGAAAGTGAATAAAGAATGGGAGAACAAAGGAAGCCTGCTGCGTTTATGCATCCAACCACGCAATCCACAGCTACATCACAACCGACGGCCAAATCTGACGTCAGGTACATCCGGGATGTTGGGGGGGGGGGGGGGGGGGGGGATGAAATGAGGCAGGGAACAGTAAGGGATTACTATGAAGACAGTTCAGTTGTTGGCCTGCGCTTGTTTTTCCCCCACTATTAGATTGTTCGTCTATGTATTTGTCTGACTTTATTCAAGTTTAAAAGGCTGTGCCAGTCCTGAATAAAAGTTACTCTGTGTTAGGTTTTCTTATGGGAGCAAAAAATACCCCACTTGTTTACCGTTTATCGTTTACTGTTCCCTGCCTCATTTCATTTCCGATTTTGTTTTGATTAAACTGAGGTTATTTGTATTTGTTTCTGTCCGTCTGTGTGTTTGTCTTTTGATCTCCCTTGCATCTTTGGGTGGATCCTCAAGCGTAGGCTCAAAGATTGTCCCCTACATTTCATACTATTTGCATAATGCCTTTAGTTTTTCAGCAACTTTTTTCCTCCCCACACTTCCGTTTGGTTTCATTTACTACTCTTCGCTGGCTGCTTTTGGGGTGCTATTGGATTCTTTTTCGCACCCTTGGTGGTGAGAACACCACAGTATGATGGACTGTGGTGTGTCTCTATTTGACGCCAGGAGCGCAGACACAACCAGCCGTGTCTCCCTGATGAGTTCCAACCCAGAGGACGAAAGGCCTCGGAGCAGGCAATACAAATATGTCTGCCTTCGAAAGGGATTGCGATGGTTCCTTTATGCAGCTAGTGAAGAGTTTTCATATCTGTAATATATTTTCTTAATTTCATGTTCCCAGTTTCTCCATCTTCAAGCTCCCCCCTCCCCCTCCTTAAGTCCAAATCTTTGCCAAGTCATTACTATGAAGACAGTTCAGTTGTTGGCCTGCGCTTGTTTTTTTCCCCCACTATTAGATTGTTCGTCTATGTATTTGTCTGACTTTATTCAAGTTTAAAATAGATCTAGTTGCAAAGCGAGAGGACTGCAGGCGGAAATCTAAACAAATCTTAAATAAATGTTAGCGAACCGCCCAGAGAACGTGGACAAACGAGTCACAAGACGAAACACAACTAGTTTCGACCTCTTAGGTCTTCATCAGGTGAGACATTAACGAATAAAACAATGAAAATTCACTTAGCTTTGATCGCTTCAGATCACTTCGTAGGGTAAAAGCTAAGTGAATTTTCATTGTTTTATTCGTTAATGTCTCACCTGATGAAGACCTAAGAGGTCGAAACTAGTTGTGTTTCGTCTTGTGACTCGTTTGTCCACGTTCTCTGGGCGGTTCGCTAACATTTATTTCAGACAAGTTTAAAAGGCTGTGCCAGTCTTGAATAAAAGTTACTCTGTGTTAGGTTTTCTTATGGGAGCAAAAAATACCCCACTAGTTTACTGTTTATCGTTTACTGTTCCCTGCCTCATTTCATTTCCGATTTTGTTTTGATTAAACTGAGGTTTATTTGTATTTGTTTCTGTCCGTCTGTGTGTTTGTCTTTTGATCTCCCTTGCATCTTTGGGTGGATCCTCAAGCGTAGGCTCAAAGATTGTCCCCTACATTTCATACTATTTGCATAATGCCTTTAGTTTTTCAGCAACTTTTTTTCCTCCCCACACTTCCGTTTGGTTTCATTTACTACTCTTCGCTGGCTGCTTTTGGGGTGCTATTGGATTCTTTTTCGCACCCTTGGTGGTGAGAACACCACAGTATGATAGACTGTAGTGTGTCTCTATTTGACGCCAGGAGCGCAGACACAACCAGCCGTGTCTCCCTGATGAGTTCCGACCCAGAGGACGAAAGGCCTCGGAGCAGGCAATACAAATATGTCTGCCTTCGAAAGGGATTGCGATGGTTCTATTATGCAGCTGGTGAAGAGTTTTCATATCTGTAACATATTTTCTTAATTTCATGTTCCCAGTTTCTCCATCTTCAAGCTCCCCCCTCCTTAAGTCCAAATCTTTGCCAAGTCATTACTACGAAGACAGTTCAGTTGTTGGCCTGCGCTTGTTTTTTTCCCCCACTATTAGATTGTTCGTCTATGTATTTGTCTGACTTTATTCAAGTTTAAAAGGCTGTGCCAGTCTTGAATAAAAGTTACTCTGTGCTAGGTTTTCTTATGGGAGCAAAAAATACCCCACTTGTTTACTGTTTGTCTTGAGGAAGCTTATGAACAGTGTCCTCTGTGCATCAATTCGATGTATGCATTATGGAAACAAGCGTGTCACTAGACAGCTTCGTCCACAATGTCCTGTATGTTGATTCAGTATAACCATGACGGAAACAATACAATTCTTCTTCTTCCCTGTGGGAGTCATTGGGGCACCACACTGAAGAATATTTTACCAGGTTCTTCCAGTTCTTTAGGTTGTGTGCCAAGGTCTGAGTTTCTGCCAATGTTTTCCAATATATTCTGTATTGTTGTCAGTTCTTTATTTTTGTCTTCCCCTCTGTATTCCTCCCTAAACAGTTATACGGGGGATTGTTATAGCAAGGCCAATGGATCGCGTTACTTGGCCATACCAACGTAGTTTTTTTTTTAAACCGCTGTCAGTAGATGTTCGTGTGTTCTCATATGCAGCTTGATGGTTTGGCGCACTCGTTGATAAATGATGTGATATATCCGGCATTCAATATCTTCTGCAACTTCTTGTTTCCATGGGCTGGATTCTTCTTTCTAGATCCTCAGTGAGGGTCCACGTCTTGCAGACACGAGAAAGGTGGACTATACCGGGGCATGGAGGAGTCTGATTTTGTGTTTCATGAAGGTGTTATTGCTCTTCTACACAGGCTTTAGTCTGGATAATGCTGATGTTGTCTCTGCGGCTCCTGAAAGGATTTCTGTTCGTATTTCTCATTGCTTATAACGAATCCAAGATGAATGAACTGTTGGACGGTGTCTAGCTTCTGTCCATAGACAGATGTATTAGTTTTGATGGTGGTGTTGTGGCTGGCCATCAACTAAGTCACCTCGACGCTATTTTCCATGCCATATCTTTTGGATTGTTTATTCAGTCTGTCAACAAGCTTTTTAGAGTTCTTGTTCACTGCCTGCTAGGTCGTCAATATCACCTGCAAACTGAAGGTTTATGGTGGTTCTACCTCCATGGCTGACTGTGCCAACATAATGTTGAAGAGCATCAGTCATGATGCGTTCCAGAAATAAGAGTGAAGGAGACAGAAGGCAGACCTGACGAACTCCCGCTGAAGCGTGTCACCATTCTCCAACAGCACCCCGTATGAACGCTGCACTGGTCACTTAGGAGTACAACTGATGTAGTGGTTAGCTTTTGCCCGTTGTGAAGTTTCTTCATTGTCGGCCATCGCGCCAACAGCTAGAGTCTGTCGCACGCCTTGAAATCTGTGAAGACGTGGTAAAACTCCCACTGGTGTTTGAAATGCTTTAAGCAAAGTATGAAGATTGAAGATGTGTTGAATAGCATTTTGTCTTAGCGTAATTCAGCCTGTCCTTCAGCACTAACGGTTTCTACTTGTACAGAAACAATTCTGTTTTGTCAATAGGGAGCTTTGTAAACACCAGTCGTGTATCTGTTAATTCTGCATAAGCGTTACTGAACAGAGCTGAAGTGACTAAGCAACAAAGTAGAGTGTCCTTTAGACTGTAAAGCACTGTGCCGGCGACTCTGGGTGTAGCTGTGTACATATGTATATATGTACTATGTAGGTGTGCAGACGAAAGGAATTGAACGGTACGATCTTGATATTCATGAGAAGGCCTGGAGGATAGAGCAGCACTAAAGCTAGCATTAACCAATGAATATTGTGGATTGTTTGTCCTGTTTGTCTGAACTCTCTCTCTGTTTGTTTGTCTCTGATTTATCCAACAGCTGGCTGCATGGCCACAGGAGGTACAGGACAGAGTGGACTACCAACTATACGACATCGCATTCCCAGATGACCCAGATGCCAAAGAATGGGACAACCCAAAATGGGCGCCGTGCTCCAACCACCGACTGTTTCTGCACGTGAGTCGCTGTCCACGCAGTTTGGGGATCAATAAGAAGGGATACTCTAAACTCCTGTTTACATTGGGCGAGTGTCTAGATCAAGCTCTTGCTCTCCAGCTCTCTGGGCAACTTTCACAACCTTTTCTGCTCTTTGGTTGTTTTAATGGGCAAAAATCCTCTTAGGGTCGTGTGGACACTTCATCCAGAGGTCTGCTTCTTGAAGATGTCTTCTCAGGGCTGGATTTGTGTTGTCTGAATGTTGGATCTTCAACATATCTCCACGCTTATTAGGTACACTTCCATGTATAGATTTGTTGATGCACGATTCCTTGCTGGTCTCTGAGTGATCTGTTTACAACGATTTGCACGAAAGTTACCACTATTTTTTTTTTAACGCAAAACCTTAGAAAACTGCAGTATACGGAAATATACTAATTAATTTTTAAAAAGCTAACTGGAATCTTTTTACAGAAAACGTCCCCAAAGCAGTGATCAAAAAGGAAGTTCTGCAAAGTCCGAAAACCTGTCAGATATTCTTATAAAATGCTACTATTTCCACATCTATGAAGTTTCCAAAGCCTAAAACACCGTGGTTTAACAAACAGAAAATAAGCGCAAACAGGCTCGACGTTTTGTGCGTCACAGACCATCAGCATCCATCACGTGAGCCCATCAAAAACTGCAAGAATAGGCAAATAGGCAAACGTCAGTTTTGGAAAGACTTGCTCCAAGCTGACTGCAAAAACAAACAAACAAACAAAAAAGAAAAAAAAAAAAAAGAAGAAGCGCAAAAGAAAAAAGTCTGGAAAATAATCAAGAAAATCTGAGGGAAAAACACTAGCCTACCTCAAACTTGCAGACGCTCAGATTACAGATGATTAACCTGTTGTCAATATGTTAACCTCTTCAGTTGAACAAAACTCTTCCTCCACAAGCAAATCGGCTGATTTTTCTTTAAAAAAAAAAAAAAAAAACCTACAGAAAGAAGAATCTCCCCGTAACTTTTCCTTTGACAATAATGAAGCCCTTATTCTGACCTTTTCACTTGATGAATTGAAATCAGTTCCGCAAACATGTGATTGTGCTCCTGGCATTTATGACATCCGATACCAAGTTCTGAAACATCTTCCAAAAAACTCTTTGGACTCTTCTAAAAGTGTACAGTTATAACTGGACGGCAGGGTACTTTCCGCCCTGCTGGCGAATAGCCCAAACCATTTCAATTTCCAAACCGGAAAAAAACACTTGACTAACCTTTCTTATTATTGCTAAATATCTGCTGATGAAGCTGGAAACGGCGTCCTTTTGGCTAAAGAACACTGCGATTTCCGCAAGTACCATTCCACAGTTGTCCATTTGACGCCTAGAAACGTGATCCGCAACTCCTTTCATTGACAACAACATGTTCTTGTTTTGTTTTTGTTTTTTAACCTGGAAAAGGCTTATTACACCACGTGGGAATCTGATATTCTCGTGATTTTCATAATCTGGGCTTTCGAGACTGTTTCCATTCTTTTTATTAAAAACTTTCCTGCTGATTGCCAGTGACAAGTCTGTGTTAGCACCACGCTGTTATACATCCATGAGCGGGAGTTGAGTCTACCCCAAGGGCGCATCCTTCCTCCTTCTCTCTTCAGCATTGAAATTAATGGGACAGTCAGGTCTGTAAGCCGAGGTTCAGAACCCCCCTCTGCTTGTTGCGACTTAGTTCTCTACGCTGCTGGAGACACGTATGCTGGTGTACAGCGTCATCTCCAACTTTGAGTAGATAAGGTCTGACACTAGTCCGAGGAAAATGGTCTTTTTTCAGCTACCGAAATTCGATGTATCCACTTTCACAACTTTCAATAGTATTTTGCAGATTCTGAAATTCGTCTGGAGGTTTAATTTCAGGGAGTTGTCTTCAACTGGAAACTCGGCTTCAAAAATCATTTGAAATATTCTCGTCAGAAAGCAAGAGTCTCTGAGTCGCAACACACACGGATTGTGGTGCAGATAAGAAAACTCTTCCCAAACTTTACAGGGCTCTGATCAACTCGAAATTAGACTACAGCTGTGTTGTTTATGTTTCTACAAGGCCGTTGTAGTTCAAAAGTCTGGATCCCATTCACCATCAAGGGCTTCGACTTTGTGTGGAGCGTTCCGCATAATCTTGGGAATTTGTGTTCTTCCTCGGTTGGACAGTGATTCTTCCTCAGTTGGACAGTGCACCTTGGTTTCGTGTGTGGTTCGTTCAAATTTCCTGGTGGCCCACAGTGGCTTTTCCATGCCTAGGAGATCCGCTTTGATTTGTCTCCTTGTCGCAGATTTCACCCGCTCTCTGGCTTACAAGACAATTTTTGCCGAACTTTGTTCTAAATTTTCATCCTTTCAAAGAACACATACTGATGGCTCCGTATCTGAAGACGGAGTTGCTTCTGCTGAGTATTGCTCAACAGTTCCCTCTCAGAGATGTTCTGAACATGTTCCCTCAGAGAGCTCCATCTACACAGCTTAGCTCGCAGCGTTGATCATTGGACCTCAAATAGTCTCTAAATCAAAGCAAAAACACTCTCCTTCTGCTTTAGAAGCCGTTGCTAGCAGAAACGTCTAGCACGCTCAAAAATAAAATATGTTTGAACCGTACACCTATCTGAAATCGAATGGTTACAACAATGATTCTGCTGGGGTTTCAGGTCATGTCAGCATCCGAGGCAACGAGGTAGTTGTCAGAAATAAAGAGTGGAGCAGATTCTCTGCACCTTACAACGATCTATTATCTAAAGCTCAGACTTCCTTTAACGACCGCTGGCAAGAGGTATGGAACCCGCAGACAGATTAAAAACAACAACAACAACAACAACAAAAACGCTCTTCGAAATCCACCCAGACCTCAAAGAGTTTTTACCATGGGCTACTGGTGGCTGGAAAGCAACATAAAAAGTTTAGTGTCGATTGCACGCAAACCACTCTTTTTACACCGATTTGCATCTTTCAGAAGCGAAGAAACCCGTAGTGCGTTCCATGTGATGTTTCTCACACCTTACCCACCCCAGAATCTCGAAGACCGTTGGGGGCACCACAGAAGATTTCGCAACCAGCTTCCTCCACTCCTTCTAGTTCTCAGACGCTCTTAGGCAGTTGCTGATGGTGGGCCAGTCCATTCACTGATGTTTTCCTCCTATCTCTTTTTCTGTCTTCTCCTTCTGCTTCCTCGCTTTGTTCCTTGTAGAATGGTTTTGGCAAATCCTGTTAATCTGATACAGGACAATACCACCTTATTTACCTTCTTTTCACTGTGGACAACAGGTCTCCGTATGATCCAATGGCTTGCCTTACTCTGGTCTGGACCTCCAGGTTGGTGATGTAGTCTTTGTATGAGATGCCAAGGATTTGCGGAAGCATCTAGTGTCTAACGCCTGAATCCTCCTCTCAGGTTCAGCTGTCAGAGTCCACCTATTACAGGCATAGAGAAATGGCAATGACCAGGGAGCGCATCAGTCTGATCTTGGAACCGATTGTGATGTTTCTGTCATTCCAGATGGGTCTTAGTCTGGCTAGCGCTGCCGTCATTTACGCAGCTCTGGAGAACACTTCAGGTTTTGATCCCTCATCTGAAACAATTGCCCTGAGGTACTTGAATTCTGAACTGTCTCTAGTTTTTCTCCCTTGATAGCAATGTTCGCGCTGATGCCATTGATGTTGCTGGTCATCAGTTTTGTCTTTCGGTGCTGATATCCATGCCGAATGCTGCGGAACATTTGTCAAGGCGCTTTGCTAGGCTGGCTAGTTCCTGCTCTTCCCCTCACAGGCCGTCGATGTCATCAGCAAAGCGTAGGTTTTTTACCATCCTGTGATGTACCACTCACTATCAAACATATTCTCAAAAAGTGTTGGGACTCAGATAATGCCAGACAAACACTTTACAGCAGACTCCATTAAATGTTTTTTTGTTTTGTTTTGTTTTGTTTTGTTTTTTTTAGATTTCCCACCGAATGTGATTTTGCTGTTTCTGGTAGGGATAAACATTTTCCATCCGAACTAAGCAGTAAGCAGTGTGAATTGCATTGAATATTATTGCTCTCAAAGTGGTTCATGAGAGCATTAACGATGATGTGCTTGTATGGGATGTTTGTGAAAGACACTGCTGGATAGTTTGATGGGTCATAGTGCTCCCCCTTCTTGAAGACAGGCGCGATGTTGGCGTTGCACCTGTCTGATCAGACGTCAGCTGACGCTTGCTGTAGGTGATCTCCAAATGACAGTCAATATGAGAGCTGTTTTATCAGTCAGCTCTCGTGTAACTCGTGGAGAGATGTTATCAGGTCTGCGAATCATGGATTCAAGTTGCGCAAGATCTTCCGTACTCCCTCTTCCGTAGAGATCATATTGTTGCATGTTGACCTGAGAGTAATAACAGTCTGCACATGGTTTTGTATTCTTTGCTGTTTAGTCTCTGCCCTCGCTAAAAACGGACTGGAACTGGTCATTCAGAACTTGAGTTTGGACCTTAGAGTCTGTGACAAGTGTTGTCCTTTGGCCTTCAGGGGAGATGAGGAGCTTTGGGCGTCACATTAAGCACTTTTGTACAGTAGACAAATAGGACTAAGAACAGCGTCGTACCTTTCATATGTAGCACATTTTCAGGTCGATCAGGAGATCTTTCATTGACATCGTTTGATTTAGATGGTCACAAATCGAAGTAGCTCATCATATTTTCAAGTCTATAAAGTTGTGGTACTCACGTTTTGGAGTTGTTCAGTTGAATGAGTGCCCATGACTTACTTTGCTGGTCTGGAGACAGGACTGACAGACGACATACTGAACAGCTAACATGCGATTGTAATGTTCCATTGTGCCGGGAATAATCTTTACGGGCGACGGCAGGAAATACTAATAGTGAATACCTGGCCACTCTGGTTTCAAATTTCGATTTACAACTCACACAAAGGTAATGTACTTAAACACTTCACACTTATGTTGTTTTTCTTGTAACAAATACTGAAGAAGTGATATTAAAGTATTATAAAAATAACATTAACTTCTTTTTAAACAAACAGAGATTTATTATCCGGCAGCTCAAAACTGTGCGACCCCAACCAAAATACATAATGAATGTGTGTGTGCGTGTGTGTGTGTGTGTGTGTGTGTGTGTGTGTGTGTGTGTGTGTGTGTGCGCGCGCGCGCGCGCGTGCGTGCGTGCGTGCGTGCGTGCGCGTGCGTGCGTGCGTGTGTGTGTGTGTGTGTGCGCGCGCGCGCGTGTACGTGCGTGTGCGTGTGTGTGTGTGTGTATGTGTGTGTGTGTGTGTGTGTGTGTGTGTGTGTGTGTGTATGTGTGTGTGTGTGTGTGTGTGTGTGTGTGTGTGTGTGTGTGTACAAAGTCTTACCTTCCAGATACTGACGCCGTGCTGTACCTGGACTCAGACACTCTCCTGCTGTCTCCAGCCGACCTGATGTGGGATGTCTTTGCCCAGTTTAACAGCAACCACATGCTGGGCCTGGCCCGTGAGACTGAGAGTCGTTCAGGCGGCTGGTATGCACATCATTCCAAAGTACCCTACGTTCTGCCTGCAGGTAGAGCCCGCTTCTTGTGTCTGCCACTGATTACGAAAGTTGTTATATTTGTTTGTTTGGTTTTTTTTTTTTCAGTTAGTCATACTGAGAACGATAACATATACACCCACCAAAGGCCATAGGGCAGACATGAATCACCATGACAGGAGGATTCTAGTTGGGAATCTTTACAAAACTACACTGGCACCACCGGAAGACAACACGCTAAGATGGGCAGCGAAAATGATCAGTGTATATGAACATCGCTGGCAGGATTGAGTCGAATTCGCCACGTTTAACTGGAAACTTTCTGCTCCACTCAACCAGCCAGGCTGCTTGTTTCTGTCTGTGCGCGTGTGTGCGCTTCGTGCATGCGTGTGTGAGTGAGTGGAGAGAGAGAGAGAGAGAGAGAGAGAGAGAGAGAGAGAGAGAGAGAGAGTGTGTGTGTGTGTGTGTGTGTGATAAATAAAACAAGTTTAACTGCCCTTTCCAACTAAGACTTCAATTCTGATGACTGCAGCCATTACCCTGTAGGGAGAGGTTTAATCATGACCCTGTGGGTCGAAGTTCTTACCATCCTGTGTATTGACTTACGACCTGACATAGCCATTAAACTTAGGGTAGAGAGGGGGCGGTTCTTGACTACTATCTTATGTATTGACGTACTACCTGACATAATCATTAACCTGTGGGAGGTGATGCTTGACTACCATCCTATGTATTGGTTTACTGGCTGATACAGTAATCATACTGTGCCATTCTTATGTGTTGACTAAGTACCTGACGTAGTCGTTACCCTGTGAGAAGAGATCCTGGACTATCATCCCTGTATTGACTTACTACCTGACATAGTCGTTACCCTGTGAGAAGAGGTCCTGGACTATTATTCCATGTATTGCCTTACTACCTGACATAGTCGTTACCCTGTGAGAAGAGGTCCTGGACTATTGTCCCGTTTATTGCCTTACTACCTGACATAGTCGTTACCCTGTGAGAAGAGGTCCTGGACTATTATCCCATGTATTGTCTTACTACCTGACATAGTCGTTACCCTGTGAGAAGAGGTCCTGGACTATTGTCCCGTTTATTGCCTTACTACCTGGCATAGTCGTTACCCTGTGAGAAGAGGTCCTTGACTATTGTCCCGTTTATTGCCTTACTACCTGACGTAGTCGTTACCCTGTGAGAAGAGGTCCTTGACTATTGTCCCGTTTATTGCCTTACTACCTGACGTAGTCGTTACCCTGTGAGAAGAGGTCCTTGACTATTGTCCCGTTTATTGCCTTACTACCTGACGTAGTCGTTACCCTGTGAGAAGAGGTCCTTGACTATTGTCCCGTTTATTGCCTTACTATCTGACATAGTCATAGACATGTGGAGAGAGGTTCGTGACTACCATCTGTACTGCATGATATAATCATCATTCCGCACGCAGGCATGACTTTCCTCTCTCTCTCTCTCTCTCTCTCTCTCTCCTCTAAGGGAACTGATTTGAGTTCACAGTGCAAAGCAAGAAAGGCAAAAGATGTGTTTTCAAATCGCTCAACAAATTTTGTGTGTGTCTAGTTACGTCTGTCAATGTCGTTAATAGCAACAATTACGTGCATGCCATTTGGGAAGTGTGAAATCAGTCTAGCCAGTTCACTGATTTTCGGAACTTTATATGGAAGATTTGTGACTGTTTTGAACTTAAAGAATGAACACTTGTTGAAGACTTTACACAGTCACAAGAAGACAGTGAAAGTTCAGAGTCCAAGGCTTTGCTTCGTCCTTACCTTTGTCGTTTCATCTTCACTGCAGTAGTCGGCGGATGTCGAGTTGGGCTCAGGGCACCTAAAGAACAGATTCCCTGCTATGAGGCAGGCAAGAACTCACTCCAGCACCACCCGCCTTTCAATGGAGGACACTGAAAAAACAGTTTCTGATGCCAGTGGAGGGTCCGAACGGGATTTCAACCTTCAAGATGTCATGACGGTGCTGAAATGAAGGAAGGCAAATTGCGCAACGGTTTGACACCGTCAATGAACAATTCAACTCTCACTGAATCTGTGTGTGGTCTGCAGGAAGGAGAAGTTAAAATGACAACAGAAGTGAGCGATTGAAGACCGAAAAAAAAAAAAAAAAAAAAAAAAACAGTTTGCAGACCGTGCGGAAAAATGAAAGGACATGTCGACGATATCGAAGGTCATTCCAGAACTTAAAAAAAAAGAAAAGAAAAAAGGCCGATTTTCTCTGGTTTGAAAAATGAAATCAGACCATGAAGTGTAGGAGGACTGCGGGACATCTGAGCATGAACGACGACATTCCCCTCGACAGAACCCATCGCCTGCGGAAGAACGCGAACTGTCCCACCGTCACCAGATTCACCTTTCACCAAGGACAACAAGTGCTGACAGCAGAGAAGCTTTTGATGCAGTTTGAATATGAACATACCATTTCATTGGTTAAGACGACACAAAAAAGGTACTTGAAATGAGAACATTGGTTTCTCTTCTGATAAAAGACAAAGCAAGACAGAAGTAAAACTGTCACCGGTGCGGTATTTGATCACTTGATCATTGATAATACCCCCCCCCCCCCCTTCCCCTCTTTAAAAAAAAATCCTGTTAATAAGGATTTGACGAAGAACTCATAATGCACTGGCCGACTAATTTCTAGTGTAAACAATCGAAACGTGTAAAAGTAGGATTAAAAAAAAAAAAAAAAGCATTCATGTTCATACGAAAGTATCGGAGCACAAAATTAGGAACTGTCCAATGACTGCTGGACCGTGACAAGACAAACTGCACGTGAAAAGCGTGTTCAAGTCCTAAACGTGGATCAAGGGTTGGGGGCTGGGGTGGGGGGGGAAGAGGATGATGACGTGCATGGCATGACCGGTTCGAAGTGTGACAGCGGGGACACAAAGGTACATGGAATGCACGGAAGGCTTGACAGTCACATGTACTTCATGTTTCAAACTTGTTATTTCTCTCACGGAATGTCGATGGTATGTTATCTAAATTAGAATGGCCTGATTTAGTGACACATGTTTGTCAGTTCAATTTTGCTCGTTTTGTCGAAGATTTCCCCTCCGCTTTTGTCCCCTCAAAATACACTAAAATTGTTGTTCCGCAGCAAAGTTTCCCATTGTTGGCAAAAATCTGGCGGTGCAGTGGTAATGATCAAAAGTTAATTTCTTTTGTCCGAGTTTTAAACTGTGGTCACGACAATATCATTGTTATGGGTAAGGATCTTACGAACTTATCAAAAGATGTTCTCTATGTTCATGCTTATATATCACCTGCCGGAGGTCCTTTTTACAGAGCTGCTGATGTTGATAATGGTCAATACTTACTACAAGTATCTTACAGACTTGAAATCATAAAAATTCTCCTGTGTATGTTTATGTGGTAATATGAATGTCAGAACGGGCTGTTTACACTACGACCTTCGTATTTCAAATCAACTGCCAAACTTTGATTAGGAGAAAAGGTAACTACAAGACAGTCACAAGATAAACAGAAAAAAACTACAAGACACTCACAAGATAAACAGAAAAAACTACAAGACACTCACAAGAGAAACAGAAAAACCATTTCAGCAAATTCTTACTGAATATGTCCGCCGCATTGGGGATTATGCATTCTAAATGATGTTCGTCATGGCGATTATGAAGTTCGCTATGCTTGTGCAAGAGACGATTATTTCATTCCTTCTGAGGAACCCTTCTATATACATTCTCACCCCTGCAGTCTCATTGTCTGTAGCCGACAGAATCAAATCTTGCCACGGGCCTGTCGATTTTTCATTCAAATCAAATAAAGAATGCCCCTTCCATACCAATAGGAGCAAGCAAACTTGCAAATTTGCTTGAAGTAATCCAAGGCCTGCTTATTCATTTAAACGTCTGATTTTGAATTTCGAAACAAGTGAAATGTTCATGCAGTCTATTCGAACAAATACACCAGTCTTATTGAAGTAGATATAAAGGCAGCATTGAAGGAATTCAGTGACTGTTTACAGAATAGTGCAAATGGAAAAGATAGGTCTAAAAGTGTGTGTTCTACGGACAGCTGCCATTCTGCTGGAAAACTCTGTGTGCATTTTGAGAGTCTTGTTCAGCTGCAGCTAGGGATGAACCCCCTCCCCCCACCCCCACCTCCACCCCCTCAAAAGAAAAAAAAAGAAAGAAAAAGGTCAGGTTGCAAAGCGAGACGACTGCAGGCGGAAATCTAAACAAATCTTAAATAAATGTTAGCGAACCGCCCAGAGAACGTGGACAAACGAGTCACAAGACAAAACACAACGCGTTTCGACCTCTTAGGTCTTCTTCGGGTGAGACATAAACGAATAAAACAACGAAAATTCACTTA
>CM065733.1:23212385-23224885 GCA_033310375.1 Conus canariensis | reverse complement strand
TCTGGTTTATATTGCGGACCAGAAAAGACGTGCTTCTGTGAGAACTAACATTTGTGGGGATTTATTATAAGAGTTTGTGATAGTTTAAACAAAAATTCAGTCCTCTTGCACGCGGGCTCCTATTAATACCACAGAAGTTCGTTATTTTGTTTGTTGTTTTTTTTAACCGATCAGTCAAGAACAAAAATTCGTGTATAGACAAGGCATCCCTATGGCACTATGAAAAGATTTGTGCACTTGAGAAATCTTGAACTTGGAAGCATGTGATTCAACTGGCCAGTTCCTAAATGCCATGAATGTAAACGACAGTGCAACTACAGGAATTGACAATTCATACATTTGAATGCGCACAAAGAGCAAATGATAAAATGGCTGACAGAAAAATACGATACGAATAAGTATGTGATGCATACAAACTGCTCGATGTCCTTGACACTGCTTTACGTCTGCACAGTACACAGGTCCAGCTACTGATCAGCTCAATGTTCGTGATCCTTGATTGTGGGACAAGGCCTATATCAGCGCATTTGCTCATTGCTCTTGGTCCTGGTTTACGGGTCAAAAGCACTCAATAACTCTTGAATCTCCAAATTTTAGATCTTTGATTATGGGTCAAACACACATACTTGTCAAAATGCTCAATGTTCTTACTCCCTGAGTATGGACTAAAAGGCACATACTAACTGATCTGGTCAATGTATTTGATCACTTTTGTTTTAATGAACTAAAAGCAATATTGTAGACGTCATCCTCCGACGTAACCAACCATGGATTTTACCTAGCTTTTTCGTTCCTTTTGTTGTCTCCCTGATAAAGGCCATGTGGCCGAAATACAGTGCAGAGTGTTTGACAATTTCATGTTTTTAAAAGCATAGCGTTCGATTTCTCGTCAAAATGTGCACCGTCCGCGTTTTACTCATGTACGTGTGCATCACTCATTCCTCCCCCCTCCCCCCCCCCCCCTCCTTTTTTTTCTTCTTTAATTAACCCTGCTTATTGACGTTTCCCGATTAAAGCGGGTAATTTCAGTTGTACTGACCTAGGTGGTTGTCCTCTAAGAATTTGAGACCAGCATGTGAATGGTACAGTCTGGGTGTTTGATGTATCACAACACCCATGTGAGATTTTAAATAACAGTTGTTGAGTCCAGGTGGAAAAAATGTCATGATCTGACATGTCATGACAGCAAGAAATGTTAGAATGTAGAAAGTTTCAGAACGAGTATATTTAGATTTATTCGAGAAGTGAGATTTTTTCCCCCATGTAGTGTTCTACATTTTTACAGCTACGAGATGATTTTATGCGAGTATGAATTTAGTATGGAAAAAAATGTGTGTTATTTTATTACACTGACAGTGTGATGTTCTGTTTTGTTTAATGTGTTTCTTTTAAAATTATGATTTAACTACCTCATTGAATTACAGGCAATGACTCTCTCTCTCTCTTTCTTTGTCTCTCTCTCTGTCTCTCTCTCTGTCTCTCTCTCTCTGTCTCTCTTTCTCTCTCTGTCTCTCTCTCTCTCTGTCTCTCGTCTCTCTCTCTCTCTCTCTCTCTCTCTCTCTCTCTCTCTCTCTCTCTCTCTCTCTCTCTCTCTTGCTCCCTCGCTCAGAACTGCAAGAACAGACTGAAAGACTAGATACTGCCTAAAATTTTTCGTCTATGAATAATGATTTTTTTTTTTTTTTTGCAATTTTTTCATTATTTCTTTATTTCTGTCCTCTTTCTGCTGCTCTTCTTTCTCAACCCCCCCCCCCCCACCCCACCCCCACCCCCCACCCCCCACCCCCCACCGCCGTCTTCTGCCACCCTTTTCTCATTCGATCTCCTTCTTTGAAAATACTCGCCGTCCTTGTTTTGTTGCCAGTACCCCATAGGAGGCAACCTCACGCACTTGCTGGAGGACATGAAAAGCAGGCTGAAGGGGCAAAGATCACCGTGCACCGCAATGACCGACGTCTTCCTCAAACGTCTGGCCAAGGCTGCGGCGGATGCACAGGATCAGGATCATGTAAAGACCAGTCACACGAGTGGAATCCTGGAGTAAACGAATGGAGGATTGGGGACTCTGTGCAAACTTCATTCAGATATCTAGACATTTGTTTGAGTGTCAGTGATGCCATGGTGTACCTGTGTTATGCTAGGAAGGACGGGGGATGGGGGTGGGGGTGGGGGGTGGGGGGTGGGATAATACAGTATAGGATTGTAGATTATTATAATGGTATGTGATAGTTGTACATGGGAATTCTCTGCTTGACGTTTCATGTACTCTTAGGAGCAAAAAAGCCGAACCATTTTCAACATAGCCATGGGAGAGGGTAGGAATTTCGACAGTACACAGAAGCTGAAAGGGAAAGGTGTGATATTCAGATTCTTTTGGGGGAAAAAGAAAGAGTAAGACGATTGCATTAATTTGCGCGGCTTCCCCTCTTTTGTTTTAAGTTATCATACTTTTCACCTTTCTTTTCTATATCCTAAAATTAAAGAAAAAGAGTGGTTACGTCTCGCTTCCATGTGGGGAAGGGGATGAAGGGGAATCTTACCTGTGGCTATACATTAGTGTATGTTTTGGTGCTATTATGCGCAAGTTTTGCGAATGTCCGCTCTATGTATATAGTACCACTGTAGACTGCGGTGTCACAATGTGGTGAATGTGCTTGAAAATTTCCATGACGTTCGGCTCATATATGAATGTATTCATAGTGTTGTTTGAATCATGAACATTTTCTAAATAAACAAAAAAGTAGCGTATTGTTGACACCAAACTTTCAGAGTGTCCGATAAAGACTGTGTTGGACTAAAAATGTCTATATTAAGAAGAAAAAAAAAAAGAAAGAAAGAAAAGAAATTAAACCATGTAATATGTGGCACGTGAATTTACAAACATGAAAAAGGTTGTTGTTGGTTTTTTTTTTTTTCACATTATCTCGCTTGGCCTTCGGTTTAGAACAACTGTCTTAAAGTGAGACTCTGCAAACTGTCTCGTCACCTTAAAAAGAAAAGAGACAGCTTACCGGCCCAGTATGTCATTTTTGCCAACTGTTGGCTCATGGAATGACGTTTTCATTTGATTTCTTACTAACTGAGTACCTGTATTTACTGTGAAAGCACCTGTAGAGTTACACTTCTATGCGCACGTGGAAAAAAAGGCGAAGATGCAAACGTTAAAAGAAAAACTTGGTCATTTTGGCTGAACTATACAGAAAGAGGAGCCAAAATACATTCACATGGCACAAGGTGCAATATGATTGATTGATTGATTGGCTAGTTCTTCACTTGCGAAGATTAGTGGGAAGTTCCCGCCAGGGATGGGCGGCACGCCCTTTGATGACTAATTAGTCCAGTTCGTGATATACAGGATCTGTGGCATTGTGCCACAAGGTGCAATATAAGGCTCATTCAATATACAATACAGCACGAAGGACTAGATTTCGACTAATGTGTTTTCTTCAGACGTCACACATAACACGCATAGAATGCACAGAATAGTACTCCCCAGATGGCTGCCCTGCAGTAGAATGGCAATGCACACACACACACACACACACACACACACACACACACAAGAAGTGGAGAGGTGGTGACAGTTCACAGAGAGAGAGAGAGAGAGAGAGAGAGAGAGAGAGAGAGAGAAGTTGGCGGGGAAGAGGGGAGGAAATAGGGAGCAGTGGGGAGGGGTGGGAGATTGGGCGTAAGGAGAACGTCAGAACAATGAGAGTGACGGTTTAGAAATAGAAAAAAAAGATGCAGAGAGAGAGAGAGAGAGTGAGGGAGAGAAGATGGTGGGGGAGTAGGAAGAGTGAGCGGGGGGAGGGGGGAGGGGGGGGGGAGGAGATTGGGGCGTAAAGAGAACGTCAGAAGATGACAAGAATAGTGATACAGTTCAGAAATAGGAAAAAAAAAAGGAGCAGAGAGAGAGAGAGGGGGGGGGGGGGGGTGTCACGGTGAGGGAAGGGGAAGAGGGAGCAGGGATGGAGGGATTGGGGCGTAAAGAGGTGACAATGAGAGTCCGGAAAATTTACGAAAAAAAAAAAAAAAGAACGTTGGAAGTCTGAGTGTCTGAAGACAATAAGCAAGTGACATAGAGAGTACGGAAAATTGGGGCGAAAAGAGAACATCTGAAGATGGTACACAGAGTCCGGAGAATTGAGGCGTAAAGACAACGTCAGCAGGTGACTTCGGGAGTCCGGAAAACTGGGATGCAAATGTAACTTCAGAATTGTCAAGCTCAAATTAATCTCTGATCTGCTCTATGTGAAAACTCCAGTTTGATTCAGAAATCCATCCATTACTTTGCTTGAGCCATGCACTCAGTATTCTGTCAATCATAAACTCATACGATTATTGCCCATGCTGCAGAGTAAGGTTTCAACCGCATCCAGTGGAATGTATTTGGGTGTCAGCAGATAACGCCAAAACCGCAATGCTTAGCCTGTGTTGTGTTATCAATGCATTTCAAAAGTTGATGTGACACCCTAGGATGGATCCGTTTAATTTTTTTGTGCGGATGCGGTATCGTCAAACAAACTGGTTACAAATTTGACAATGCAAAAACTGCGAAACCGATTTTGGCCAAAATCTGGCAAAAGCCTGTCGGGGGCCTGAGGAAAAGACTTAATGCTTTTGATGGGAATGCTACATAAAATGCGAATCAAATAGAAGGTTCGGGGTTTGTTCATGTTATTGATAAGATTATCACAAATTTGCCCCTGAACCTGAACACTGTGATGTCAATGTGATAACTTATAGCTACGAAGTGATGTTTTATCATGCAGTGTAAAAACTTTTTCTTAGTGATATGAGCCTTTTTTGTTGTTGTTATTGTTGTTGACACTTCGTATTTTGCATGTTCTTTTAAGGAAAAAAAGGTCACGGGAAGTTAATCCTTGAATTACTTCCCCTGGATGTTAACTGATTTTATTTTCAGTCAAAAACGCACTCAAAGGGCGGATTCAAGATTTCTCCGCCCTTGGCAGAGGTCTGCAATAAATGATAGAATAAAGTTTGATATATTACCGTGTGCTCTTTTGTTGAAAGTCAATGTCAACTTTATTTGACCGTAAATTAACTTAACAGGTGACAGTAAATAATGGGACTTATATAGAACGATGACACAAATGCAGCTAAGACTTCTTCACAGTCCGTGTACCACTGCTCCACATCATCCTCGCAGCATTCTGAACTCGAAAAGAGTGGAATTGTCAAAGTTATCTTAGAGCAGATAAGAAGCTGACATCAGTGCAATGACTTGTTTGTTCTGTAACACTGCTCATACGATTTTCCCAATGATGTCCTCAGTCCATTTTGCCTTCAGTGTCGGGCAAAATATATCAGTGTACAGATCTCTCTCTCTCTCTCTCTCTTCTCTCTCTCTCTCTCTTCTCTCTCTCTCTCTCCTCTCCTCTCTCTCTCTCTCTCTCTCTCTCTCTCTCTCTCTCTCTGTTAGCAAATATTTCTGTTATGATCGGACGTTTGAAAACTGGTCCCAAACGTCAAGGTACGATTTTTTTTTGATTTTTTTTTTTTAGACAAAATAAATTTCAGTTTGAAACATGAACCTTAAGATTATTCATTTCAGCAACGGGAATAGACCACAAGAAGAAAGATACAATAGCTGAAAGACACCTTGTCCATCTGGTGGGGAACTGGACGTCTGCTCAATTAAAACCTACATTCATTTAAATCGAGTTTTAGTAAACAAGTGATATGACAAGATAATTCCATTCAGGCTATTACAGAAGAAGTGATGGCAGCAAATACACGTAGACAGTTTGTTTTTGCGACACACCTTTTCTGATATCCTGAACAATGCCTCATTCGAGGGAACTGAACGATAAACAAAATTTACCTTTTCCCATCACCGTTTTTGAAACACTTCTTTCCAGTTTTTGCGTATTGTGTGCAACTAGAAAACCGCAACAGCATCCATCAAAACACATTCATTGCAAAACGTTATAATAGGTTTTGATATGTTTCTTTACGGCTGTTTCGCCATTTTATTTTGTGATTTATGTTCATAGCTGACATCATGAGAAGATATGTCAGTGATAACAACCTGACTTTAAAAAAATCTGTATGAATATGTTTTAAGTAATTGATTTGGTACTATAGGTGCGGCGATTTTTGTTTACCAAGTAAATCAGCTTTTAATCGATTTGCCTGCAATTTGTCTGTGTCACTGGTATGTGCATGGATCGTTGAGAAGGAACAATAACATTCAGCGAAGAACTGAAGGAAGTCCACGTTGTCCTTTCGTCAGAGTTTGAAAGGCGTGAATACGTGTAGGAGGATAGGGGAGGGAGAATATATGGTTTGATGGTATTGTTGCTGAATGCATTTGAGACGCGATGTGTCTGATAATGGCACACCATTTTTTCCTTGGGAAAAAAAAAGGACATTGTCAGATGTAAAGAAAAAAATTCTTCTTTAACTCTGCTTCTTTTTTTTTTTCTGCCTTGCCCGGCGTAACAGGCCACGATATGAGCATGACCCACACTATGACCAGCTTATTGGTTTCAGCGTATAATGACAGCAGGCGGAAGCCAAAACATGCAAACAAATGTTTAAGTTGTGAGCATCCAACACTGAAGAAACGAGCCCCAACCCATTGGTTTTCTTAAAGTTTCAGTTTCAGTTTCATCAAGGAGGCGTCACTGCGGCGGACTAGTCCATATATGCTACACCACATCCGCTAAGTTTTGAGACCACACTACGCCTGATTTGAAGCGGATGGATAAATGAATTAACAACTAAGATGAGACGATAGAAGAAGAAGGTCTCGTGGCTACGACTCGGCGGATGTCTAACCTACGCATTAGCCCAACACGCTGGTCAGACCTTGAGTGCCTACCTACCATGTTTTTTTTTTTCTTTTTCTTTTTTTTATTATGTGTGTAGTGAATGTACACGTGTGTGTATGATGTGTGGGCATGGGCCCATGTGTGTGCGTGGTCTTCTTAAAGCAGGACAACAATAAACAAACAATGGACATAAACATGTAGTGGGGAAAAAAAACAAACAATTGAGGGTAAACGAGTCGTATGTTGCCATGACAAGGCTTAAATGGGATGGGGCTATGAGGAGGGGTGTGTGAGGAGGGGTGTATGTGAAGGAATGAAAAAGATGATGGAAAGAAACCCGTCACAGACAGCAATGGGAGTTCAGTATTTTTAACAGAACCATTTGCCCATGCCTGACCACAGTCAACTTTCGTCTCCTGGATGGAACTCCTCAGCGGCCCCAGTCATTGGCAGTTGTGGCAGTTTGATGCTCACAGTAGCAAAGATGGAGCACCACCTATGTCATTTTGCGACGTTTCCATTATCGCGGGGGGAAAACATCACGATCCAACGACTCCAAAGGTGAAAGAATAAAAAATTAGAATGGTTTAAAGAAAGAAATCACCAAAAATGAGTTGTAAATAATCGAATTAAAGAAACATATTTAAGGTCGTGGTTGAAAATCCGAAACGAATGAAAGGGAAGTCACTTGGACAAAATAGAAGGTAACGGTCCCTTTGAATACAGAAAGTTTCAAACCATGATTATCACAGGCGAAAGTAAGTCACGGAAACACATTTAAAATACTGAGCTGCCAACATAACGAACATCGAAGTAACTAGCCTCGATTTACAAATGTTCTTCAGGCAGGAAAACAAACAAACAAAAAAACAAACAACGGTAATAAGCATATCATGGGGAAAAACTTGAGAGGGTGAATGAGTCAACGATTTATTAGTGTTCTTCAGGCAGGAAAACAAACAAGCAAACAAACAAACAAACAGCGGTAATCTACATGTTATGGGGAAAAACGAGAGAGGGCAAATGAGTCACTGAAAGGGAATGCCGATGGGTGAAAGTGGAGTAAGGGTGAATGAAAGAAAAACCTGGTTAGAATGTCTTACGCCATTTTACCTATGACAGAAAAGGGAAGGGGGGGGGGGGGGGGGGAGGGGGAGGACTTACGATTGCCTGAACCATGTCATACCACTGGGCCAGACCATTCCCCTCTCCCATGAGGTTCTCTTGACATGATTTGTACACTTACTTGTCACTGCAGTGTTCGCTTCTGTATGGTTATGATGCGACCGCATGACTGTACAGTGGCAACAACACTGCTACCGCTACTACAAAAACTACGTCCTACTTCAACTACTACCACGCAGAGAGAGAGAGAGAGAGAGAGAGAGAGAGAGAGAGAGGGCGGGGGGGGGGGGGGGGGGGGGTCGGGCAAAGCCAACGAAGCTTGTTTAATTGGTAAAAGGAAAAAGGAAAAGTACACAATAGGCTAACAAGAATTACTGTACCGCCAGATGAAAGAGCAAACAAATTACAAATCAAATTCTACGTGTTTTGACCAGTTTAGTGTTCTTCAGGCAAGACAAACAAATTCAACGCAATGAAAACAAAACAGGAACAGTCAGTCACTTATCAAATCAAACTGGGCGCAAGATGGACGTGGAATGTTTACACCTTGCCCCAAAACTACAAAAAGAAAGAAACAAACAAAAACCAAAACAAAAAAGTGTGTGTAGATGTTGAAAACAGTCTTAATTTCACACATACACACACTGACTGACTGACTGAAACCATTTACTGTCAGATTAACATAGTGTTGTACTGACATTAAAAAAAAAAGAACTTAATAAATTAATGAGAAAACGAAAATAATCCAAATAAACATCTGAATGACAGGGAAGCATTTAACATTTGTAAATAAAATGATAAAATCAGAAATTGTAACAATAAAACAAATTACATCTTAACTGTACTGAAAGTAAAAGAAAAAAATCTCTCTCTCTTTCAATCTCTCTCTCAGAACACCATAAAAAAAAGAAGAAGAAAAGCCCCCCCTCCTCCCCCAAACACACACACACACACACACACACACACACACACACACACACACACACACACACACACACACACACCACCCTTCCCCTTCCCCCTACTCACGTGTATGCGTGCACGCACATCTATTCACTCACAGACAAACAAATAAAACCAAACCTCTCTCTCTCCCTCTCTTTCTCTCGCATGCACACACACACACACACACACACACACACACACACACACACACACACACACACACACACACACACACAGATGGTGAATAGGGTGGGGTGGGGAGTAGAGCGCACTGACCGCCGGCCAAATAATTTATATATAACCAAATACATAATCGCATTCACATGATTTCACTATGTGGATAACCATTTTGGCTCAGTTGCAAAGTGAGAGGACTGCAGGCGGAAATCTAAACAAATCTTAAATAAATGTTAGCGAACCGCCCAGAGAACGTGGACAAACGGGTCACAAGACGAAACACAACGCGTTTCGACCTCTTAGGTCTTCATCAGGGGAGACATAAACGAATAAAACAACGAAAATTGACTTAGATTTGATCGCTTCAGATCACTTCACAGGGTTCAGCGCAAGGAAGAAGGTGTGAATTTTCGTTGTTTTATTCGTTTATGTCTCACCTGATGAAGACCTAAGAGGTCGAAACGCGTTGTGTTTCGTCTTGTGACTCGTTTGTCCACGTTCTCTGGGCGTTTCGCTAACATTTATTTAAGATTCATTTTGGCTCAGTTACTCACTTGCCTTGTCGGGCAATCACAGGATAATTCAACTGCCCAGATATTGCTGCTCATCTTGCTGCATAAAACTGAACAGGTTGTTCCCCTGCCCCCACCCCCTCCCAAGATAAATTTCTAAAAATCCGTCCAAGAGATGTCATACGCCGAACTGAACATTGGGCGTCCGTCCGTTACTCGCCGGCTTTACTCGGAAATATTATTCACTTGAAAATCAAGTGCATAACATCGCATTGAGGCTTACTTCCGGAAGCCGGGGGCACTGCTTAATGGGTCAAGGCTTTCGCCAGGTGAAAGAAAGTGTGGCACGATGGTTCCCACTAACAACCGCAACAACGGAAGTTTTCTGCATGATTCTGAGAGTAAGACAGACATTCCCGATTTTGTAATTTCACTGCTGGCATTTGAAGTAAGTCAGTAAAATATGTTCTGGTTGTCTGAGTTATCTATAACTGAGCCGTTGCTTGAAATTAAAGTCATAGAACTTTGTGAGTTTAAAGTTTTGGAACATGCGCCGGTGTGTGTGTGTGGTGTGTGTGTGTGTGTGTGTGTGTGCTGTTGTGACCCAATGTCGTTGTGACCTAATGTCGTTGTGCCCCCATGTCGATGTGACCCCAGACTAGAATGATGGCAAATCCCTGGCTCCATGTTCGTATTGCCCCCGAAGGTGCAGAAGGCGTGTTTCTAGGTCTCTCCACTTCTGTCTCCGTGGAGGCGCCGTACCTTGCTGTGCTGCCGTGATTTTATTCTCTGCGTAGCCAGAATGTCTTTCAGGTGACGAACAAACGTCCACAACGACGGGTGGCTGACCTGCACTGCTTCGTTCAGGACGCGATGGTATGCTGCAATAAGGAAAGACTTAGGTCACTCTTGTGGAGGATACATTGGGTTTCTGTCTTTTTTGGTATCCCCCCCCCCCCCCCCCCCCCCCCACACACACACAGAGTCAGACACACACACTCCCCACGCCCCCTGAAATGACATTTTTGGGCAACATTGCGACGGATGGAAAGGAGTGGTGCTTGTTATGACCCTGGATCGAAGATCCGGGGGCATATTTTTTTCTGTCCTGTTTGTATGTTGGTTTGGTTTGCGTGTTCCCAGTCAAAGACTGAGAATGAGAACCGAAGAATGTCACAAGTCTGTCTGTTGTTCCGTCCATCCGTTGCACGCTCAAGCGCAAAAACTACTGAAGGGCTTTTCATAAAATTTGGTGTGAACATGCACAGGAACATGAGACAGCTTTGCAAGTGATCAAATTTTGTTTAGGTCAAAGATCAACGTCACAGGGGTCAAATGAGCGTTGACTGGGAACACGTTTGAATGGCTTGCCATCTTGTTTTGTTTGTCTGTTTGTTTTTGTCAAACTTTAACCTTGCTAAAAACTTCTAAACTATTTGTGCTAGAGACTTCAAATTCGTTGTGCATATGTATCCCTTTGTACCCTTTGACATGGCACCATTTTCATATGGATCGCTGTCCTCAGTGACCATGACCATGACTTTAACGTTGCTTATAACCTCCAAATTATTTGTGCCGGGGAGGGGGGGGGGGGGGGGGGGGTGGCCATGACCTTCAAGTGACCTTTTTTCTTGCATATAACTTTTATTACCGGGGCAATAAGTTTTGCAAACACATCGTGTTATTTACGTTTTTGACTTCATTTAGTACGGCCTATTAGCCCCCCCCCCCCCCACCTCTCTCTCTCTCTCTCTCTCTCTCTCTTTCTCTCTCTCTCTCTAGCGCCCACGCCCGCATGCACACACACACACACATACACATGGATGCATGCATGCATACATACATTTATACATACATACATGGATGCAAGCATGCATACATACATAATATTAACTGTATGCTGGTTTAATTTCGTTGTGGAAGTAGATGTAGAAAGAAGCACACCTCCTTCAGCATTGTTATTTGTCCGTTGTTCCATCCCTCGTTCATATATGTTTCATAGGGCTGGCGGAAAGCTTCCGGCGGGGTTCATGTATGTTGTGTTGACGTAATTGAGGAAATTCTGCAGCCCAACGAAGTTCTGCAACAGTCTTCTCGTTCTCTGCGTGTTCAGCAAAGCAACAAAGTTGAGACGGACAAGTGGCAAGGACAGGTGGCCCAGAGCCATGACCTTTCTGATAAATCATCTGAGCCGGTGATTGGTTCGGTAAAGTATTGTCAGTCCAAACTCTTAGACATGTTTCCACAGATTTTGCTTGAAGTGGAAGTAGCATCCCAGGATTCTTGCACGAGGAAGCTCTGTTTCGAGAGCAGCGTGTAGAGCCTGCTCAAAGTCACAGATGATGACTTGGGGTGCCCAATGGTGGTGAGTTTGAAGACAGATTTGGTTCTTCAAACGCTGCAGGACTTGTCGATAGTTTCCAATGGTTCTGTTGGCCATCAGCATGTGCACCAGAGGCACAATGTGACCCCGAATGTAACCGATAATGGTTAGTATTTGAGAATAGGGTCTCGGGCACGTATGAAAAGTGCCATCGATAAAAATGGTTCTGCTCCTTCTGAGTGTTTGAAGATTTTCATCTGTAGCGCAGACAACATAACCCCAATCATTGTCCATGGAGAGCAGAAATCTCTCGTCATTCCAGGTTGAGTTCCACGGTGGATTTATTTGTACGTCTTCCAGTTCTGCTGGCAGAGGAAGTAGCTGGGACCTCCTTGATCTTTCAATGGCAGACCTGACCGACTCGAACAAGGGAGGAGGTTCAGGTCGGTCACCTCTGCCCTGTGCCGCAAGACGCTGGTGGTGAGCCACTGTAGCGGTATGCACCCTTCGACTCGGACGAGTGGGGTCTTGCAAGGCTTCTGCCTGCATTTCCTGTCTGAGTCGAGCACGTTCCACCACGTCAGTGTCAGGTGGATGAATATGGTCATCAGTTGCTCGATT
>CM065733.1:23127385-23207385 GCA_033310375.1 Conus canariensis | reverse complement strand
ATGTTGTTGGACAGTCTGAAAAAGTTCTGCTGCAGGTACTTTCAGGCTGGAAGTGGGGTAACTTTGCAGTACTTAGCAAAAAGATGAAACAGAACTTGCTGACATGACAGAAATCAGAACGACAGGCAGTGCATGGACACAAAGGTCCAAGATGAAAATGGAGAAAATATTGCTGTTCAAAGTAAGCAGATGAATACTGTAGTGACCTCCTGTCTTAAAAGTTGATTTCAGCTGGTCAAGTTTTTGAGCCATTAAATGTAAACCTTGGTAAAAGACATTATTTGATATGTGGAAAAAGGAGAAAGAAGTTTTGTTGCTTGCTTTAAAAAAAAAAAAAGACATAAGTTAAGCTTTCTGTTGGCATAGTCAACATTTTGTGTTTTCATTCAAAAGATTTCTTCAACTTCATTTGAAATAATTTATCTGTGCCATCATTCACAATCTCAATCATGGAATCACTGAGATTAAGTTTTACAGTCACTGACTCAAGTGTGTCAGTGCATACCATATACAGTTACTTGACGTGTAACACGCATGCTCATACATACTCAGAGATTAATGCATTACAGTGGTTAAGTGAAGAATTAGGAAATGAATCAATAAATTTTGCTGTTTTATCATTTAAATCAGTAGTGCCATGTTGACACAATGCAGCGGCGTTCCAAGAATAAGGCACCATACACATTGGTGATCTGATCCTGTGTGGACAACCTTTGACCAAGTTCCAGTCCATGGTATTTGACGGAGGGTCTACATTTGATGTCAGCGCCACTGAAGTTTGCCAACCCGCTTCCTGCCTGCTTGACTCATGATGGAGGGGCAGCAAGCGTCATTGCTGTTTTGTCAGTGTTTTGCATGAACTTTTTCACAGTTCACCCATTTCATTACTGTTTTCTTTCCTTCTTTCTGTTTTTGTTGTTGTTCTTTATTTTGCCAACATTTTTTAAATAACACAACGGTGTCTGTGCAGGTGCTGTGCTGTAACGCTCTGTGAGACGAGCAGGGAATTCTTATCTATTAGAGTGCTGATTCCTCAGCTGTGAATGTTGTGAACTGAACTTTGACATCAAGTGAACCATTTACAATGGAAGAGTACGAAAGGTTACACCCACACTCTGGGGAGACACACTCCTCAAGAAATTCAGCCAACCATGTAACTGGCGCAAAGAGATTAGCCAGTGGGGAGTTGACGATACCCAAATTCTATGCATGCAAAAATGTGTTTGTGACGGGGGTGACGGGGTTCATGGGTAAGGTTTTGGTGGAGAAGCTGCTGAGATGCTGCCCGGAGGCAGGCACGTTGTACTGCTTGGTGAGGCCCAAGAGGAATCAGGACATCACCCAGCGATTCCATGAACTGACAGGCAGCAAGGTGATGCTTTGTATGTGGTTCTGCTCACTTGCACACCCACGCTTACTGGTACATGAATGTGCACAGCCACACTCTCTGACCTGACCGGCTGTCTTTAGGCACTGACTGGGCAGGACTGTAGGACCGTACTGCTAGGGCAATCAGATGGAGGTGACTCTTCATTGGTGTCATTTGCCTGCAAAATTTACAAGTTTCTCACTGACCGGTGAAGACTGACTTTTTATAGAGTCATTTTTTCTGAAAAATTTTTAAGTTTCTCACTGACTGGTGAAGATTGACTTTTTATAGTGTCATTTTTTCTGAAAATTTTTAAGTTTCTCACTGACTGGTGAAGATTGACTTTTTATAGTGTCATTTTTTCTGAAAATTTTTAAGTTTATCACTGACCGGTGAAGAGGTCAGGAAGAGCATGGTCACTTCAAATGTCTGTTTAGGAAGAAACTTCCATGGAGGACATGGGGGATATTGTGAGTGATGACGAAAAAATGAGTCTGTGAACCAGAAACCAAGCAAATTTGATTAGGTCTCTTGGTTTTTAGTTACATTTGATGTATTGCTTTGTAGTTAAATGTTTAATGTTTATTACTCATTCTACTGACTGCAGCCAGGAAGAAAAATTAGCAAGGTGATCCTGGTCCTTTAAATGATCTCAGATACAGCATGAAAGTGGGAGGCTTGCAGTATCTGGTTGTTAGCTCTTATTAAATCAGAAGTCCATGGAGTTGGAATGCCAGTGCACAGACCGTGTATATGACCCTTTTCTTTTCTTAGAATAGATGCCCAAGTAGGTATCATGTGTTACAAGTTCATCACAAGAATTTCTCTTCCAAGCCTTGTTTTTCATTGTAATGCCTGGCACTCTCAGCACAGCTAATTTTTGTTTTGTATGCTGTAAGATGTCTGTAGTTTATATACCATACAGTAACGACTTTTATTGTTTGTTTCTTTGGCAGGACTCTTTTCAATGGCCTGACTTGTTTTGTCATGTGACATTTTTCTGTGTGAGTTTGACAGCCCTGAAAAGGCTCTGAGTTGTCGACTGAGTTATATGATGATTAATTTAAAACTTAAAACTTGAAATTTCTATTTCTATTTAATTCAGGAGCCAAGATTCGCCTTTCTTCAGATGCTGCACATAGAAGTTGTTGAAGTGAGAGAAATGAAATCAGCAGCAACAAAAAGTACTGTAATTAAAAAATAGTAAGTGGGCAAACTCTGTCCCCTTCCTTGCATACTGTATTCTCTAAACACAGCCAGCGTTTTGCTGATGAACCAGTTCTTTCTACTTTTCCTGTTTGAAGTGAACATTTTATGAAGTAATTTTTCTTTATATTCAGTTTAATAAATCATGAAGTATGTAACTGTGTGCCAACATCCATCAGATATTCGACAAATTGCGGAGTGAGCAGCCAGAGTTTGAGAAGAAAATGGTGCCAGTGTGTGGGGATATTCTGGAACCGGAGTTGGGCTTGTCTGAAGAGGACGCCAGCATGCTTCAGAGCAAGATTCACGTCGTCTTTCACTGTGCTGCCACCATCCGATTCGATGAACCCTTGAGGTTAGTTTCAGTGACAAGTGATGAACGAAAGCTGCGGTTTTGAGTTCTTATTTTTTTGTTTTATGTTTCTCATTTTGCCTTTTATTACTGTTGTTGCTGTTGTGTTCTAATGACATGTTGATATGTAGTACTTGGCAACACTAGTAGGTACAGAGTGAAAAATCTTCACCCACTAAAAACAGCTGTCAGTGTGACATTGCTATTTTAGTTTATGTGGGTCTGTGACTGACAGGTATGTCACCATATTTGTAGGTATTCTGAAAAAAGTTTTCTGTATGTGTGATTCACAGTGTGTGTTGTGTGTGTGTGTGTGTGTGTGTGTGTGTGTGTGTGTGTTACAAGCTTTGAAAGTCATGTCAAATTCCTCCAGGGAACTGTCGAAAGACAGAAGAAAAGATCGGCTGACAGCATGGCAGAATGGACATGGAAAACATTCACACATACCCAAGCCATGGCACACAAATGAAAGAAGTGGAGGAACTCAGTGAGTTGGTCTTCACTATGGAGCCCTGTGATCCCAGCAGAGATAAGGAGAGGAATAGAAAGAAGAGGAACTGTTCTGCATTTAAGTAATTTCAGTTGAGATCTCAGTACTGTTTGACTTTTCTGATGCCTCTGTGTGTGTGTGTGTGTGTTTTTCCAAACAGAACAGCGGTGAAGATGAATGTGGTGGCAGTACAAAAGATGATGAAACTTTGTCGCACCTTCAGACACTTGGAAGTAAGTACATTCGTGGTCACAGGGGCTGCACATGCTTGTCATACCTTTCAACACTTGGTTACGGTGCTCATTTGTTGCATGTTCAGACACTTGAAAGTAAGCCCATTCATCATTTATAGGAACTGTGCACACTTGTCTTAATACAGTATTGTGGTTATTGCATTGCATTTGCAATTTTCGTAATGATGGGAAGCAGATTTTGAGTTTAGTAGTCTTACTAGGATCATGTAGATGCTGTAATATATGTAACCCAGAGCTTGAGGAGCACACTCAAGCTTGCATGTACACACACACACACACACACACACACACACACACACATGTAGATTGGGACTGAAGAGAAAGGGATGGGCAACAAACCATGTGTATTGGTTGGGGGGGGGGGGGGGGGGGTAGGCAGACACAGGCAGCTATGATTCATATAAATGGGATCAGTAGGGGAGCGGGAGGCTCTTGGAGTGGTTGTCAAAACTGCTTGCTGCTGGGGTTAGTTTTTAATAAAATCCACAGCAAACTAAAAAAATTTTCACCATTTCCACCTTCTCCTTACCTCTCTACACCAGTCTACTTCTTGTGTCTGTATGTGATTATCATTATGTATATCTGCATTTATTGGGAGAAAGTTCTGTGAAGGAATGAAAAACATTGTTAAATGATAAATGAAATGAAAAATAACAAGTCACTGGGAGTTTTGGGCAAGGTACAGCCAAATGTTAGCAAGCACAAAATGTTTGTGTTCTGCTCCATGATGGATCATGTGTTCGCCAGTTCCAGCTGTGATGATTCTCATTCTTTGTCCAGGCTTTTGTGCATGTGTCAACAGCGTATGCCAACTGCGACATCTCTCACATCGAAGAAACCATCTACAAACCAGCCATTGAACCTCAGAAACTTTTGGATGTCTTGGAGTGAGTTTTCATTTGTATCTTTTTGGGGCAACATGCTTTTGCCCATTGTCACCAGTCACTCTTAGTGACCACAGTTTTGCAGTAGTCATGACGGCAGTTGGCCAGCATCACAGCTGATATGCAGGAGGGCAAAAATATTCTGCTCAGCCATCTGTCAGTTTTCACCACATCATCCTGTCTGCTTCTGAGTTGGCTGTGAGGGTATACCAGATAGAGACACTGATTGATTTTCACTGGCTTTTCCTTCAAGAAATTAATAATAATATAAAAAAAAAAAACAATCTGACTAAACACAAAAATATATCTTTACACTTTCTAACTGACGAAGCCCAGTGTATCTGTGTGGATGGCGGGGTTTGAGCAGAGAGACCTGTGTGAGGCTGTCACGCATGGAGACAACATCAAAGCGTCTTTCTACTTGCACACACAGCGTCTGCTGCTATGTGATGACTGATAGTGTCACAGAACTCCAGTGTGAGGGTACACTACAAACGTTCCTCCCTGTCCTTTGCAATCATTGCTGATTCTGCACTAGACTCTCTTTCTGATATACATCACACCTGCACACCATTTCATCACCTCTGTTCTTCCCCTAATGCACTCCGGTGATTACCCATATTGAAAACAGCCAACAACAGTGAAATGTCTTTCTTTCCAAACACCAGTAACGTGGAACCTCTGTCTCTCTCACTCTCACAATCTCTTGCCATATTTAAGACTGGCTTAAAAACAAATTTGCTGATGTTATACATTATTCCTAGAGGATCATTGACTATCATTGTATTTGTCAGTTCCTTTTGCAAACAGTTTAATGCAAAAGTGTATGTAAAGAGGAAAATATTTCTTTCAATGCCTCGAACTGAAAGGTGCTTTTATCCAAAGGTGCAATTGCCTGAAACTTAAAAAGAAAGTGTTTAGGGCCTGGGTCTATATCTCTGTAGTTAATCTGTTGTTTATGACAGTTGAATCCAGTCAAAATCAGTCTCCATAACAGGTAATCCAGTTTATAATAGGAATTTTGAATTCCCAAGCAAAAGCTTAATTTCTGTTATTATTCCCAGGTTAACCCTTACACCGCCAAAGGCGCCATTTGGCGACAATGTGTGTCACCGCCAAAGGCGCCGTTTGGTGACCAGCTAGGGATACCTAACTCCCGATATTCTCACTCTCTAATCTGATGAGACAGAAAGCCAAAAAGAAATGTCATAGTTGGATGATTCCCTGACCTGTGCTCACAGCCATTTTGCTTCATCAGAGTGCTGTTCAGTTAAGTGTTCTTTATCAATTCATTCCGATTGTTTTTCCATTCACTATGACGTCACAACCAAGCACTTCACCTTCTCAGCCTCACTTTACATTTACCACAGATCAGGTGCTGGAAATATTGAAAAGACGGTCAGCTGATAACTGAATAAGATAAAGAACACCCAGATTGTGAGCAGCAAAGATCTGGCTACTGAAAAGGGGGGCTTGACCGAATTATCACAGTGGCTGACTGTTGGAGGTGTGCCAACTGGCTGAGCAGTGCTCAGTGCATCACGCACACACACACACAAGAGGCCTTTGAACAAGCTTAGTGTTGCTGGCTCTGGGCCAACTTTTTATGCCTATCACACAGTGAGAGAGGCCTTAAAGGGGGTGAGTGGCAGCCACGAGATAATGAATGAACTGCAAGCCCAGCTGACTTGCCATGAATCGAGGTCGAAGGGGGCGTGACTGACTGACACGTGTCAAGAGGTCTGCTGCAGAGACAAGTTGGGAGTGGTAAGCTGTCCTATTAGACTCCGAGGTTATAGAGACCCACAGGCAAGTGAATGACTGTTTTCATAGAAAATATTGCTTTGAAAAATGAGAGTGAAAGGGATGTATGTGCGTGTGTGTGTGTGTTCCCTTTTTCTTTCTTTCTTGTGTGTACAAGTGGGGCATAAGAAAGTGTGTGTGTGTGTGTGTGTGTGTGTGTGTGTGTGTGTTCCCTTCTCTTTTTCTTTCTTTCATGTGTGTGCCAGTGGGGTGTAAGCAGTTTGGTGTGTGTGTTGTGTGTGTGTGTGTATGTGTGTGTGTGTGTGTGTGTGTGTGTGTGTGGTTTCTTTTCTGCATAACCTCATTAGTCATATCACTAATTATTCCTCTGAATGTTGTTTCAGGAGTGCTGGTGAACAAGGATGATTTTCAACCTGTGGACTTCTTCCAGCTCTTTTTCTGCTGTTGGGGTATGTTGATTTATTGCTGGTTTTTTTTTCATTTTTCTGTTGGATATTACATACTTTCTGGTCTTTATTTTGTGAGTAGAGTATTTTTCCTTCTTTGTTCAGAGTTTGATTGCATGCTTTCTTCTTTTTTATGTTGACACTAAAGATAGCATTCAATTTTTTATTTTGCTTTTTTTTTTTCCACTTGAAATTACCAAAAATTTGAAATTGTTGTTGTCTAACCATTACTAACATTCTATAATTTAACAAAAGTACAGTTTATTTCCTCCATTTCCAAAAAAAAAAGCATGAGAATTGGTTGCTTAGTTCCAGAGATATCCGCATTTCACGCATGCTGGTATGAAATAAGAGATTTTGTGAAAAATGGCTGGCGATGGGGATTTATGCAAAATAGAATGTCTGGCAGTGAAAGGGTTAAAGACAAGCATAGACGTGTAAATGTTTTTTAGTCCAGGACAAACAAACTGCTTTGCCAAAAGTGTATTGATCTGTTTAACACAAGATGAAAAACCGTCGTAGTTTCTTTCTCCTTGACCTAAAATGGTGTCTTTCCTCAGAATGTTTACAATCACACATCATCGTGGCAGTTGTTTTGTCATTTTTTATTGGTTCCTTTGAAAATAGCGACTGTGTTGTGTACGGTTATTGGTTGTAAGGTTTGGTTTCAAGACTGCACACATGGCTTGTCCAAAAGCAGGCTATCAACCATACAGTCATCTACCAAGCGACGATCACAATTAATACAAAGCATGACCAAGAGGAAAAATCTTGCTGATTTCTTTAACACAATCACTGTTGGTATTATACTAAGCTACACACAAAAAGTTAAGGATCACTTTCACAAACATTCATAACTGTCAAAATAAGAAAGTCAATGCGTTGAAGTTTGGCCAACATTTAATTCCATTCTTTAGTGATAACGATACACAATTGCCTTCAATCTCGAGCAGTCGTTTGGTGTGTACATTTGATTAAAGTGGGTACATATCCAAATTTGATTTCCCAAAGTCATTGAAATCACAAGACAGGGCATACTGATGCTCCCAAAAGCTCAGTAATGCGTGTAACCACCATGGCTGTTCTGGCACTCGACGCAGCGAGTCCTCATCGAGTTGACCAGGTTGGTGAAGATCCTCTGTGGAAGCGCCTGCCACTCAGCCTGCAGCATCTGGTAGAGGTGTTGGGCATCCCTGGGAGGGGGGTGGCTCCTCACTTTGCGATCCAGCTCATCCCAGAGGTTCTCAATCGGGTTGAGATCGGGACTGCATGCTGGCCACTCCATTCTGTTGACTCCAGACTGCTGCAGGAAGTCGTTGACCACCCTTGCCCTGTGGGGGAGCATTGTCATCCTGGTAGACAGCCCTCGGTCCCATCTGCTGCCAGTGTAGGCACAGCCAGCGGTCGAAGGATCTCATCCCGGTATCGGATGCCAGTCAGGTTACCCTGTACATGATACAAGGGTGTTCTGTGGTGAAGGCTGAAGGCCCCCCAGACCATTACAGAACCTCCACCAAAGGCCACCTTTTCTTGGACAGTGGCGTCAGTAAAGCGTTGCCCTGGGCGCCTCCAGACCCTCAGTCGGCCGTTGTTGTGGTGAAGGGTGAAGCGTGATTCATCACTGAACAGGACCTGGGACCATTGCTGACGTGTCCACCTCACGTGACGTGTGTAGAAGGCGCGGCGTGCTGCCCTATGGGCTGGAGTTAAGCGTGGCCGTACTGCTGGGCGACGAGAACGGAGATTAAACCCATGTAGGCGGTTCCGTATGGTCTGCTGGCTGATGTTGATGTTAGTAGCCACCCTGAACTGCCTTTGAATTATGCTGGAAGAGGCTGTTCTTGTCTGCAGGGCTTGTCGTTCAATGAGACGATCGTCACGTGGGGTTGTCTTCTTCGGTCGACCAGATCTGCGTCTTTCATGGACAATCCCAGTGGCTGTGAAGCGTTGAATCAGTTGGACAATGACCGAGATGGACACATGAAGTCGCCTGGCCACTTCTCGCTTGGGAACACCATCTTGGAACCATGCAACAGCTCGTCCCCTATCCAACTCACTTAATTTTCGTCGTGGAGGCATTGTCAGATCAGGCCTACTACTGGTGGAATGTCTTCTTATATAGCCAAGCGAGCGACAGCATCTCACACATAAACAGCAGTGCTTGCACGTGCATAATGGTTTTTCCATCTGGCAAGTGCAATGTGTTCAGGCAGAACGGTCCAAAACAAGGTCATTTTTCGCAAGTTTCCGCTTTTCCGTTTGCGGCCCAGCTCAGTAGTAGAGAATCCCGTGCAATTTTCGCACTAACACAACATCGCCCACTTACAGCTGAACAAGAATTCATGACAATTTGGCTGGACTAAGAAATAAATAACAGTAGGGAACCGAGTTTATGACGCACCTGTTTTCACATACCGATCCTTAACTTTTTGTGCGTAGTATAGTTAGAAGGAAGGTCATCATGCGTCTCCTTCAATCTTTAGCACAGGAGGAGTCTTTCATATCAGTTCTTCAGATTCAAGATTTCCATTAGGCTGTGCATCAAATCTGTTTGGAGCTTCCTGTCTCCTCTGAGCTCTGTTGTTGTTGAGGTTCTTAGGCAAAGATGGCGTGGTGGCACTGGTTTTATGTCTGGCACATATCCAGCCCATCACCATTTTTTCTTCAGAGCATTTGGATCTCAGGTGGTTGTAATGTATTTCCACAATTTTTTTCTCCAGAATCGGCCCTTTTGCGCACAAGTGTGGTGGTTTTAAGATGAGTGTTGCAGCCTCAAAGCCATTTACATTTGATGCTTCACAGAAGGTCTGAAGTCCGTAGTGTAGGTCTGTTGTGTCACTTGGTTATCCTCAGGCTCCCTCTTCTGGTGATCCCTCTGTTTGAGCTTTTGGTGGCGTGTAGGGGTTGATGTGACAAAAGCCGTCGCAAACATGATTGAGACTGGTCACGTCCAGCGCATGACGTGCAATATGACACTTCAATGTCGGTCACTTGCGCAGCAGTGTTGTATGATTTTAGAAAATGCATGTTTTGTGTGATTATACAATGTAGTCATTGTTTTTTGGTTTTTTTTTCAAATAGACTGTTGTTTTGAACAAATATAATTTTATTGGTGAACAGAAACTGGTTGGTTTGTGAACGAGCATTTTCTGATGTAACAGTTGTAAAGAGCTGTTAAATGATTAAGCAAACAGAAATTCATTGATTGAACAGAAGATGCTTGCTATAGAGAAAACAGGCCAAAGCTGTTTGACAACGATATGTGTTGTGGGTCAAGATGTGTGAACAGGCCATAGTCCAAGTAAAAAGACACACTGATTTGAGATGGGTGACCGTAATTTAACTGATAAAGTGAAAGATGCTTGTGGTAGTGTGAGATGTGTCAACCGGCAAGAATTGAACCACTGAAATCACTTGACCATAGTACAGTGTGTCTTCTGGCGGGTTGCCTCTTGAGAACCAAGTATTGACTGTTTATTCCATGGACTGCAGGTCAGTGCATGTCTAGACACGATACATGTGTATATGGCTGTGTGTAGGATGATAGAATAATGGGTGGGGTGGGTGTTGTGCAGAGGGGAGGTGGGGGGGGGGGGAGGCACCAAACATTAGACATCAAAACTAAAGAACAAAACAAAACGGATGCCAGAAAAGGTGTGTCGATGCAGGTGGATGGAGGATGACATGGTGGACCTGCTGACTCCCAAGTTGGTAGGGAAGAAGCCCAACACCTACACCTTCACCAAGCACCTGGCCGAGTGGATCATCCTGAAGGAAGGAGCAGGCCTGCCCATCGCCATTGTCAGACCCTCCATTGTTGGCGCCACCTGGAAGGAACCTTTTCCTGTGAGCACTTCACTCTTCTTCTTGAACGCATACCCCATGAATAGAATTGTCAGAAGTTCATTGTCATCGTTATTATCATCATTATCTTTTTTGACAGTATATATAGAGTGTCAGTCCTCAGTCAGAGACTGGGCACTTTACAATTGATGGTCTTTTTCACACATCGTGCTGTCGACCTGGAGAGAGCCGATGGAAGAGCTGCCTGCTGCCACAGTTATCCTTTCTTGGGTCATTCAATCGAGGATTTGATATTCAGTTTTGCACTTTTTCATTCCATTTTTCTCTAAGGGTGCATGCTATGAGTATTCAAACAGCCAGACTGGCCTTCGTTTCTGAAAGTCGCTGATGGGATTTTACACTTCTGCAAGGTGTTACATATGTGTTCACATGTGGAACCTCAGTTTATAGTCTCATTTGAAGGGCATTCAAGGAAATGGAGTCAGAACCAGTGTAAAAACTGAGGGGGAAAAATTCCCTCTGTATTGACAGTGGCCGGCAAACTGGGGATCACCATGATCACGAGTTTGGCGTTCTACCCACTGAGCTATTGAGGTCCCATCATCACAACAGATGTCTTGGCACCTGGGTGCAGCACCATTTTTTTTTTTTGTCTCTAGTATAATGTATTTTCCTAGCACAATATGATTTGTGGTACATAAAAGTGGGTTTTCTTACAGAATTTTGTCAAGGTCATCTCTCTTATTACTATGGGTTTGAACGCATGTGGAGTGCAAGATGTGCAAGGGACCTCTTTTTGTGTTTGGTCTCATCCAAAAGACTGGCACTTGGTTGAGATCTAGTGCAAAAGGGAGGAAAATGTTCTGTGTATGACTTGAGCCATGAATCCAGGATTCTGTGGCGTTGCACGCCAATATGTTTTCCACTGGGCCCACTTTGTACATGGTGGTACATCAGTTACAGGAGTAGCTTCTGAAAAATTTGCCTTGAAAATTTCCTCTTTTCCATCAGTCTTTTTTTTTTTTTCTGCATTTACTGTCAGTGCTGAGAAGTGGTTTGCAGGAACAGCTGTCGTTCCCTGTCTTGTGTGGGTTGATCTCAGAAACGTGCTGTTTTTGTGACTTGGAGACCAGCGGTGAAAAAAAGGAGCTTGACAAGTATCAGGAGTTCACAAAATTATAAGACAAATTAAAATCATTTTTCTTGTTTAGACGATGTAGCAACACAATTTTCACAGCAGTTTCAAATAGCGAAATGATTCCAATAGATCAGTACACTTACTTTGAATGGTCCAGTCCCAGCTAGCTGTCTCTGTTACATCACCACCAAAGTGAGTGGAAGACAAAAGGCGAAATTCTGGAATATTCTCAGAGAGAGAGCACCGCAGAAAGACAATGTGCCAGAGATGTCCTGGATCACAGCTAAACATCCTGGATCTAAAGTTGAGTAAGTGATTCCGTTCACGGAGTTCACACCAGCGTCTGTTTCATCAGTTGCTACAGTATAAAAAGAAATTCAAAGCTGGATCAACAAGTTGTGATTTTATTTACAGGAATGGTCATACACATAAAGCAATCATTCCCAGTGTTGTGATTTGTTTTCAGTTTGAATGTGTGTTGAAAAGCTTTTCCAAGAACGTTGATTAGTTTCTGAAAAAGCAGTCAAGATTGCAACAAAAAACGAAGAAAATCGCAACTGTCAAAATATCTGATACATCTGTATTTTATTAACTCACTTAGGACGGACAGTTCTGTCCCTTGTTTTTTCCCTGTGGACGGGCCATTTGTTATGGTTAGTAAAAAAAATCACCAAAAATACAAAACAAGAGATAACTCAACGAAATTTTCAGGAAGTGTTATTCATAAACTGTGTTAGTAGAATACAAAATTTCATACGATTTCTTGTGCTTGAGGCTGAAAAAATGTCCAGTTTTTTTCAGGTGCATCACAACACTCTTGCACAGAGTCAGTGGGTCCATGGCTTCACCTGCTGCAGAAAAAGTCAGTGAATACACTAAATAAGTTGAAAAAAAGGTAGATACACTCCAGGAAACTAAAGAAGATAGATAAATCACATGCCTGCTATGCACAAGCTAACTTGGAATAATGCAAAAATGGGGGCGTGGCACTCTGCTGACACACGAAGGCCAGAAGTACCAGAAAAAGGAGGCACTGTCGGAAAAAAACTTGAATCTTCACGCCAGTCGCGTAAAGGAAAGCCATTGAACTCTTGCTCACTCAAATCCCCAGTCTTTCACGGCACGCAAACGGTCCGCTCGCGTGGCGAAGTGGCCCACCCTCACCTTCATCATCACTGAGCTCCACAGACGAGTCGGTGTCAATTTCCTCTTCTCCTCGAAATTCTTCACTGGAATCACTTTCATCAGCTTCGTCATCCTCTTCTTCAGTGTCTGAACCTTCTGTTTGTAGCATTTCAATAACTTCAGTAATGCTAAAACGTTGCCAACGGGCTCGACTTTGCTCCGACACATTCGCAGAAAAACTTGTTTGAGATGCCATGTTTCTATGCAGATTAGTAAGTCAGGTGGGTTGGTCTGGTCAATCAGCCACTGAGTCGAAGTGGGTCATGGTGTGCTGCTAAACCGCTGTGCAGGCTAAGGAAGGAATGCTGACGATACTGTCTATATCTTGTTGCTGTGCACTGAGCACGCTACCACCGCATGAAAAATTGTTGAAGGCCGAAACCTTGATAGCGTTCGTTCGTACTGAAGCGTTGCGTCTTTGGAAAACGCTATAGCGTCTGTTCATGACGAGAGAGTTAACCTCATGATGTAGCTGGTATTTTCCTCAGCATTAAAGAATCACCACAATGATTTATCTACAGTAACCGTCTTCATGACACAAATCCACCATGGTTTTGTTTTGCCATATATTTCTTTTTAACTGACGCTCGATTATGACAACAAAAACCAACATCAGTTCCATTCTGTAAATTATGATTTTCCTTGAACACCTAAAAATAACAAATGTAAGTTATACACCAATTTCAGGAGAAAAAAAATGCAAGTCTTTCTGGTGAGTGATCCTCACACCACATAGTGTAGAAAATAACCAATATGTTTGTTGTCAATGACGAAGACATAATTTTAGATTTCCAGAATCTTAAGCCCATCCGATATGTCTTTCAGGGTTGGATTGACAACTACAACGGGCCAAGTGGACTCGCTATTGCAGTAAGTGTGGTTCTGTTGCTCTGTTTGTGGAGAACTTTGTTATGAACTGCTTTGGAGAGGGTTGGAAGAAGTCGGCACCATGCCAGTGGGTATGGGAAGGGTGTAAATGTTGCTGCAGGCTCTATATATAAACTCAGATCTTTTTAAGGGTCATTTTTTTTGCTTTTGCTTTTTTTTTGTCATGCTTTACACACAGACACAACAAGGTAAAAGGAAGTAAGAGGGTTGTAATAATACAAGGCACAAATGTTTTCTTTGCATGTAAAATCACAAGACTTCCAGAGACATGCTTGCGTATGCACACAAACACGCACAGATACACACACACATATACACACAGATGTCCACACACAAGTATCAACTACTCCCACACACACAAATCCTCCTACCATGTGTGTTAGTCACAAAAGCAAAATCCAAAGTATCATACAATGCATGAGCGTGCATGTACACATACACAGACACATTATCTGATGATCTCTGCTAGAATGTCTGTCTCTCTCAATGTATAAATGCATATGAGCACATTTGTGTTTGGAGTGTTGGAAGTGTTTGTAACTTATATGTTCTCATATATGTTTTGGTAATTTTGCTTATTTTGGATTTTTCTTCGTTTACAGTATTTCATTTTTTTTCTGCTGTTCTTTATTCTTATGAAGGCAGGATGAACAGAAAGGGTATGAAGCATATTTTTCAACTGCAGTAGGGTGTCATTCTGACTCAGAGCATGTGTGCATGCTCCCCGACACATGCAAACAAAAAAACCCCAGACATGCATTCAGGAACACACACACACACACACACACACACACACACACACACACACACACACTTATGAATACACACACACACACACATACTCATGAATACACACACACACTCACCCTCATGAGTACACACACGCGCGCGCGCACACACACACACACACACACACACACACACACCACATCATCTTGCCATCTTTGGCTTTGCCTCAGTGACTGTGACGATAACAAAGTCCCATCCAATCTCCCCTGTCTTGTGGCTCTGTCTGCAGTTTGGCAAAGGCATCCTGAGGTCCATGCGGGGCATGACGAGTGCAGTGGCCGACATCATTCCCGCTGACCTTCCCATCAACGTCATCATCGCCGTTGCCTGGTACACGGCCGTGGCGCGCCCCAAGCAGCTGATGATCTACAACTCCACCACTGGCACTCAGAACCCCTTCACCTGGGGAGAGATAGGTCAGTGCCTGGGGAAGACTAGAGTATAGACAGGCTTTAGGGCAACTGGGGAATATCAACCAGCTCTGTTCACTTCTAAATGCAATGTCACAAGTTTTTGTCATTGTGAACTGGTTTATTTTCTAAGCTGTGATGAACAGGTGACTCAACAATGTTGGACATTTTGTCAAAAGACGTGGAAAATAGCATTAAAGAAAAGCAAGCAAAAAAAAAAAAGAAGAAAAAAACAAATAAAAGGACGAATGGTCTGGACTGGCAGGGAGTTACTCCCCTTTACACATTATCAACCCTTGTTTGTATGGGTTTCGACAGAAGGCATTTAACATTCTGTTTCTAGACATGAGTTCTCAGACCAGAAGAGCATTTAAAACAATTCTGTTTCTGTGAGGACATGAGGTTCTTCAGAACCCAGAAGAGCATTTAAAACAATTCTGTTTCTGTGAGGACATGAGGTTCTTCAGAACCCAGAAGAGCATTTAAAACAATTCTGTTTCTGTGAGGACATGAGGTTCTTCAGAACCCAGAAGAGCATTTAAAACAATTCTGTTTCTGTGAGGACATGGAATTTTGAAATTAAAGAAATACTGACAGCACATTCACAAAGCTCCATTGTGGTAGAACATTGGTTGAAAAATAAACAATGGTTGCAAAGTGACTGCCCTTGGATGACAAAACAGTTCTGCAGAACACAAACTTCTCTGTGAGGGATATCGGAACGTTTGGTTGTTAGGACAGCATGGGTCATACAGGACCCATACTTTTCAGTGAGGGATATCAAGTGTCTATACTTGTGAGGACAACATGAGTCCTGCAGAGCCTATATTTCAATAAGGGATATCAATGTGTTCATATGTTAGGACGACATGGGTCTTACAGGGCCCATACTGTTTCAATGAGGGATATCGGTGAGTACACGAGTTATGATGACATGGGTCCTACAGGGCCCATACTGTTTCAATGAGGGATATCGGTGAGTACACGTGTTACGATGATATAGGTCCTACAGGGCCCATACTTTTTCAATGAGGGATATCAGTGAGTACACATGCTAGGACGACATGGGTTGTACAGGGCCCATACTTTTTAATGAGAGATATTGGTGTGTACATGTGTTAGGACAACATGGTCTTACAGGACGCATAGTTTTTAATGAGGAATATCAGTGCCTATACTTGTAAGTATGACATGGGACCACAGGACCCATACTTTTTAATTGAAAAATTAAACTAGACTTACGTAGAAAGGTGACGTTTAATTTGAATTATTTAGAGCCTATCGTAAGGAGGTAGTAGTTACGTGAGTATCAGCGCGCGTCAGCCAAGAATAGTCAGTGTTTAGAACTGCGAGTAGTCACTTGATACTTGGGGGGGGGGGGGGGGGGGGGGGGGGGGGGGGAACAAACTGTTCACTAGACTTACCATAGTGGTGACCTTGAACATTCAGAGCCATACATAGGGAGGGCACGTAACTCCTCCTTCCTTACAATAGGCTCTAAATAATCCAAATTAAACGTCACCTTTCTACGTAAGTCTAGTTTAATTTTTCAATTATTTATCGCCTCTCTTCAGTCATACGGAGTCACGTGAGTTTTTAGAGCATCTAGTGACTACGCAGCATTTCACATAATTGCAAAAACCAATTGCAGTCATCAATACATGTACGTCAATTTAATCTGATTCAGTACAGGTGAATATCATCAAACATAACATGTTGAACACAAACTTGGAACGTATTCTAACTGTAGTGCCTACTGGCCTGCATTCACATGCAATTAAATGCAGAATATTTGTAAACACATTCCCCAGGAAGTCTGAAATTTGCCAAGTACATGCTGTACAGAAGTCACGACTTCTTAACAAACTTGTCCAATACTGCCTGTCCAAAATTAGGTTTCGACAGTACCGCTTTCTTATAAAACTTGGTGAAGGTATTTTTGCCGACCATCCAGCCACTTTGAGGATGGTGGCAAGGCTCACTCCTTCACTTGCAGCAGCCGAACAACTCGCAGCACGCATTGTGTGTGCACCATATGTCTCTGTGTCCACTCCTGCCGCAGCCAGCACTTGTTTGACCGACCGAGAAAATGTGTTTCTGGAAATGGGAGCATGTGGTCTATGGATGGCAATAAAGAGTTCTGGCCCTTTCCTGAGCGTTTCAGTTTTCTTCCGATACAGTTGTATGTGCGTCACTAAGCATAATTTGGTGTTTTGCGAATAGGCTAGAATTTCTGCTGGTTCTGTGTGACTGCCTGGCGTAGTGTTTTTGTGTTTACTAGAAAACTGTAAAATACACTTCCTTTCACTGATATGCACATCTGTAGTTTTCAGTAGATGACGAGCATGGCCTCTTTGCCCAGTAAGAAGTGCCATTAGAGTTACTATTTTCAGTGTCAGTTGTTTCAAATCCAAAGTATTTACATCTGGAAGTGAGCACATGTAATCCAACACTACACTAACATCCCAGGTGTGTCTGTACCTTGGCAGTGCAGGTCTTTCCTCAAAAACCCTTCTGACAAGTCTGCAAATCTCTGGCAAATTACCTACTGATACTCCTCTCACTGATGGCAGAAAAACTGATAATGCACTTCTTGCAGAATTTACGGCACTATAGCTTGCCCCATCTGTAAACATGGAAGCTAAAAAATTTGCAACCTGTGGCGGTGTGGGTGATCTCACTGCCGTGCCGTTTTTTGAGGCATATTCTATCCACCTACTAATGTATGTATTGTATGACTTTTTGGTGGTGGGCCTCCAGGAGTTCATGAGAAGATCTACTGCATCAGGGGAGAATCCTTCCTGTTCAAACGTGCTCCTGATACACTGCATGCCAGAAGTTGTAGCTTTGGCAGCAGGCGGTGAGTGCAACCTGGGTGGCTGGGCAGTGTCAGCAGGGCAGGTGTGGAGGGTAGACGGACTGGTTCCTGGGTCAGCATTTTCTGTACAACCGGCCACCAGACCTGTGTGGGCCATAAGGGGAGGATGAGCCAGGCCTGTCGCTCTCTCCTTCCGTATCTTCTGTAAAACACTGGGCAGCAGACTGAAAGGAGGAAAAGCATACCATTGTAGTTTTCCCCAATTTAAAGAGAAAGCATCAACTGCATGTGCCTCTGGGTCGGCTCTATAAGAGACATAACAGTGATGCTGTTTGTTTATTCTGGAAGCCAACAAATCAATTTCAAAGGAAATCTGCAACTTGTTGACTGCATCTGTCAACACAGTACTGTCCAGTTTCCACTCTGCATCCACATTAATTTTTCTTGATTCTTCATCTGCAGCTGTATTGTCTTTCCCTGGGATGTGGTATGCACTCAGCCATACATTTCTGTCCACAGCCCACTGCCAGATAGAGGCTGTCATCTCATTACAGCTGTCAGAGTGGCTTGTGCCCATGTTGTTAATACAGGCTACTGCAGGCGCACATATTTTCTATGAGATCTGCCTGATAGCACTTCAGTGTGAAATAAGCTGCCATAAGTTCAAGGTAATTAATGTGGAAGCGAGTTTCAACTGGTAGCCACAATCCTCCAGAGCTCTGTGTCTTACATGCACATCCCCATCCTGTCATACTGGCATCTGATGTGACAGTAACGTCAAAATCTGGATGTGTGATGTCATTGTAAGCAGTATCTACATTACCTATCCACCACTTAAGCTCTTCTTTGGATTGTGGGGTCAGTGTGGTGTATCCATCAAAATTTCCCTTTGTTTGTCTCATTGCAGCTTTTTTGTTGCCTTCTAAGTGACGATAATGTAGGGGCCCAAATTTCACTGCCGGAAAACTTGCCACCATTTTCCCAATAACCTTGGCTAGTTCTCAGATAATTGATTTGTTGGCTTTCAGTAGCTGGACACAGCAGTGTTTCAGATTGTCTTTCCTTTCAGGTGTCAAAGTGACTGTCATTGTTCTGGAATCAATGATCACCCCTAGATACTGAATAACCTGGGTTGGTTTAAGAGCTGATTTCTCTTGGTGTACAATGAAGCCGAGTGAACGAAAAAGCTGCACTGTGGTTTGGATATTCTCTATGCATTCTGATTCTGATTCTGCAAGGAGAAGAGAATCATCCAGAAAGTTGGTGGAGACATGATTTTCTTGTCTCAGTTTGGCAAAAACAGGTTTCAACATTTTGGTAAATTTCCTAGGGGCAAGAGCCAGACCATTTGGCATACAGTTATATTCCCAGAGTCGGCCTCTCCATCTGAATCTGAGATACTTCCTATGTGCTTGTGCAATGGGGATGGAGTAATAGGCATCCTTTAGGTCTATAGAAGCCATGAAACAACAAGGTGTCACTAACTTCAGTGCAACATGCAAAGTATCCATTTTGAAATGGTGATAAGTAATATCTTGATTCAATTTTTTTCAAATTCAGAATCATGCGATTTGACCCATCCTTTTTTGGTCTTGTAAACACAGGCGACACGTGTTGATCGTGTACAGGTGTACAAGGGGATATAACTCCTTTTGATCCGAGTTTATTCACCTCACTGTCTATGATATTTGTTTCCACCTGGTTCAAGCCAGGTTGTGTACTACTACAAGTGTGAGGGGATAACAGAGTTTTCTCTTCAAATTCCAGTGTGGCTCCTCTTATCAGCTGTAAGATTTCTTGGTCTGTTGTAAGTGATTCCCATACGGGCAGAAAATGTTGGAGCCTGCCACCTTGAAACATATCCATCTCCGTCTCTAATTCTGCCCTTAGCTGTGCGAGACTGTGATAGTAAGCACTTACCACTTTGCTGGCTGGCTGAGTGGGCGGAGCTAAACTTGCCAGTTCCTCTTGTTGGCCGTGTTGTGCGCGCGAGCTCGCATGGCTGCCCCTTTGTGTCTAACTCGCACAGCCGCCTCTGTACCGAAGCCATTGCCCCGTGTTTCTCTGTCCTAAAAAAGGGTTGCTGCCTCTGTATTGCTGGTTTGTAGATGTTCTATATTTTGTTTTTCCCTCAGCAGCAAGAGTAGTGCCCAACCTGTCCATTTCTTTAGTTTCTTTGAGTGAAGCAGCCAAGTTGTCACCAAACAACCATTTTGTGACTGGCACAGAATCATTGCAAATGCAGTGATAGTGGGGTGCAAGTGTGAGTGAATGGCCCCTCTGTGTCCGAGTGATAGCTGATGTGATGCGTGTCCCAAGAGTGCAAGACTGTGTTCTTTTCAATGGCTGTTTTCATTTTCTTGGATGTCTGTGAGTCAGTGTTGCTTTGTGCCCTGAGTATCGTTTGTGTGCTGTCCGTCAAAGCTATTGCTGCACTTGTCAGTGCTTTTTGCACATGCGAGCTTTTGATGTCAGCTCTTCTGGCCTCTGCTGGAAGACTTTTCCAAATTTCAGTGTTGACTGGCGGCACAATCAGCGCTTCGCAGTTTTCTGGCCTTTGATACTTACCGAGCCTGTCTTTCAGTTTGTCCTCCGACAGTCTAGACTGGAAGCGTTTGTTTATGATTTGTGCTAGGGAGGAGGAGGACTGGTGGTGCTGTCTCCTCACCATCATCAAGATCTTTATCTATTTTCCCTAGCAAATCTTCATCAGAGCCAGCTGCTGAGAGCATGTCATCTACTACCTCCCCTTCAGATTCCGACTGAATTCCTTTGTGCTTTTTGCGTGCAACTTCTTCCCCTTGTGCCGGTTTTCGGAGTCACACTTTTCTACATCATCTGAATTTAACGTCTGGTGACAAAGCTCGCTTCTTGCTTTGTTGGGCTGTTGTTCACCCGAATGGCTTTGGCCAGCGATTCTCTGCAGCATGGCTTCAAGTCTATCCAAGCGGCCAGACATTTTTGCGTCAAGTGACTGCAGGTCCGCGAATGCCACAGTCGCGGCCTCTTGCCGCTCAGGGCTCTCTTCGCCATTGCGTCAGTCTCTGCTGACTTTCAAGTTCAGTCTCTGCTGATCTTTTGTCAGTCTCTTTCTGACTTACACAAGGAACAGATTACCTGTCTGCTGATCTTTTGTCAGTCTCTGCTGACTACACAGGGAACGAGATTTACCTGTCTGCTGATCTTTTGTCAGTCTCTTGCTGACTACACAAGGGAACGAGATTTACTGTCTGCTGATCTTTTGTCAGTCTCTTGCTGACTACAAAGGGAACGAGATTTACTGTCTGCTGATCTTTTGTCAGTCTCTTGCTGACTACACAAGGGAACGAGATTTACCTGTCTGCTGATCTTTTGTCAGTCTCTGCTGACTACACAAGGAACGAGATTTACCGTCTCTGCTGGATAACGCTCTGGTGTCCAGTATAAATTGGGCAAATTAGGGCTACTAGTGTGTGGGTCCGTCATAAAATTAGGACAAATCCCATCGGGTACCGGGCCCACGCATGCATATGCACGATGGCAGCCACGTAGCAAGCAGGGAACGAGTGGGGTGAAAAAAGGATGTACAGTTGTACTTACCCTCAAACTAGGTTATTTTATGTTAAAATAAACAAAAATGTACAAGTATATAACCTTCACTGATTTTTGTTATCAACTGTTTGTCGATTTTATTATTACTGTATAAGGGATCTTTAATAATTTTGTTGTGTGTCGTGTTCACTGTCCTATCCTTGGCATGCCTGGGAGCCAGCTGACTATTCTTGGCTAAAGCACACCGATACTCACGTGACTCCGTACAACTGAAGAGAGGCGATAAATAATGAGGGCTATCAGTATGTGCTGTTAGGCTGACATGGGTCACACAGAACCCATACTTTTAGATTAACTCTCCCTTTCCCTGACTCTGTCTCTCTCATTATGACTGTCAGTGTGTCTTATCTTCTGTCTCTCTCATTATGACTGTCAGTGTGTCTTATCTTCTCTCTCTCTCAGCTTTATTTATTTTTGTCTCTGCCTCTCAGTATCTCTCTCTTTCTCTGTCTCTCAGTATCTCTGTCTCTCTCTCTCTCTCTCTAGTATTGATCTCTTTGTCTGCTTCTGCCTCTTGTCTTTATGTGTGTGTGTATCCGCTCTCTTATTCCTTGCGTCTCTTCCACACCATGCAACTGACTGCCTTTCTTCCTCTCTTTGTGCCTCTGTCTTTCTCTGTAAGTGTGTGTGTGTGTCTTTATGCAACCCATAAAGTGGCAGAGTAATCAACAAGACGAGTGTGGCCAATATTGGATGAAAGCATACTCGGACACACACACGCTCTCTCTCTCTCTCACTTGTCTGTTTGTCATCCCCCCTTCCCCCCGCCCCCCCCCCCCCCCCCAACGCACGCTTGCAGGCTCATATACACACACACACACACACACACACAAACACAAAAATGCTTTATGCACAAATATCATCGTGCACTGCATGCTTCTGCCGTGGCTGATCGAAAGATGGATCAGTGAAGCAACCAATCACAGATGCTTTCTTAAGATGTACAAGTCCTGTGGGACCCTGGACAGGGAAAACCAGATGAACTGCTCTTAGAAAGTAAGAGTCTTGTTCAACCTATATGGTCATCCACGTGGAGTCAAAAGCTTTGTTCAGTGAAGGTTAAGCATGTCTCTTTACTGAAATCTTGTCACATTAAATGCAACAGAACGGACCATGGCAATACTCTGTGCTAGTCCAGTATGAATTGTTCAAGGGAGAGTGGGACACGGTATGTGGGCCTTCAGAGGCTGATTGGATAGGGAAAGATGAAAAGAGTATTGAGTTTAAAACAAAATTTACTGAAAGATAAATGACAATTGTGATGAAAGTATTTCCACTATATTCTTTTCATCAAAAGCACTAGAACATGTTTCCACCTGCTTTCTCAGTGTACCTTATATGTGTTAAGTACCTCCTCATAACCCATTGAATTCCCATCTGTGGGGATCTTTATGTTGTTTACATGCGACCTGTTGTTCCATCTCTTGTGATGGGTATATCACTTATATGTAACTGGGTATCCCATCTCTCATGATCTGCTTGTCATTAACGTGCAACTGGATGTCCCATCTCATGTAATCTGTTGTCATTAAAGGTCTACTTTAGAGATTTTTGATAATTTGTTAAAAACAGGTCTACATGTCATATAACTACAGTATGGTATTCATTTTTGAAAAAAAATCGCCGGAAGAATTTAATAGATAAAAAAACGACTTTTGCACACCTGTTCAAACCCCGCGCGGAAGACCAAAAACCATGACGTCACTTGATGGTGTGGCCGTCAGCCGCGACCTACACAACATGGCAACGCCAAGTGAAATCAACATGAGTTGCGATCCCCCACAGCCTAAAAAGTCACGAGGGGGTGGCAGATATTGTGCTGTAGGCGAGTGCAGCAGCTCAGCAGGAGACGGATATTCTTTGCACACATTTCTATCTGATCCAGATACTCGAAAGAAGTGGGTTCGGTTCGTGCAAACATGCCAGGCCGCTAAGTTCTTTTTACCACGTCAGTTCCAGCTGGACCATGGAAACGAGCCATTCCGACAATTGCCGAGCCCATTCGAGTGGATCAAAAACTTCGTCTGCATTGTGCGCGTATACTTTGAAGGCAGAGTGGCGAGCTCGTACAGATGAGTACGATAGTCGCACGTTTATTCTGTTCTTATCTATGGACAGATCACACTTGTTAAATTGAATGAACGCGTTAAGGCTTGAGGAAGGAGAATCTCCGCTCGCCGTCCATGCGTGATCACATCAAGAAGTCAGTCGGTAGCCTCCCTCGAGACTTCGGTAAAGTCCGTACGCCTTCGGAATGCTGTGTTCGGGCGTCCAGTTGGAACTGAATAGCTCATTTCCATGGTCCAGCTGGAACTGACGTGGTAAAAAGAACTTAGCATTCAAACTGATAAGGCAAAGGCCTTGCAGAAACATCCCCAGAGTCACATTGGCTGTTGCAATCATAGTCACTGCTTTTACATGATAAATTAAATTCCGAGCGAGATGTGCAAGAACCATCAGAATCGCTTTCTGTTGCCGTCGCTGACACTCATGTGACGTCATATCCAAGAGCAGTTAAGGCATGCCAAGATTTAGTTGATTACCTCCCGTTTTCTTGATTACAGGTGAAAATGCCCACTTTCGCGGATCGATTTCGTGTGATCGGGAGCGAATCGGTTGTTTATTTTACCAATTTATCAAACATTTCATATTTCTGCATAAGCTGACCAATTATCGAAAACCTCTAAAGTAGACCTTTAACATGAGACTGGATCTAAATGCAAGGTGAGACGACTGCAGGCGGAAATCTAAACAAATCCTAAATAAATGTTAGCGAACCGCCAAGAGAAGCGTGGACAAACAAGTCACAAGTCTTGAGACTCGTTTGTCCACGCTTCTCTTGGCGGTTCGCTAACATTTAAGATTTATGAGACTGGATGTCCCATCTCATGTGATCTGTTTGCCGTTAACATGTGACTGGATGTCCCATCTCATGTGATCTGTTTATTGTTAACATGTGACTGGATGTCCCATCTCATGTGATCTGTTTATTGTTAACATGTGACTGGATGTCCCATCTCATGTGATCTGTTTATTGTTAACATGTGACTGGATGTCCCATCTCATGTGATCCGTTTATTGTTAACATGTGACTGGATGTCCCATCTCATGTGATCTGTTTATTGTGAACTGGATGTCCCATCTCATGTGATCTGTTTATTGTGAACTGGATGTCCCATCTCATGTGATCTGTTTATTGTTAACTGGATGTCCCGTCTCATGTGATCTGTTTATTGTGAACTGGATGTCCCATCTCATGTTCTGTAACAATCCTGGTTTACTGTTATCGAATGTTTGAATTTGTTGTTATTGCACAAGTCAAAATCAGTTTGTTGACTTAATCTTTTTCATGTGGGATCACAGAACGTGAGCAGACAGTAACTTAAAGAATGAACTCGTACAAGGATACAGCTACACCCAGAGGCAGGCACATGCATGCGCATGCGCACACACAGACACATATACACAGAGTTCCACACTTATGCACCCACAGGCACATACTTACTCACACTCGCGTTCACATACTCATGTTCACAGAAATCTGCATATGCATAGCGTTTACTCAGAAACCATTTTGTGCGCACTGTCAACAGAGGAAGCTGTGGTGGACTCTTACGAAAAAACTCCTCTGGACTCCTGCTTCAGACTACCGACGAAGATGGTTCTCACAAACAACAGGTCTGTGCTCTTTACCCTGCTCATGTGTAACTAATTGAGACAGCATGTTGCTTGCTGAGGTCATGTTGAAGTAGAAAAGTCACTCCAAGTTACAGGAATGCTTACAGACTTTCTACAAGATTGGACTGTTCAGGAGAAGTTTAAACGTGTGGAATATCTAGCTTTTCCTCAGAGCTGTTAGCAGTGGATGATAGGAGTGAAGAAGTCACCCACTTAATCATTGACCAAGTCTTTTTTTCATTGCTTTTTGTATATATTGTGCAGATATTCAAGGTGAATGGCACTTAACAGATCATTTTGTGTTTTAAAGCTTTAAAGTTTGAACAGTTAAGTTCATTGTCAGCTTCAGGACATGCTGACATGCCCTGTTCTCTGGATGGGCAAGTGCACTGGTCATGTGATGTTACAGTTACGTCCATGACTGCCTGGTGTTCGTCAGCCACCTCATCCCCGCCTACATGATGGACCTGGGCTACAGGGTCATGGGAAAAAGACCAAGGTGAGGCTCCTGTCCACAGGGCAGACTACAGTGAAGGGTTAGAGAGTGTATCGATGAGCTATAGAGTGCATTCCCTTCTCCTTTGAGTAGGGTGCCGATTTTAAAAATCGCTTATTTTCATTGCCGATGTGCGCAGCAGGTGACGTTTCTTTGTGTCATGATGTGCGACCATAGAAAGTTCAGGTTTACTTGACTTGCACTGGTCAAGAGCAGTGTACACTTCCCTGCATCATTCTTTTTCTACAGCCATGTTTGGAACAGACCACCAGAATTAGTTCCCTTGAACAGGAAGTCACTGGCCTGAGACAGTTCCAATAGAGTAAGCCCATAAAAACAGATTAGTGGGATGCAACCTGACACCCACTTCTGTGTACAACTGCAAAAAAAATCGTGAGCGAGAGACGCTGATTGGATTGAAAATATTTTGGTCATTTTCAAGGGCGATTGGTTTATCGTTGGGTATCTAACGCTCAGATGAATCCATGCATGTATGATAACCTTTTTTTTTTCCTACTACTAAAGGAAGCATTGTATGTTCAAGATCTGACAGAGAACAGTGTGTAAACTGAACACACACACACACATATGCACAGGCAAAGCTTCCCGACTGGACAGAGGGTGAATGGTGTGAGTGAATGGCGTGCGTGTGTGTGTGTGTGTGTGTGTGTGTGTATGCGCATGTGTATGTATGATGGTATGTGTGTGTGGGTGCGTGTGAATGGTTGTGTGTGTGTGAATGGTGTGTGTGTGTGTGTGAATGGTGTGTGTGTGTGTGGTGTAGCGGTGTGTGTGTGTGTGTATGATGGTGTGTGTGTGTGTGTGTGTGTATGATGGTATGTGTGTGTGTGTGTGTGTGTGTGAATGGTTGTGTGTGTGTGTGTGAATGGTTGTGTGTATGTGAATGGTGTGGTGTGCAGGATGGTGAGGATCTACAACAAGCTGCACAAGGCCCTGGATACCCTGCAGTTTTTCACCTCCAACTCCTGGACCTGGTCCTACAACAACCTCGACATGCTGCGCCACCAGCTGTCCCCGGAAGACCTCAAGGTGACGTCGGCGACCTCCCCCCCCCCCCCCCCCCCCCCCTCTCATGACCCCTGATGTTAGGGAGGGGTAGGGGAGCAAGGGAGGGGTGAGGAAAGTACAGGACGGAACATGTCCACATGGAACTCTATACGGTAGTTCTCAAAGGGTGTGAAGGCAAACGGTAATGGAATACTGACGAGGAGGAGGCACACAGCGGTATGGTTTCTGTTGCATGAGTGAAAACTGCCTGGAATCAGCTAATATGTGTTTGGGGGACGGTTGGGGTGTAGAAGAAGGGGTAGGGGAGAAGGGGGTGGTGATGCCAATAGTTTTGGCAAGCATTGTGCATTTACACTTGCAGCTGTTTAAACTGAAAAGAGCTTTGTTGGCCCCGACACAACTTGCTTCTTTGGCTGCGTGCTAACATGACAAGGGTGCGGTGCTCCGTCATCTGCTGTTAACTTCTTTTGCACACACAGCACATATACACATACCTGTGCAAAAACCTATTTTTTTACGCTCAGTTATGATTGTAGTTTACAGCTGATTGTCACTGATCATCAAAGTGAGGTTTTTGTGTTTGTCAAGCTTTTCCAAATGTCGGTTCATTGTATACATGCAGAACCCACCCTCTCCTCATCTTCACCTTCCTGTCTCCCTCCCCCTTCCATTCCCCTCTCCCCCACCACATCCCTCGTCTTCAAGTTAGCATTAACCGGTAATGGAGGTTTGACTGTAGTTTCCTCTGAAATTCTCAGGTGAAAAGGTCATGTTTCACAGGTCTTCTATGTGGACCCCCGGCCCCTTCACTGGCCGACCTATGTGGAGAACTTCTGCATAGGCACCAAGAAGTACTTGCTGAACGAGGACATGGCTGACGTGCCTGCTGCCAAAGCTCACTTGAGAATGTGAGTACAGCATTGTTGTCCTTGCTTGTTACATCTGATAGCACATGAGTTATGTCAACAGACACTTCTGTTGAAGTTAATAAATGAGTTTGGTAAAGTGACTTTTAAGTCCTTGTGTACCATCTATATTAAACTTATTCCTTTCTTCCTGGAAGATTTGAGTCAAGGTCACAATACTTCATCATTTTAGTGGAACCTGACTGCAATTCTAAGTATATTTACTGTTCAGTCTGTAACATGTTGGCAAAATTCCTGAATGTTTATCAGAGGATACTGAAGGATTAGTAGATCTGGCACTGAACATGTTCGATTCACAATGTTAAAAGACAACATTGAAGACCTTGAGGATAGGCAAAAAAATCAAAACGAAGAATTTTCCATCAAGAGTAGAAAACCAAGAACAACATAGAAATTAAAAGATAGAGTTTGTGTGTGTTTGGAAGATTGTGTGTGCTTGAGCATGGCGGTGTCTTGGCAAAAATGAAAAAAAGAAAAAAATGGCAATGTATCGTTCTAAAGATGTGCATGTTTTTGTTTTGGGCTCATGATTTTTCTCCCATTTTTAAAATCATGTGGGAATGTGGCCATTTTTTTCAGGCTTCGCAACATCCGGTACATGTTCAACGCACTGATTGTCCTTGCCTTGTGGCGTACCCTCATCGCTCGCTCTGAGATCGCTCGCAACGTCTGGTACCTGATTGTCAAACTGGTTTTCAGTTTTGTCAGATACTTCCGTATCACAAGCACCATGTGACTGAAGCACTGTCTGTAAAGTTGGTTTTCCTGTAAAATGGTCTGGGGAAGATGACAAGACAAATATATAATTGCCCATAGCATTACAACCTTCAGACAGGGGCAAGAAATAAATAGTTGTGAGCACATATCAATTGCACGCAGGCATGCATGCACACACGCACACACACACACGTGTGCACACGCTATCACACACACACACACACACACACACACACACACAGACACACACACACACACAGACACACACACAAACAGACACTAGATCATTTTGAAAGTAATGCATTAATGAAGTAACTGATCATTACGTTTTCATTGCAGCTTGCAAGGGTGTTTACAATTCTGTTCCGATTTGGAACTGTGGGGAAAGATTCTGATATAGCGTGGTTCATACAGACAGCGTTACAGGCAATACAGTGAAATTACTAGTTTTATTTTTGAAGCCATTTCCACATAATGGGCAGCTAACATCTGTGGTCATTTTGGAACCATCGAGTACAATTTGTTAGACTATACACTGTGGGACGTAATTACCAGGGAAGGTGGAAAAAGAAAGAGAATTTGATCTCGTCATTGTTTTTGTATTAATCTAGCTCTCTTGCCTTCTCTTTCCTTTTCATCTTCGGTCATCACGGAAGAGTCCGGATGCCCAGTAACACTGTGGAAAGCAAGTAAACCATACTGGTGAACGTGGCTGTCCCAGCAGAATCCATTTCGAAGTGTTCAGATGGTAATTCAATGCAGGGTGCAATAACAGACAGCTGAGACTGAACAGCAGTGACGAGGAGCAGGTGTGGATGTCCAGAAATCCAAGTGGAGGTAATTAATCATCAGATCTATGAAATGTGCCATGGCCAGGGGGTCAGGAAATCAAAAACACTCATGCTGTTTGTCCAGTAATCTGTCACGTGCCATCTTAAACATTTTGATATGAAAATGATAAATGAACATATAAAGCCTAATTGCCAAAGCGGTTTCAGGAAGCCTGAAAATGAATAACAAGAAAAGTGTGAAAAGACATTGTATTTGAAATATTCTCAGGAAACCTGAAAATGAATAACAAGAAAAGTGTGAAAAGACATTGCATTTGAAATATTTACATATGACTGTGGGATCAGAACAAGTCATATCAACAAAGAAGAAAACGTAAAACACAACTGATTCTTCCTTCTAAATATTTCACATACTGGAACAACAGTGAAGAAACAGTAAGAACAGCAGACCCAATGGGAAGAAATGATTAACATTTTGAATCATAGGTTCATCAAAGGCAAAAAACCCTATCATGAAACAATGATGACAATTTTTTTGTTGTTGTTAACAAAAACCTATCATGAAACAATGATGACAATGTTTTTTTTGGTTGTTGTTAACAAAAACCCTATCATGAAACAATGATGACAATGTTTTTTTTGGTTGTTGTTAACAAAAACCCTATCATGAAACAATGACAATGTTTTTTTTGGTTGTTGTTAACAAAGAACCTGTTGCTCAAAATGCTTTTTTTTTTCCGCTTGCATCTGTTGTTCCTGCCTGTTTCCAGGTGTCGTTTCTGTATGTGAAGTATTTAGTAGGAAGAATCACTGGGTGTCAGCAAGGTGTCTGGCTGGCACTGGAACACTGCTGTGCTTGGTGTCTGCTATGGCCAGCTGAAGCTCTCTGGAGGTTGTCGACTGAAGTCATGGTTTCCATGTACATTGTCATTTTGTGCACCTGGCTGTTCGGGTTTTATTCATCTGCCTCACAGTGGCTCCACATTCTTTTTTCAGAGTTTTTTTTCTCTTTTTTGGAGAAGCATTAAGAAGGGTTCAGCATAACTAGAATGATGTTGCATGGCCTTAGGGTGGGAGGAGGGGTGGGTCGGGGGTGGTGGAGTGTCAGTGCAGTTCTCAGGGATTCAGCAATGCATTGAAGATCAAGTCCATGTGAAACTTGCTGATCAGGGACCATTTCTTTCCATAGCTGCTCTGGTCACTTAGGGCTGAAAGCTTTCTGAACCAAATGGTGAGGCCCTAGGTGCTGTTACCTCCCTTGAACAGATGGTAGTCTTAGAGCATCCTGATCAGCTTGTTCATCTAGATCCACATATCCCTTCAGGTCTGCATATCATGTCATGTTGTGATGATTAACAGTTCATTCCATTGATGTTCATCTTGCCTGTTGTGATTATTGTACTGGTTGGGTACCATGGCTGATTGAATGATGGCCAGATGTTAAAGCACTGAAATCGTTTCGTACAATGTTTACGCATATTTGTTTGAATGTCAGCTGTAAAAAAAAAAAGAATTGTTTCAGCCAGAAGGAAAAACAACACCAGAAAAGCTGTGAAACAGATACGCCCCTGGCCCCCTCCCCACTCCACCCACTGCACTATCCTCGCTCGGTATTATTTTCAACAGTTTTTGCTTTGCTTTGTTTTTATTCTTGAGAACATCAGTTCGGCCTGCCCTTCATTTGTAAAGTTAAGATACAGCTGTTATGACAGAATCATCATCTGATGGGTGCTGGCCATGTTAGTTGGAAAGTTGTTGCAGGACTTCGTGCCACATACTGGGATTCTCTTGTTTAGGTCCCCAGCTGTGCCTTGTAAACTGATTTGATAAATTAACCCTGGTTCGTAGACTTCAATAGAGAAAACCTGGCCCGACCCAATACCAGTGACCCGGAAGCTCTACGGAGGACTGGAGGACCTGCAACATACTGCCACCTTTGTCGAGGAGACGGGGGAATCCATCTAAAGAAATGACGAACGAGACAACAACAGACTTCAATATATGTATTTAAATTAAAGAGTGTAGACATGAAAGTGGTGCTGCTTAATTGGAGAACAGCACCGAGTATCAGTGTGGTAAACTCATGTTGAAACGAGTACCTCAGTGTTGCGATACACCAGTTATTGACCTAACCTGTACTTGTTGAATCCAATTTTGATGCATGTGAATTTTGACTTTGTGACTTTTGACACTATTCAGTTTATATGACTCTCGTAACACCATTCCTTTTCATTTTGTAAAGCTCAGGTGTATTATTCACACAATTGCCATTATGAATTTGGCTTGTGCTTGTATGCTGGCCTTAAGATTTAAAAAAAAAAGTATTTTGTATCATAATTTACCTTCTTCTTTTTGTGATGCCAGAATTGTGAATATTTTCAAATGTTTCATTGAATGCTCATGTAATCATGTTTTGTTGACAACCTGTGGAACTTTGGTATAAGGTTTGTTTGTTTTTTTTTATGTGAGAGCATTTTGGCCAGGGTGAAGATCGATTTGCACTCGGTGTTAACTGTGGAATTGATGTCATCTTTCTTCAACTTACTTGTGAACGTTTGCAGAAGTTGTCATTTCTATGCCGTCTGCCAAGATATGAGTATTAATGTGTGCACACCTGAAAGCGTTTAAGCTTTTTATTTTTTAGCAAATATTGCACCCTTTGTATTTTTGTTTTGCATGAATAAGGTTGGAGTGTGGTCACCATCATCATGTGTATTTTGAATAGAATGGAAAAGGTGGCAGATCTTGCCAGATAGTGGGAGAAAAGGTGGCAGATCTTGCCAGACAGTGGGAGAAAAGGTGGCAGTCTTGCCAGACAGTGGGGGAAAAGGTCGGTCGAGCAGGTCTTGCCAGACAGTGGGCAGAAGTGAAAAAGGTGGCAGGTCTTGCACATGGAACAGTGGGGGGAGAAAAGTGGTTGGACAGGTCTTTGCCATAGAATCCAGTTTAGGTGGGAGAAAAGGTGGCAGGTCTTGCCGGACAGTGGGAGAAAAGGTGGCAGGTCTTGCCGGACAGTGGGAGAAAAGGTGGCAGGTCTTGCCGGACAGTGGGAGAAAAGGTGGCAGGTCTTGCACAGGATTCAAATGGGAGAAAAGGTGGCAGGTCTTGCCAAGGGGAAAGTGCAGGTTTGCAGACGTGGAGAAAGGTGGCAGGTCTTGCCAGACAGTGGGAGAAAAGGTGGCAGGTCTTGCCAGACAGTGGGAGAAAAGGTGGCAGGTCTTGCCAGACAGTGGGAGAAAAGGTGGCAGGTCTGCAGACAGTGGAAAGTCGCAGTTGCAGACAGTGGGAGAAAAGGTCGCAGATCTTGCCAGACAGTGGGAGAAGGTTCTGTTCTCACCTAGATCCACATATCCCTTTGCTGAAGGATGTATACCACTCTTGCTGTCAGATCTTACAGATTTTTTTCTCTTTTAGAAATATAAGAATATGTTTTTGGGAGATGTCATGTTTGAATGATTTTTACCAAACGTGTTGAAGTGCACTTAGACTTTTCTCCATATGGAACAATTTATATTTTGTTTGTAATTGTGTACACTTTTTATTGTACTTGGGTGATTTTTGGTCTCCATAAATGATACCTTTCAAATTTGGTATTGCCTTTTAGTTTTTTTGTGTGTGAAGTTATTAATTTATTCCTTTTGTTTTCAGAATTGTGTATTTGGGGGTTACAAAGTTCCATCCAACTAGCAGTATTTGTAATCATTCTTGGTGGAGCATTGTGACATTCTGTCATAGGCATCGCTAACATTGGGAATCTCTTTTGCACACATCTTTAAATCTTAATACTATTAGTAGTAAAATCCTCAGGTGTGCAATTCCATGAAATTTCCTTTTCAGAATGGTTTTCTCTTAGCATCAGGGTTTGTACGCCCCTTGAAGACCCTTGAAAACCCTTTCAATTTCAACTGGGTCAAAAAGGCCCTTGAAAACTGCAGATATCCCTACCATCCCTTGAAATCCCCATAAAAATCGTTTTCCGATCAAAACTGACTGTAACATTTGAAGACGAATCGAAGAACAAACGCGAACAAGACTTCGGACATCGATTTTCACCTCAAATCGTGTGTCGTCTGCTTTCAAGCAAAGGGAAGCAACTGAATAGTTGGTTAGTGTTTGCGCATGCGCAGTTCGACTTCTGACAAAGAGCGTCTTGCTCCCTCATCTTCCGGTGAAGTCCAATACTGTTGCGTCTGTCATCATGCCTAAGGGAAATTGCACATTTAATCCTTGTGGTTACAGAAGGAAGAATATCGAAGCTGGATCACCTGAATGCAGAGACAACAAACATGCATTTTTCGTAAAGTGTGCAAAAAGACCGTTGAAGTTCAGGCAATGGGTGAATCGGCGGTTGCAAGTCACGGAAAGGGGAAAAAATACATGGAATTGAAAAAATTGAGTAGGCTGGTCGTTAGTCTTACGGACTTCGTTCAGCAATCATCAAATTCATCAACATCGGGTCAGACCCTTTCCTCAGTAAGAATCTCAGCCAGTCCACAATAACAGCAAGTGGGACAGATGTGTTGAAAGCTGTAGTGTTGTGGACGATTCATGCCATCAACAATCATCACAGTTTTCGATCTGCTGAAGACAACGCAAAACTGTTTGCAGTAATGTTTCCAGATTCCTTGATTGCGACAAACTATCGGTGTGGGGAAACCAAAAGTAGATATCTTGCAACTTTTGGCATTGCTCCTTTTTTCTGTCAGAACTGAAAAAAAGAGTGAAATCACAGACTGAATATGTCATGCTTTTTGACGAATCATTGAATAAGGACTTAAGAGTTGAAACAGAAGCAGCTGGACATCCATGTCAGATACCGGTCTGGAAAGCAGATTGAAAGTTTTCTTTTTCTAATTTCTCAATTTCTGTATAAAGACTTCATTTTTGATTTTTTGTATATGATATTGAGCGTGGAAAAGACTACAGAAGTGTAATCACCTTATCATCATGGCTGGATTACATGTGTAAGGTTATTATTCACTCTTTTTTTTTTCAATTGTACGGCTAAATTTGTCCCTTAAAAATTAAAATATCCCCTTTAGAAACCCATGAAAAACCCTTGAATTTTTTTCCTGTAAGGAAGTGGGAACCCTGTAGCATGTACATTCGTAAAGTTGCCGGCTGTTCCTGTTGAAATGCTTAGGTCAGACTAACGACGACATTACTGGATGTCTTATGAATCATTTCTGGTTTTCTGCACTCCCTGAGATAGCAGCACTGCTGAGAAATCAAGACAAATTTCACACCAGAAATATTAGGAATGATTCTTTTAACACGGGCCATCTGTTGAAATCTCTTGACCCTGAAAAAGCTTGTGCTTCTGTGTTTCAAAGTTTCTGTGTAAATGACCAGATTAAAAAGGTCCATTGTTAATATTGAATTAGGTCATCCATCATCAATTAAAGTTTGACTAAAACAAAATGTTAATTGCTGGTGTAACGGAATCATCTCTATCATAAACATGTCTGGCTAATGCAGTTTCATCAGCACAAGCTTGGCAAAGTGATCAGGGTGTTGACGACATTGATGGAAACGCAGATTGTGTGGTGTAATACAGTTCAAAAAGCCTTTAGAAAGGAAAGCATGTTCGAGCTAATACTTGCTTGTACATGTCTTTGCTTGCTAAGGTCAGAGAGGGGGAGGGATGTTTTCCCTGTAAACTCTCAGTTAACATCTTTTGAACAGTCGGTGCATCAGATTTTGCTCCCAGTGTTGAGTAACTGCAGAAAGTGAAAGTGCCGGATGAATATTGAGATTTCTCCCTGTGATCTGATGGCTGCAGTAGAGGTTTTGCTGGAGTTCCCAGTAGTGAAAGCATTCAAGGCTGATCAGCTTGCCAAGAATGTCACAAAGAAAGAATTGTGCTTTTGTAGTCTCTATCCCTTACTTGATGGGGAACCCTAAACTTAGGCTTGTTTCACAGACCTTTTGCAAGAACACTCACACGGATGATAAAACTATTTAAAATTCATCTAATCCTTAAAGAGTTTTACTAATGCCAGTGATGGTCGTAAAGAAGAACAAGTTTCATACCAATTACACACAATTGTATCATTTAAAAGGTGAAGAAACTCTGTGGTGCTTTCCATGTCATATCACTCGCTATAGAACATGTACTTATAGTGTTGGAGCTTGCATAATGTCAGACATTGAAACGCTATATAGCAGACTCCAAACAACCCAACAGGCATCTGCTCAGGAACAAAGGGAAGGACATGGTTAGCAGATACAAAATATCCTTGTGGGATGATGTTGAGCACAATCAGGAGCTGCAGCAGATAGTTGTCAATTGTATTGTATTGTGCTGGAGAGGTCTGGGGCCAGTGAAGTTTCATTGGGAAAGGATATTTATTATTATTACTATTATTATTATATTAGGTATTTATATAGCGCCTATCCTCGGTCACAGACCAAGCTCTAAGCGCTTTACAATAAACACACTACCTCACTCACTCTAACGCTTTACAATAAACACACTACCTCGCTCACTCATTTTTTGCAAGTCTGCTACGACTCTTTGCAGATCAGTTTAGCTGCGCGTTTGCACTTTTAAAAAAAAAGGTTTCTTTCTTTGCATATAAATGTGGCCAGCCACTAAAATATTACAGCCATCATGATAACGAGAGAATTGAAACTTTTTCTGTGTTAGAAAAAAAAACTTAACAGTATAGGCAAAGCGAATAATTGTTCAATTGAGAGTGGTCCAGGTTTTTGCCCAAAATGAAGCATTTGTCAAGGATTCTGGACTGTCAGTATACATATTTTGTCTTCTAATAATAATAATAATAATAATTTATATAGCGCCTATTCTCTATAATTTAGGGCTCTAAGCGCTTTACATTACCAACAACACACATGCATGCACACACACACACCCGCACAAGACCGTGCGCGTACACGTGCTCACGCATGACCACACACCCACGCTCTCAGACACCCGCACGCATGCACGCAAGCACTCACATCAACACGGCCTACACATACAAGTAACACAACCACCGGGCACTCACGCTTGCACGCAAAAACCCACTGAAGGTGGATTGGGAAGTTGGGGGGGGGGGGGGGGGGGGGGAAGGGGGGGATACGACTGATGAAAGAAGTTAGTTTTGACAGCAGATTTGAAAGAGGACAGAGGACATGAAGAAGGTTGACGGAAAACCTTGATTCCTGTCCATTTAGCGTTGTGGACAGTTGTGATGCTCTGTGTAGAAAGGATTACGAGTTGTTGAACACTGCAGTGATTCTTATTGCACACATGCTGTTCCATGTTACGGTTATTTAGTTCAATTTTTCTATATTCTGGCGCTCACCCTGTGTGGTGTGTGTTTTCTACTGGATTATATACTCTGCTGGACCCAGGTAACTTAGCTGATTGTAGCTCCTGTGATATTTTATTTGCACGTGTTTTGGAAGTGTGGTAAAAGTGCTGAAATGTTGGTTGATGTGCCATTACTCTGCCCCTCTCCGCTTGCTGTTTTGTTGTTTTACAGGGAGTAAAGATTTTATGTGGTTTCATGTGTGCGTTAGTGTGTTTGAGTGTGTGTGGTGGGGAAAAAAGCAAAACAGAAAAAAAAAAATCAGGATTAGGAAAAGAAGACCCCTGAAATCAACCTAGCACAGACAGGTTCTCTACCAATGTCTCGTAGGCTGGTAATTGTTCACCCTGAGACACAGAACATAGCCCCAAATTAGTTGATCAATGTGCGTTCTCAATGATTTCAAGTCAGTGTGGTGACCAGAGCTAATCCAACTTGTCCTGAACGTCTGGGCCAAGTATCAGACGATGAAAGGAGCCAGCAGTGGAAGGTTAATTGTCAAAGGCTGCTCTTAGGGACTGGCGGTTTTGACTTTGAAAGTCGGGCATGTGGACAGGGATACCGAGCCATCATTATGCCACTGGTGGGACCGCGAGTCTCTGGAGATGGCACGACTCTCACTGACCCTGCTCGCAGAAGCCAGGGTAAAAAAAAAAAGAAGTTTTCGGAATGAGATTCCCGACATAGCATTCGGCGATAAGCTCGAAGTGTCCCGAGGCCAAATACTCCAGGACTAAGGGAAGGCTCCATTTAGGACACCTACTTAATATAGGGGAACCCAGTGCAGCGTAAGAAATCAGTTCAGACAAAATGGGATCATGGCTAATGTCAATATCTCTGCCCATAACTCGGAAGGTCTTAGCAGATCTGAAACCCTTAGAGTACTGGCCTTACTTCCAGATATCTGCAGATCTTTAAAATGGTCTGTGTCCTTGATCATGGCACCTCTGCAAGAGACACCAGACTGCATGCCCCATTTGGAACAAAAATTTCCACTTATCATACACCTTCATAGTGGATTGTCTTTGGTCAGCCATGATCTTCTCCACGCATGACGGGCGGAAACGTCTTGGCTCTGGCGTGGAGAGATGAGAAGTGGGATCGGCATACCATCTCCACGTCCGTGGCTGAATCATCAGATCTTTCCAAGAGGGGAGAGAGATTGGAACCGTCACCAGTAGGAAAATCAGCAGGTTTATCCAGTTCTCTGACTACTTATGAGTGAAATCAGAATCAACAGGCATTTCTCTTCGGAAACCTTTAGGACTGCTGGAATGGAGGGGGGGGGGGGGGGGGGGGGGGATGGGAAGAAACACTAAGTGAACATCCCCTCCAAGGAGATTGACGGAACGCCCACAGTTAAGGCGAGTGGGTCTGGTACTGGTGATACAAAAACTGGAAGTTGATCTGTTCACCTGGTTGCGAACAAATCCACGCATGGGGTTCCCAGACACTGACATGCTGATTGGAAGACCCTCTTGTTTAGCATCTACTCGGTTGGAAACACCCGAGCCTTCCTGGATAATGTCTGCCAAGACATCGAGTTTCCCTGGAATGTGTCTTAGAAGAGATATTTTCAAATCCTTTAAAAAATAGGACTGACACTATAACAGATCTTTAGTTGTCTGGGGTGGGCTCTCCCTTGATCCTTCAAGTATGCTACCACTGTCGAGTTGTCGGAGCATATTGTGATCGTCTCCCCTTTCAAGAATGGGACCACCGGTGAAGAGCTAACAAAACCATTCGCATCTCTAAAGATTATGTGGTCTGAAATTTGACTCTCCGAAAGTCCATGCACTCGAGGAAGTCCAGGAAAGGTGGGCTCCCATCCGGCCTCATTCGCATCCGCACAGACCGTGTGTGTGAAGGGGAACCTGCTGCGGAACATCCTAAGTTAGCCACTGCAGACTCGGCCATGTCTGTAGGGCGTTGAAGAACGACGGGCCTAGAGGAATAGTGATGTCCCATACACTGTCGACTGGTTCCTGACCTCGCTCAGTGCCCACTGCAAGGGGTGGAGGTGAAGACGGCCCAATGGAATCAGATGCGAGGCAGCTGAGGCCATACCGATTATTGTCTGGATGCTGCAGGGCGTCAACACATGCAGAAGGGAAAAGGATTGGGCGAAGCAAAGGTTTCTAGGTCTTCCCCGCTCTCGGCTTGGAAGACAACAAGGTTTAGGTCGTCCTTGATGTGCATATCCCGAGGTGAAGAAACTCTGGGGAGGAGTCATTAAAAATCAGAAGAATGTTGCCAAGAAATGTCTCTCTGCGCTGAGTCCGACAGCCGACCAACTGACATCCACATGAACAGGCTCTCCACCAGGAAGAATACAGAAGGGATCTTGTCCGCCATCTCCTGTTTTTTCTTAAATAAAAAAAAAGAAAAAAAATCTGCAAATAGATCAGATGGGAGAAAAAGCGAAAAAAGCTGGTGACTTCTCAGTAGGACCATGGGAGAAACAATATATAATGTATGTTTGTGTGTGGTATGTGTGTGGTGTGTGTGTGTGTATATCACACGTGAATCTCCCTAGCAAAATATTGTATCATAGAAACACCATGTATGTGACATGGGAAGAGACGCCCAGAGAGCGGGCCATGGATGACAGCTAATTCCTTGGAACACTAGTGCCAGCCTGAGGAGGCCCAATGTTGGCCTAACTCAATTGCTTGGAACACTAGTGCCAGCCTGAGGAGGCCCAGTGTTGGCCTAACTCAATTCCTTGGAACACTAATGCCAGCCTGAGGAGGCCCAGTGTTGGCCTAACTCAATTGCTTGGAACACTAATGCCAGCCTGAGGAGGCCCATGTTGGCCTAACTCAATTCCTTGGAACACTAATGCCAGCCTGAGGAGGTCCAGTGTTGGCCTAACTCAATTCCTTGGAACACTAATGCCAGCCTGAGGAGGCCCAATGTGGCCTAACTCAATTCCTTGGAACACTAATGCCAGCCTGAGGAGGCCCAATGTTGGCCTAACTCAATTCTTGGCACAAAGGAAAGGAAGACTACGAAACTGACAAAAACGGAACAATGTTGTCCTTCAGTCAGCGTCCAGGAAAAAGAGGCCGTAACTGAGGGGATGCAGACCTGGAGTCCAACTGTGACGATCATCAATAGGGGAGTCAAAAGGAAATCCTTCAGACACCCCCCCCCCCCCCCCCTTTTTTTTTTTTTTTTTTTTCTTTTCTCGTTCTTCTTCTCTTTTTTCTTTTTATACCACAAAACTCCGGAAGATCGCGGAAGAGGAATTCCCGTATGGCGAAACGGCACCAAACAAAAGGATAAAACTCCATGCCCTTTCCTCAATTTCTGAAATCATCAATAATCATTATTCATACAAACAAAATCGCGACCACGAGAAAACGATATCAAACGAAGAATATTCAGCAGAAGAAAACTGGTTGAAATCAATAAGGTTACGATCAAGGTCATCCCTGCAGGAATTCCCGAACGAGAGGCCAGCAACCGCCCGCAGAATTTTAAACAAGACCGTAGTTTGTCCACTCAAATATATAAATCCGTCCGACTTGGTGTCAAAAGATCTTATTCTTGTGAATTCACAATAAATGTCCTGAGTCGAACAGCGTAAAGACGACTGTTAAATCCCGCCGAATTGTCACACCGAGTCAAACTCATAGCACAGATAGGTGAAAACAAATGTCCGAAACTTGTCCACGAGAGATGGGGACAGACACGGCAAGTAACGGACATCCAGATGAGAACGTTCTGTTTGAAAAGAAAACAGCGTCTCTTGATAACCGGAATGTTTTCTGGATAAAAGCTTCAACCAACGGCACACCGTAACGAGCGGAACGGCATGCAGTCGAGAAGAGCACTGTTCATTGTGTGTGTGTGTGTGTGTGTGTGTGTGTGGTGTGGTGAGGAAAGAGATATATAATGTCAAAAGTGTATTTTCAATCATGAATGTCAAAACATTCTATAATCTACTAAGATCGTCGTACACTGTCGAGTCCACAAATCTTGACATAATATTAGCTCAGTACGTGTGTATATGTAAAAAGAGTTTACATCTACTTGAAAGACACTGCTCCAGAAGCCACAATGATGCAGGACCTTCTAAACAAACAATAAATCTGACCACCGATGTTTGCCTTCACGAAGTAGAACAAACACCAAAATCAGTCCTGGTATCCATCTACCGATCTCGCCGACAGCTGTTTTTGCTATGAATGGAGAACGCATGAGGCTTCCGACTGGATCCCGCGCCTTTTTAAGACAAATGTGGAGCATTCGGTAGAAGGAACAGATACTAAATGTGAATATAGGCTTAATGACAGAGTTTGCGCAAAATATACTGCAAAGTACAATAATAACGAAGTAGAAGTCTGGTGAGACGAATGGACTATCGGAAACTGGAAAACACAATGTACTTTTTTTTTTCGAGTAGCCAAAAAATAAATATGAGATGGGGAACAAAAAAAACAATAGATCAACCAGCCCATCAGTCAATTTTTGACAACCGATAGATGATTGAAACTATCAATTTCATTTACGGGGGTGAAAAGCAGTAGGAAATAAAATGTAATCCTGTGTAAAGGCAAATGTATAAATTCATGTCATCCTCCACACATACTCGCACATACACACGCGCGTGCACATACTTGCTCATTTTAGAGATCGATCAACATTGTTTTCCAGTGTACATTTACAGGCTACCCTACAAAATACAGATTGGGGTTTTAAGAACGGACAGCAATCTACAGTCGCTAATAGACACCATCTCTGGAACAAACTTCCGCCAAATATCATTTATGTGAACGGCTTTTGATTCAAATCCACTGAAGACTTCTAGCGAAGAAAACAGCACTAAGCATGACAGGAAACGTCCACAAGTGGATCGCATTGATCCTTTTTGTCAGAACGTAAACAGTCGGTCGATTACCAATGGGATGTGTTCAGAAAAGACAAAGGAACACAGTGGCATTCCCCAGTGGAGTTTCCTAGGTCCAGTCCTCTCTGTCATTGTCATCAAGGACCTACCAAACAATGTCAACAGCAGTATGAACAAGTTTGTGATGACACAAGCTCTGCAACAGAGCTGACGCTGTGGTGGATGTCTTGGAACTACAAGAAGACTGGCGTAGGTTGCAGGAATGGTCAGACAAGTTCCATCCACATAAATGTAGTAAGCAAGCCTTACACTTAGAGTGCACTTCCATGCCTTCCCCTCTCTGTCTCGTCTTTTTTCCCCTGTAACTTTTCCTCTTTCTTTTTTTTTTGTGGCACTTTTGCTGCTGTGATGGTAAACGGGTTCTGCTTGTTTATTCTTTTTTGTGTAGTGATATTTATTTGCTCTTGAGCTACCTGGTTATTTCTGCGGCGAGAAATCCACAACTTTTGATTCTTTTATTCCTGGTATCTTCGAGCCATGCGGACTATGATTCAAATGGAATTTCAGTTAATTCCTTCCTTCCACGGAATTATCGTTGCCGGTATAAAGATTTATGTTGTAACGCTGGATTTCAAAAATTGCATTTAGGGATGGGGGGAAGGGGGGGGGGGGAGACAGAGGGAGAAAAAAAACATGTACTGAGTGTAATGAAACTTGTAAGGGGAAAATCTGATGTTAACGACATGAAAGTGGACAGCACAGAACACGACAGGCTGCTGTGATGCGGAGAAAGATGTGAATGTGTGTTGACCTGAACTTTCTTTTAAACAGACCACGTAACATGCTGCATAGCAAAACCAAACGGCACACTAAGCATCATCATCAGATCTTTCGAATACCTATCAAAGAACTCATCCGTGCAACTTTTCAAGAGCCCAGTTTTAGAACATGGACGTGGCATCTGGCAAACAAACAAAACCTACGTGTTAAAATCGAAGACGGTCAACGTCGAGCAACCAACCAGTTAGTCTATCTGAAAGACAAGCCGCGTGCAGAGGCTAAGGACATCGAGACTGCCATGTATTGACCGCCGAAGACGTAGAGTCGATCTTATTGAATTATACAGACCTTACATAGCTGTGACGATTTCCAAGCAGCTTTTGATCTAACCACCCACAACAGCCCTTTGGGGAAATCTACTCAAACCTCATGAAAAGCGGCTCCGACGTACTGTTAGAAGTTATCTATCAAGCCGTATAATCACCACCTGAAACAGTTTGCACAATGAAGATGTTACAGCACCATATATGAACACTAGAGTCGATTAGAACACTGGTGAAATTTGCCAACAACAGAGGCCAGCTCTCCAGCGTGACAAATTGATATGGCGCTCAAAACAAGGTGTAAACGTGTAAGTGCCAACAAGAAGACATTTTAAGAGCCCTCAAACATTACGTATGTCAAGTAATGTCAATACTGTACCCATAACAAACAAGCGTGAAATTGTTCAGTTTCCCTAATGCCAAACCATAACGGGGTAGTCGATTTGTATTAGTAACCCAACATCTTACTGACGCCAAGCTCATTGAAACCATCCTCCTCATTCCGCCTTGGCTTAAGGCTGTGTCAGGCCAACTGACATCGGCTAGAACACGAAGGCTACATCAAAATGTTGTTATACTCTGCATAGTTATGCGGGGATTGTCTTCAGTTGTGACAAGCTCCTAGCATAAACATTATCAGTCTCCAAACTCCCCGAAGTCGGAGTGTGGCTGCCCACGTGGCAGGGTAATCAAAAACGGTCACACACGTAATGTTCTCATCCCCAGCTGATGCATTTTGTACCATAGTGTTCAAGTAGTTCGGCTGTCTGGATGATCCCTAGAGTCTTTTAGCCAGGGTACGACAACAACAATCCTCATTGCCCATCCATCCCCTTGGAACACATACAGTCACCAACAGTGCTGCTGGGCCATCTGGCCTGGGCCTTCCTATCCATCATCTGCTGAGCCATCTGGCTTGGGCCTTCCTATCCATCATCTGCTGGGCCATCTGGCTTGGGCCTTCCTATCCATCATCTGCTGGGCCATCTGGCCTGGGCCTTCCTATCCATCATCTGCTGAGCCATCTGACCTGGGCCTTCCTATCCATCATCTGCTGAGCCATCTGACCTGGGCCTTCCTATCCATCATCTGCTGAGCCATCTGACCTGGGCCTTCCTATCCATCATCTGCTGAGCCATCTGACCTGGGCCTTCCTATCCATCATCTGCTGAGCCATGTGGCCTGCATCTGCTGAGCCATCTGGCCTGGGTCTTTCTATCCACACGTCGTAAGGTGTGTCCAAACTGTCTGCTGTCTGTCTGCTTCAATGTCCCTACGCCTGGCGTTTCCTTGGTCAGCCTCGCTTCCGCTTGCCTAGGTGGCTCCACTTCAAGGTTTGTCTGTGACGGTTCCTGAGGAGGGTGTGCTCGAATTCGTCCTCTTCTCTTTGTTTGGTCGTTGATTGGGAGCCGGTGTGTTTTCTGCCAGCGGTCAATGTTCCGATAGAGTCTGGCCAATGAATCAGTCATTCAACGTCCATTGTGCGTCCAAGTGGTGGAGATAAGCGATTGCTCGTTCTTCGTTTTCATGTCCGGAATGTTATCTTGCCTGAACAAGACCAAAGAGGTCGAAACGCGTTGTGTTTTGTCGTGTAACTTTTTCGTGCCCTTTTCCTTCTGAATCTAAAGGAGTTTTCTCAGATCGATGCTGATGAATTAATTCACTTTCTTGATGGTTCTCTTGCTTGTCCTCCACGTCTTTGCTCCATGCAGTAAGACTGACTTCACGTTGGAATTGGTCAATATTTTATTTTCGCGGCAGGCTATGCCAACTTGTACAGAGCTGTCTTTTCTTTTCTCATTTTTTTTTTTGTAGCTGAAAAAGTGCTCTTGCCTCAGCTGTCGACCTTCCGACACCCACATCTGCGAATAATCGATATGCATAGGCTTTAATGCCTGTCATTGCTGTACTTTTTGTAGACCAGTCTACTGAACACTTATATACTGTTCAAAAAAAGTTAAGGACCAACATTTCACTGACTTATAAAAAAGAAAATTGGGAAATGATCAATCTCCAAGTGTAACATGAATTTATTGAATATGTGAAAAGTGTGTAAAGACAATGACAAGTCCGAGGAATCAACAAACTGGAATCGAGCGCAGTACAAACACACCCACTCCCAAATTTGAAAGTCACAGGAGGAGTGTTTGTTAAATGTCATGGTTAATAACGTGTGTGTCCCCCGTTATTGGCAAGGCATTCAAGGCAGCGTTGTCGCATGGAGTTCACCAGTGTGCGCAGAAAGGCCTGGGGGACAGCAGCCCACTCCTGCTGGAGTGACTCAAACAGCTGACTCAGGTTAGCAGGAGGAGGACGACGCTGCTGCAGTCTCCGGCCCAGCTCATCCCAAAGATGTTCGATGGGTTCAGGTCTGGGCTGTTTGTGGGCCACTGCATTCTGTTGACACCAGCAGCTTGGAGAAACGTGTTTACTGCTCTGGTGCGATGGGGCCGTGCATTGTCGTCTTGAAAGACTGCCTGAGGTCCAAGCTGTTGAAGGGCTGGCAGCACCAGGGGTTGCAAAATCTCTGTTTGGTAGCGAACACCATTCAAGTTCCCTGCCACATTGTAGAGAACCGTTCTGCAGCGTGTGCTTATGCCGCCCCAAATCATAACGGATCCCCCACCATAGCGGTTCCTTTCCAGGACAGCTGCTTCTGCAAAACGCTCCCCACGGCGTCTCCAGACCCTGTTCCGTCTATCGGTGGGATCCAGGCAGAACCGCGACTCGTCTGTAAACATCACGTTAGCCCACTGTTCATGTGTCCATCTCACGTGCTGCGTGCACCATACTCGCGTGCTGCTCTGTGGGCATCAGTCAAACGACGTCTTATGGCTGGTCGTCGAGCACGGAGGTTAGCGGCGTGTAGGCGGTTTCGTATGGTCTGATCACTGACAACAGTGTTGGTGGCATCTCTAAGGCGACGTCTGATGTTTGCACTTGCTGTTCTTTCTTGTGTGGCCTGCCTTTCAATGTATCGGTCCTCTCGTGGTGTTGTTATTCTGGGTCGACCAGAGCGTGGTCGTTCTTGCACTGTTCCTGTGTCTTGAAAGAGTTGTCTGAGTCTGATAACAACAGAGTGTGATACCCCAAGTCTCCGTGCCACTTCCCGGACTGCAACTCCTTCTTGGAGCCATCCTATTGCTCTTCCTCGATCCAGCTCGTTCAGTCTTCGACGTGGAGGCATGCTGTTGCACTGCATTTTTTGCCAGTACAGTGGCTTTTAAAGACATTTGGTTGAACATACTTTATGACCTACAGCCTGATTTAGCTCGTGCTTCACATGATTTTGATTCAGCACATGCTCCTCGGATCCCAAACACATCAGAAATTCACCCCAATTTGTTCCAAAAATGACAAGTCGCGACACGTTTTTTCAAGGCGCGTGAGAAATGTGTGCCACAAAATTGCAGTTGCCGCATTCACTATCAATTTGTGCGTGTGGTTCAATTTGTTTGGACCAAAAAGGCGGTACAATTGAATTTTTGTGAATTTTAAAAAGTTTTTGTGCATTCTCAATGTTGGTCCTTAACTTTTTTTGAACAGTATATATGAAGTTCTGTTTAATACCTCTTGATAGATCTGTGGCTTTTGTAAAGCAGTTTGAGGGGTCGGGAGCGCTGTAGCAAGATCGAACAAGTTTTGAGAGGTTTAAGAAAGAAAACAGAATCATATGCTACAACAAACACCGACAAAATGCCTTTCCGCTTTTCCACCCCCACCCCCTCATCGACTAAAACAGCTGGAAAACAGGAACCACCTAAGTCAAGAACATCGTTTTTTTTCCGTGCATAAAGTGACCCAATTTTCTTGTAGTTTCAATCAAACACGGTCGCATTCATTTTGACAATGAAGTTGTTCACATCCGCCGGAAGTATACAGAATTAATCACATTAAAAAAATCAAAAAAAAATCAACGTGACATGTAGGAGCCGTTGGCCCATTAGAACGGGTGTGAACGCTTACTTAAATGCTCAAACGTAATCATGCTTACAGCTGGTACAGCGCTGGATGTACTGATGTAAAGCGATTTTATTAAAAAAATGTATTTGCCAAGGTTGTAGGTTTTTTTAGTATTTGAATGGACCCATACCGCACGCGCACGCGCGCACGCACGCAAGCACGCGCGCATACACACACACACAGAGCACGCACTCGCGCGCGCGCGCGGTGTGTGTGTGTGTGTGTGTGTGTGTGTGTGTGTGTGTGTCCGATTTTTCCGGGCTCATGCCTCTGGTATTTCTAACCACAATTTTTTTTTTAATTAAAAAAAAAAAAAATCGGTATTTTCCAATAATATGAGACGGGGCCTCCGAGAATCTGACGATGACAATTATGCCTATTCTCGGGTTATTTCGTTTGTTTGTGAAAAATTGGTTGTGACGCGGTTTCAGCCGAAATGTTCGCTGAAATCATTCTGCTAAAAGCTGACGGGATGAAACAACCTCTCGGAAAGCCTCTAAAGAAATTCAAATCTACTGGTGCGTAGATATACAAGTTTACTTGTAATGTATCCTCGAAGATAGATTACAGTACAGGAATTCACAGTCGTTACACACGGACCCATGTATCTGTTAACCCTTAAACTCTATTCTAATTCTATTCTAATTTGATATTTCGTGATACATTTAATTTCTTCACTTCACTGAGTCGCTATGGAGGTATTTTTGTTAATGTCCATTTGAGTTGCTGTTCTAGCGAACTTTTTTTTTTAATGTCAAACTTCAATAAATTTGGCTCAGGACGACCTTCAAGGTAATAACACGTTGAAATTTGCGGACTCAATAATGTGCGTGTAGCATAGCGTTGAGACGAATCGCCCTTATCCATTTTAAGAATTAAGTCTCCGTTCAGCAGAGATGACTAACTGAAGGTAAATGTTAAACAATTAAGTAGTGGGGGAAAACAAGTGCAGGCTAACAATTCTTCCATTATCACAGTAATGATTTGGCAAAGGTTTGAAATTTAAATTTAAAAAAAAAAAAAAGGGGGGGGGGGGGTGTTGAAGATGAAGGAAATGGGAAAATGTATATTATATAATATGAAAACCCTTCACTGAAGGTAAATGTTCCTTGTTAAACAGTCTGATGTGTTCCATAGAACACTAGCATTTTAACCCGACACAGCCTGGTTTATAGCTCCCTCACTGCATCCCTCCTCCCCCTTCACCTTCCCCTCCCCTTTTCGTTTTTGATTTCTGGCACTCCGTCCATTCACCAGTTTTGCTAAAGCCCTATACTGATGATCAAAGGGAGACAACAGGAAGAAATTGAGGGGGGGGGGGGAGATAACTCAATCACGGACAGAATCTAATGTAAGGGAACAAGAAAGGGTGGAGGAAGGGCTGGGGGCGGGGGTGGGATGGGGGTGGAGGGTCAAAGGGGGAACGAACCCACGGGAAACACCTGAACAGCGGAAGAGAGGGCTGAAAGGCCTAGGCACGGTCACTTATCTCCCTTCTTCCATCCCTCGCCTCCTTCTCCCCTTCTTCCGTCTCTCTGGTCGCTTTCTCTCCCTCCACAGCTGAAGAAGGGAATGAGAGAGCTGGGATGGGGACAGTTTACCCACGTCACATACACAGTGTAACGGAGACAGAGATGGAGGTAGCGAGCGGAGGAGGTGAGACATGGATTAAACCACACACACACACACACACACACACACACACACACACACACACACACACACACGACAGGTCAGATCTTACGCACCGAGTAAATTTTTCGGTCAGTGGTCTTACCAGAGACGGTCATTGACTGTCAATTCATTGCCATAGCGTTGTACAAGCCCTACCCCGTGTCAGTGCAAATACCGACTTCGAACATTGAAAAACTACGTCTTTTCCTGGAATAATGACGTTGATGGTAAATCAGTTTGGTTTTGTTTTTTTTTCTCAGTGTCAGCAGCATTGCATATTAATGTTTAAGAGAAAGAAAAAAAACAAACAAGCAAACAAACAAAATGAAACAAAACTTTAAAAAAGCAAAAAAAAAAAAAGAAAAAAAAGAAAAAAAAAAAAAAAAAAAAAAAGAATAAAGGAAGAAAGAAAGAAAGACAAACGGCACTGATCAGAGAGAGGAAGAGAGAATTAGGGAGAGACAGAGCCGTCACAATGAGCTGACCTTAACAAAAGCAAAGCAGCAGAGGAGGAAGATGCAAGGGGGCGGGGAGGATGTCGGGGGGGAGGGGGGGGGGCAGGGGGGGGCTGAATGACGCAATCTCACGAGTGCGTAAGACTTCCGTGCAGGCTGGCATCTCGGCCATGTCTTACGGCGCCGGTGAAAGGCCCTGCGTCTTGCCCAGTGTCTTCCGCAGTAGCGCGGCAGTTTGGCTAATTAATGAAGGCTAATTGCTCTAATTTGGAGAGTATTCACGCTTGGGAATTTCACTCCCTGGCCTGAGCAGGATATTGAAGGTAGCGTACACTTAATTGCGTGCCGATGAGCACAGCGCTTGGACGTCATGCTGTCCGCTCCCCCACCCCCCCCCCCACCCCCGCCCCTCGTCCTCCCGCATCCCCGTCCATCTCCGAATGAAAAGTACTAAAAAAAAAAAATACAGCATATGTGTCATGATAGATAAGACCTTTTTGTGCGGCGAATTCAAAGATGTATAGAATGTAGCGGCTGTCTATATTTCGATTTTACTCGTTGCAGAGTGTCTAAACTGATATACCGTTTCATACTTGTATATCAGTATATGTTCACAGTTCAGTTCAGTTCAGTGATTTATTTAATGTCTTTTCATCGCCAGATGATATTAGACACTTATTTAAAGAAAAAAAAACTCCACACTTAATCATCCACGTTAGTACTTTCAAAGCTACATCTGATATATGCATGCTTACATTAGTGAAATACCCTAGTATTGATCTTTATAAAAAATTTTGCAACCGGTGACCGCGAAATAACCATGGCAATTTCAGCAACATGGGAACCATATAAGACAGTACTAACTTTATCAAAGTTTGTCATCTCAATACCTTTCTCCTGATAGAGCGAGGTCAACACTGAGCATTCAAACAAAAGATGATGTACAGAAATGTTTTCTCTGCAGACACAAGTAATACCATGAGAATATTTAGTGTTCCAAGTATTCAGTATGTGTGTGTGTGTGTGTGTGTGTGTGTGTGTGTGTGTGTGTGTGTGTGTGTGAGTGTGTGAGTGTGAGTGGTGAGTGAGTGAGTGAGTGAGTGAGCGAGCGCGCGTACGTGAACTAGTAAGGTTAGTGGGCCAGACAGATAGTATGAAAAAAAAAAATCTGTCCTACTGTGCCTCTTATCTAATAAAACATTACAAGGTGTGACATCTCTGGATTACACGCACGCACGCACGCACGCACGCACGCACACACACACACACACACACACACACACACACACACACACACACACACACACACACACACACGAACCGTCTATATTTGAATGTTAGTAAGACGGAGATGGTAACTGATTTTCGAAGAAACCCAGCTCCTGTCCCTCACTTGTATATCGAAAACACCAAAGTGGAACGTGTAAGTGAAGATAAGTATCTGGGTGCTATTTTAGATGATAATCTGAATTTCAATTCAAATACTCTATCTACAAAAAATGCCAATCTAGAATATACTGTCTTCAGAAACTTCGGTCTCTTGCTGTTAAAAAGGCCATCTTGCAATGTTTTTATTGTTGCTTTGTAGAATCAGTGCTGCCCTTTGTTTTTTTTTAATGCTGGTTTGGAAATCTTAGTGTGAAAAACAAAAACATTTTAAACAGAGTGGTGAATACATGTGGAAAGATTATTGGTAAAAAAAACAACAAAGACAGATGAATTGTATGAATGTCGTGTCACACAAAAAGCTCTGAACATTGCTGCCGACAGTTATGTCTTTTCAAAAAACCACAATGTTCTACCATCTGGACGAAGATCCCAAATTCCAAAATTCTAAACAACTAAAAACAGTTTCGTTCCCAATTCCATCAAACTCCTGAATCAACACTGAACTTTCGATAAGATCCGGTTCAGAAAGCGGGTTTCTATATCATGTATATGTGTGTGTGTATTATTCTGTGTATGTGAGTGGGTGGGTGGCTAAGTGGGTGGGAGGGGGGGATGGGTGGTTGTGATTTGTTAAATGTAGATCCACAGACATGTTTTTATTGACACTTTTAATTTCTCTTTGGAGATAATAAAGTGTTCTTGACTTGACTCGACCTGACTAATTTGAACAGCCCTTTTCAAAACAAGAAATAAATCCCCTGCCGTAAACTACAGTCCAGCAAGTCATCCTGCAGGCTGTACAACGTTCTGGTCTTCTGTTAAGAGACGCCATCGTCAACTATATGAATGACAATGACTTAGTCTTTGAGTGCCAGCATGGCTTTAGACCCGGACATACTTGCATAGCACAGCTGGTAGAAAGTAACGAACAACTTGACTTTTCGAAAGGCTTTAGACACGGTCTCGAATAACCAACCCCTTGTTAAGATCCAATCATATGGAGTAATCTGGCAATATTTCAACATGGATGTCAGATTTCCTTAAAAACAGAAGGAAAAAAGTGTTAGGTTGGGAACACACTCCTTAGAAATTGAAGTTTTAAATGGTGTGCTTCTGGTGAGTGTGTTTGGGCCTATTTTGTTCATAACTTTAAAGATTAACCAAATGTTCTCATTAGTTCTTGTAAACAATCTTTACTGAAGACACTTAAATTATAACCTGAGCAGCTATAATGACGTGTTGCAGTCAGACATAGACAAGTTAACTGACTAGACAGATACATGGAATCTGTATTTTAATTGTGAATGTGCAAAACACTACATGTCGGCAGAAACAGTCATCGTAAGGACTATCCGATGAGGCTGTCTCATAAACAGACGATTATTAGCAAATGTTCAGATGAAAAAGACCATGAGGTTGTTTTGACGAGGACTTAAAATTTGACATATCATGCATTAATAATGCAGTTTCAAAGGCAGAATGCCTGGGTTTACAAAAAAGAACATTTTCATACATGAACAGCATTATATTTGCTAGATCTGAATTCTTGGCATGACCAAATCTGGAACTTGAAAATATGACTTGGCATCCACTGTGTAAAAAGCAGTGTGTGGCTATGGAAAAAGTTCAGGGAAAGGAAACAAAACTTGTACGTGGTATGCATAATAGAATAAATAAAGAAAAACCGAAGATACTTATATTAATATCTCTGACATTTCTAAGAATTACATGTGACCTACTACAAGCATATGAAATACTTAAAAGGATACACAACTCAGAGCCAGAGAATTTTTTCCACAAAAAAATTTTCTGACACTGCAAGGAATGCCACTGACAAACATGAACTTTTTAAGGGCTGATATTTGCAACAACAACAAAAAAAATTGCTAGCAAACTACATTAACACTTTCACAAAATCCCCTGAACAGGAAGAAAGTAATAAGTACCCAAAAATTCTAAATGAGAAATGACGTGATACACACTATCTTCATGTGATTTACTGACTTTTTTCCTTTTACAACTCCTGAGCAACGTGGCTAGTGTGGGAGAAGGTGAGGAGAGCTGTGAAGGGGGGTGGGAAGGAGGTGGGGGCACGTGCACATTTCTAGTTAAATTGTGAGCGGCCTACTTTCACAAGTATGGCGTGGAGCTGTGAAGAACTGTATTAAGTGTTTCCGGATACGGAAACGACAAAGCAGGCTGGTACACCCACCCACATCTGTGTGTTGCTTCCGTAACACTGGAAAACTGAAGTCGATGATTTTATGAGTGAAAGAGGATGAGGGGGGGGGGGGGGGGGGGGGGGGGGGGACCGGGGATGGGGGTAAGTGGAAGGGGTAGGAGTTGGGTTGTTTTTTGTTGTTGTTTTTTTATAATAGGGGCCCCTGTATTGAAAACCCGCTAGACAACATCCCTTTGAAAGAGACCTTCTTCCCTCAAATACTAAGGTAGAATTAGCTTAAACTGTGGTGCTGGTGGGGGATGGGCAGGTAGGAGTGGAGGGGGTTGGGGAGGGTGAACTTCTAGTCAAAATCACTCTATTTTTTTCACCTGAACAAAATACAACAGCTTAGTAATAGTAGTAGTAGTAGTAGTAGTTGAGGGCTGGCTCGAAGCCTAGGCCTTTTGGCCTTTTAACGCCCCATCTTTCATGTGTTTAGCTTTTTTTGTGTGGGGGGGGGGGGGGGGGGGGGGTGGCGGGGGGTGTCTGAAAAGCATGCCTTATTACTTATACTTTGAGCAAATATGCATCAGTCGATTTCCTGAAATAAAATTTTGAATTCAGAGTCATTCTCCAGCAAAAATATTTTCAGTTTGTTAATGCTGTGAGTAAATTTAATTTCAAAACGAATTGCATTCCACAATTTTACAACTCTGTTCGAAAAACAGAACGTTAGTATTTCTTTGTTTAACAAAAATTTTACCTACTGAATTCCTTGTTATATTAGCTTTGGAATGGGAAAAAAAAATGTTTCAACTAATAAATCATCCATCCCATTCATTATTCTGTACACCTGTATTAAATCCCCCCTAACCCTCCTACCTTTCAGAGAGTGAAGTTTTAAGAACTTAAGCCTTTCTTCGTAACTCATATGTATACATTCTGTAAGAAACCTTGTTGCCCTAGTTGCTTAAATTATGTTTGGAAACCGAGTGACTATGTCACTGTAGGCAACTGGGTTTGTCATGTGTTGCCTCACACACACACACACACACACACTCACACACACACACACACACACACACTCACACACTCACACACACTCACACTCACACTCACACACACTCACACTCACACACACACACACACTCACACACACACACACACACACACACACTCACACACACACACACACACACACACACACACACACACACTCACACACACACACACACACTCACACACACACACACACACACACACACTCACACACACACACACACACACACACTCACACACACACTCACACACACACAAACACGCACCGCTGCAGTCCTTACACACTCCATGACAACAATGAGAAAAGAAAAAGTGGGAGAGGAAGATGAAGGCCAACTGTTCCGAAGTGCCGAGTACTCACATAGAACAACCCTGGAGGTGACTGCACAGAAGCATGGAAAACACTCCTTCATCTTGCTTGTGAATCGTGCGAAGAACCAGACGGAAAACTAGTCACACAACAACAACCGGAAAATGCTTCAGCTAGCCAACAATTCGTCGCCACAGTTTCCAACTAACTTCAAAGGTGGTTGAGGTGGTTGGCTAGCACGACCCGCGGATCGCTACAAAACACTGCTGTCGTTGAGTTTTGCTCACCGCATGCTTGACCTGCACGTGACTTTACTGCACACGAACCCCCCCCCCCCCCGGCCAATAGATGAATGGCAAATTTTGGCAGCACCAATCAGGATAAAGCTTACAGAAATGTGCAACTTACGTGGCCCGACACGTACATCAACATTTGTATAAACAAATGACGGATGAAAGTTTAATTAAAACTGTAACGGATTCGACTTTTTCTCTAATTTACAATTCTTTTAAAGTTTTCAATACTAATCAAATAATTGTCGTCATTTAGGATTGGAAGCCCCCCCCCCCTCCCCCCCCCAGCCCACGCAATACAAAAGGCAGGCCTAACATTATCTGTTAGCATCGCATCTCGGCCTTTTGGTGAGGATCAAAGTCATCTGTTGGTGTTGTGATGTCTGACTGACTGTCTGTCACCAAGTCCCAGTTCGAAAGCTGACTTCTCAGCCAAATTGTAGACACAGGCCATAGAAATAGTTAACAGAAGAAATAACAAAAAGAACACACACACTTATTTTTTTCAACTTTTTTTTTTCATTCTGTCCCCAGCCCTCAAACCCATGCCCTTCAATCATTTTCATAGGAACTGAGAAATCGTTCACCCGTGCTTTCCCCCCCCCCCCCCCCCCCCCCCCCACCCCCCCAATTCCATGCTTATTTCCGTCGTTTGTTGTCATTCTGCATCAAGAAGACCAATAGGTCAAGGCTTAACGACTACCGGATTTAAGGTCAAGGCTTGTTTCTTTGATGTTTGTTGTGTTTATCTGGCGGTTCAAGGCTTGTTTCTTTGATGTTTGTTGTGTTTATCTGGCGGCTCAAGGCTTGTTTCTTTGATGTTTGTTGTGTTTATCGGGCGGCAAGGCTTTGATGTTTGTTTGTTTATCTGGTGGCTCAAGGCTTGTTTCTTTGATGTTTGTTGTGTTTATCTGGCGGCTCAAGGCTTGTTTCTTTGATGTTTGTTGTGTGTATCTGGCGGCTCAAGGCTTGTTTCTTTGATGTTTGTTGTGTTTATCGGGCGGCTCAAGGCATGTTTCTTTGATGTTTGTTGTGTTTATCTGGTGGTTCAAGGCATGTTTCTTTGATGTTTGTTGTGTTTATCTGGCGGTTCAAGGCATGTTTCTTTGATGTTTGTTGTGTTTATCTGGCGGCTCAAGGCTTTGATGTTTGTTGTGTTTATCTGGCGGCTCAAGGCTTTGATGTTTGTTGTGTTTATCTGGCGGTTCAAGGCTTTGATGTTTGTTGTGTTTATCTGGCGGCTCAAGGCTTGTTTCTTTGATATTTGTTGTGTTTATCTGGCGGTTCAAGGCATGTTTCTTTGATGTTTGTTGTGTTTATCTGGCGGCTCAAGGCATGTTTCTTTGATATTTGTTGTGTTTATCTGGCGGTTCAAGGCATGTTTCTTTGATGTTTGTTGTGTTTATCTGGCGGTTCAAGGCTTGTTTCTTTGATGTTTGTTGTGTTTATCTGGCGGCTCAAGGCTTTGATGTTTGTTGCGTTTATCTGGCGGCAAGGCTTTGATGTTTGTTGTGTTTATCTGGCGCTCAAGGCTTGTTTCTTTAATGTTTGTTGTGTTTATCTGGCGGCTCAGTTGTTCAACCTTTTTTTCTTTTATCGTATTATGTCGAGAGTGAGCCTGCAGATGCAAATCTATTTAGTTATTCATTGATCCTCCGGGTACCAGCCGCCCTGGCGAAGTGGTTTGCGTCGCAGACTCCCGGCTGGGGCGTTATGGGTTTGATTCCCATCAGAGCCATTAAGCTAATTACCAGATTTTTCTGCCCTGACCGGCTCCTACCTAGAGCTCAGTTTGCTATGGACTCAACTGGTAAAACTGGGACCACATGGTCGAATTTCATGCACTTAGTGGATGCGTCTCTGAGAGTGTTGATCAAATTTCCTGGCCAACACTGCAAGTGTCTGTATTTCTCGGGCCTAGTTGACCCTGGGATATATTATGAGAGTAAGACTAGAGCAGTCCCGTCATGAAGTCTCAGACCAGAACGGAAATTCATGCATCATCTTCATCATCCTCATCGATAAGCATTAAAAAAAAGTCTCAAATTTTATGGCCCTCTATGCCTTGCACTCTCGGTGATCTGTTTCGACTGCCTCTCAGACTGCCTGAAACTTCATGCGTTCCTTCCTCTAGCTTAATGAAAATTTCACAACAGCAGAGATAGAGAGGGTTTTTTTCCCCCCTGTAGGTCTACAAAATCATAAACAAACTGAGAGTTTCTGTTTTCCTGGACCAAAAAGTCGATTAATAACAACAAAATGCTGATGTTTTCATTATTGGCGCTTGTCCAGTATTGAATGTAGTTCTACGGGGCATTTTGCCACATGATATATATATATATATATATATATATATATATTATATATACATGTGTGTATGTATGTATGTATGTATCTATATATATATATATATATATATTGTGTGTGTGTGTGTGTGTGTGTGTGTGTGTGTGTGTAAGTGTGTGTGTGTGTGTGTATGCATCAACCTGTGAACCCTTAATAGCGTCTGGAGCGGCGTCCACAACTTTAAACTTAGAAATTTTTTTTAATGGTAATTGTTGATCCTTGAAGACTTTCATCCCTAGTTACTAGCCCTATCGACTGTGTCTTTTACATGTCGGCCTTTTGAATATTTTGGCGGATGTAAGTCTACCACATTACCGAAAAATTCTTCTTTTTCCCTTCAGTGAATGGTTATGTTACTTCTCCTTCTCCGCTTTATTTTTCTATTTTGTTGTTGTTGTTGAGCCTTTACTCAGTTCTCAAGAGCGTCTTTTTCGCTTACATGAGAGTGTTCCTCACCCAGGATCCAGCAGCTAGCCCGACGAGCTCTTCACAGAGCGAAACAGCTGTGGTTCGCTGGTCCTGCCGGCCTCCCCTTTCAAACACACCCATCTCATGCCCCCTTCTCCTTCAACACGTGTCTCGTCTTTTACAGTTATGTCATTATTTCAACTGCAGCGGATTCTGGATGCTTGCTCCACTCCCTGTCTGGAAAGAAAGACAATGGGACCAAGGTTGTAATGTTGAACAACTGTTGTGTGTGTGTGTGTGTGTGTGTGTGTGTGTGTGTGTGCGCGCACGTGTGTGTGTGTGTGTGTGTGTGTGTGTGTGTGTGTGTGTGTGCGTGTGCGTGAGTGTGTGTGTACACGTGTGTATATGTACACACAAATATTGAAACATGAGAGAAATGGCGAAGAGAGAGAGAGAGAGAGAGAGAGAGAGAGAGAGAGAGAGGAGAGAGCGAGAGAGAGAGAGAGAGAGAGAGAGAGAGAGAGAGAGAGAGAGAGAGAGAGAGAGGGACAGAGAGACAGAGACTGAGAGAGAGACAGACAAAGAGAGATGGGGTGAGAGACAGAGGGGGGAGGGAAGGCGGGAGAGAGAGGAGAGAGAGAGGTCAAAACAATGACACACAAATCAAGCGCGCGCGCGCGCGCGCGCACACCACACACACCACACACACACACACACAAACACACACACAAACACACGCACGCACGCGCGCGCACACACACACACACACTCACACACCACACACACACACACACACACACACACACACACACACTCAAAGCAGTCGAGTTGAATTGGTTTAATTCATTTTTTTTCCCTTTCACTTCACTAGGGCTCTAAGAAGGACACGGCTAGGGGTGCGGATAAAACGCGCACCGCTAAAGACACAATAACCATGACACTGGAACGACACACACCGACATCGCAGCACAACTAAAGCTGATGGAGGAGGAGAAAAAAAAAGGGGGGGGAAAAGAAACAAAGAAAAGAAAAAAAGAAATCAAATCAGGTTTGTAGCCCAGCTGATGGCGAGGGTCCGCCATTCCTGGGATTGACAACCCCGAACACTTTCGTCACGACTGGTGATATGTACACTCTGTTACATACGAATGAAAGAGACTCAAACTGTCCTACCACAACTTGCCCCCCCCCCCCTCCTCCCCCCCCCCCTTGCCTCCCCTCGCACCCACCCACCCATCCTCTTCAAACAACCAACCAAAACAAGTAAGCACTGACATCGACCACAAAAAAAAGTGAAAAAATACCACATTCATACACCCGTCTCGTCTCGCGTTCAAAACGCCATGATATACATAAGTGTGTGTGTGTGTGTGTGTGTGTGTGTGTGTGTGTGTGTGTGTGTGTGTGTGTGTGTGTGTTTGTGTGGTGTGTGTGTGTGTGTGTGTGTGTGTGTGTGTGTGTGTGTGTGTGTGTACGCGATATATGTTATACTAACCAAGACAGAGAGAGAGAGAGAGAGAGAGAGAGAGAGAAGAGAGAGAGAGAGAGAGAGAGAGTGTGTACTCGACGAAGTTTTACACGAAGAGGACCACGCTGGAAAGCAGAATCTACACTTCAACAACAACAACAAAAAATGTCATCATTTTATATAGTTATAGCGCGCACTTGTGAAACCTGACAGCTTTTAGGTCTTGTACCGGGGTACCAATGGATTAAACGAGCAACGTTCATACATCTGAATGGCCGGCCAAACCAAGGATTTCAATACTCATGCCTTCTCAGCCCCCCCCCCCCCCTCCCAATTTGGAGGCCTGGTAAAAATGCTCCCCGGCCAAGACATGGCTGGGGGGAAAAATTTGGATAGAAACCAACCCGCCAACGAAACACACGTGCAATCATTCAGAGGATGGATTCAGAGTCCGGCAGAAAGGCATCGACGCCATTCCGTCAGGACGACCGGAAACGGAAAAAAGGATGTGCAGGCAATACAAACTGCCAAGTATATAGATAGAGGCTTCCCAGACAAACAAAACAAATATCCAGTTTTCACATGCAGATAAAAGATTCATCAAATCATTCAGACGAAAGGGTATCGTTTTCACTGGTAGCAGCATGAGGAGTCTTACAAAGAAATCTTTTATGTAAAGAGACGTGACACAGTGTCTTAGCAGGACTACTTTGAACGTCCATGCCATACAAACTATGCTCCATTTAGAGACACTATTGACTTTTTTTTTTCTTTCTTTTTTGTTTGTTTGTTTTTGTTTTGTTTTTGTCCGAGCGCGTAAACATGATCTCGAAAGTCAATCCACAATCTTGACAAACCCGGATGTTCTACACTTGATGAACCCCCCCCCCCTCCCCCCCAATTTCCCTCCCCTCTGATTATCACCAAAGATGTGTACTGAATACCGCGTCAGTACACATCTTTGGTGATAATCAGTTCTCTTATCGTTGTTGGTGGAGTTAATTTGTCAGCAGTTGTCAGCAGAAAAGCTAGTAACTTGCGCCAAGGCTTGTTTTGAAAAAAAAAAAAAAAAAACCCTCTTCCGAACTGGGTCGAAACTGGGTCAAAAGATAGAGAATGTGGCTTAGTTGACGACATTTAAGATCTAGAGCAATGGGTGGATCGGAATTTTTTCTTTCTTTATTTTGTTGTTGTTGTTGTTCGTTGAAACGCTGCCAAATATGACATTTTTCGTCAAGTTAACAAGAAATAATCTATAGGAATCAGTTTTGATGGGGAAAAGTCAGGTTTATCGGATGTATTAACATCTACAAACATTGACTCGGCACAGATCCGGATGACAACTCGGATCCAGGGAACCAAGGACTGTTCACGCTTGCAGAGGTCTGCATTCTGCCCTCGGAGTGCCTTTCTTCTGTCGTTACACCATGTTTTGCTTCATGTCCTTGTACTCCCAAACAGCCCACACAAACTGGATTTTCCACACCTGACAAAGCCTCACTTCCACTATCTCCGGCTGGCTCAGACCCAAGACACCAGGCCGACGTGGAATCAGGCGAGCACCCGCGCTGAAAACCGTTTTCACAGAACGACCTTTTGGGTCAAAATCCTACATCACGGAGTTACGCGTTCTTATTAATCCATGGCTATGTTCTTAAATGCATATTTCTGTTCGCGATCTATGATAATCGAGTGACAAGGATCTTGGCGATGCTAAGCTCGCACATGAAAGAGGTCTGTGCAAAACATGCCGTTGGGCTTCGTGCGAAGGGAGATAACCATTCGAAAGTTCTGTCATCAACATGAGAGTTACGACTCTATACAGACCTCCGTCTGCGATCAACTTATCCAACAGAGCCTGTGGCTAACAGGGTTCATTAAGTTATGTTCTCGATTCGTATTGACTTGCATTGTACTCTCGATTCGTAAATTAATTTTTCATCCCGAATATAAAACTGATTCAAGCATACAGTTCTTTGGAAATACATACGTAACTTATTATAGGATAAAAGAATTGTTGCCATCGATTTGGACGCCTATTTCAAACAGCTCCAAGCTCAACAGGCACACCGCACTGTCTGGTCGTGCACCACCCTGCAATAGTTTGCTGAACATGGGGGATGGAATGAGTTATTTCCCTTGAGATAACACGGTTCGATTAGGAAAAAAAAAAAAAACTTTCTGTAGATCGTCCCAGTACAATGATTTGTACGGAAAAAAAAAAGATTGTGCATCGTCGAATTCGGTCCAGACAGAAAATTGGGACCGCCGTAAGTTCGTGATACAATAACGGAAACTACCAGCTCGTTCACCTCTGAACAACTTCTGTTTCTGATTCTAACAGGCTCTTGGGACATTGACACAGTATTTCTTTCTTTTTTTGTTTTGTTAAAGACCACGCAGAGGGAGACAACCACCATTAAAGTTCCTCACCGGCCTTTTCGGTTTCTCCCCCGACTGGAAAAAAAAATCGGCTGTAGTGGAAAAAGATTCATTCCAATTAAAAGCGACAGCAACGACAAAGACAAAACTCCTGTCCACACAATAGTGCGTCAATAGCAAAAATAGGAAAAAAGTCCGATTTCATGCAGATTGTAACACAAGATGTAGAGCAGAAATGCAACACGCATAACAAGGACAGATGACTGAATAATATATCTTTTGCACGTGAGACTCTCGGACACACCACTGACCCCCGAACAGGCTGACGTCATCATAGACTGTGGTAGGGAGAATAAAGCGGAGGTGACGACGAAGACATTGAACTAAACTATATACAGCCATTCGTGTGCGGCCTTTTTTGTACGATGTTAAAAAAAAAAAATCCGATTTTCTTAAGAGTTCTTTTAAAAAAAGGTATACACAGCGTAAACACCAAACATTCACAAACAAGTCCCTTCATGTAATGCCAGTTGCTGGAAAGGTGTTGCCATAATACGTAAACTTGTTCTCTTGAGAATATTTAAACGATGGTCAATCCATTGTGTCAAGTTGCAAGAACATTTAAACGATGGTTAATCCATCGTGTCAATTTGCAAGTTTTTTTGGAAGGGTAGGGGGTGGCAACAATTGCTTCAACACATTATAAGTAGTCCCGTATCTGTTCATGAGAATTTCTTAGATTGTTTAGGCTTCTCATTGTCAAACAACTGAACAAGTCATGTAATGTCAAACATACATACACGTCCACACACCGGATAATGCTATATTGTTCAATGTTACGTTTATGCATGAATAAACATGTTTTTCTTGAATTCATGTACACCCGCGCACACAGATACACACATGCATGTGCACAATATGAATCGCACACGCTCGTGTCCTGACGTCTCGTGTCAGTCATGCGTGAGCGTGTGCATATTTTACTGTGGTTGCAAAATATGTGTTGCACTCGTGCATGCAATTCAATCATTGCTTGCAATTACGGATGACTCTCTTCAGAGTCACTTGAAAAGCTAACGCCACAAAAGAAATGCCATGTTTGAGACAGCAAGCCATGCTGACACGTGCAAGAACAAAATCCACAAACACACTTTAACGACACAACACTAGGAGTTAACTGTCAATCTTGAATGCTTCTCCTGGCTTGCATAGGGATTAGACATCTGTAATCTTCAATCATACTCACAAAAATAGACTGTAGTCATGTATATATAGCCATCTATATACTTTACTTCGGAAACGAAACTTTCAACGAATCTGATAAAATGAACGTAATAGCTCAATTTGACAAACAATCTCTTTGGATAATAATGAAATTCGACTGTTGCCCTAAGTTTCGGGACTTTCCGTGGAACATAGTCAAGAGAGAGAGAGAGAGAGAGAGAGAGAGAGAGAGAGAGAGAGAGAAGAGAACTTTTTCAAACCTACTCTTCTCTGTCGTTCTATATAGCGGGTTCTGGTGGGCCTAGTTACAGTGCTTACCTGGAGTGATTCATCAGGTGTTAAACACTCACATTTCTGTTTTTATCTGACTGGAAATCCATCTTTTTTTTTTTTCATCGGCGTTTCACGTTTAAGAATGAAGAGAAGGAGCGTATGTGGTACTGGGAGGAGGTAGAGGAAGGAGAAGGAAGGAAGGGAAGGGACAGAAGGACGGGAGGCTAAACTGTTATAAGCGTGTGTCTGATCAGAAAAGACGATTCCAAACTGAGGAACACACACACACAACACACACACACACACACACACACACACACACACACACACACCTCACACACAAACAGAACACCACTTTTTGTTGTCACAATTTCCTGATTCCCCCCTAAAATGCTAGCGATGATTACCTCTCTCCTGTCCGTGTCCATGCGGCTTTATGAGGCCAAAGACGTGCCTTCAGTTGCTGAGACTTAACCGACCAACAGCAGGCCAAAATACAACGAATCAACAGAACTTTATTCCACTTTGCTCAGTGTTGTGGTGTGTTCTAACCCTTCAGTACAATTTACTGAAAGAAAACAGTCAAGTAGTTGGTCGATTGTTACTGTGCTTTTGCGCGACCCAAAAGCCCATAAATATGTATTGCAGGTGCGCTACGTTTTTGACCCCCCCCCTCCACCCCCCACCCCACCAACGCCTAGGCCATGAGTACTGAAAATTGGAACCCTTTATATGTTCAAGATTTTTTTTTAATCCTACAGCCATACAGAGCTGAAATTTACGTCTATATTTGACAACACTTATGGAATAAACAACAAAGAGAACAAAATCAAACAAAAATACACACCCACAAAATAAGTACAGTTTTTACACACACACACACACACACACACACACACACACACTAATATTCAAATCTCCAATCTTTCTTTTACGTTTCAAATGAACAACGGAGAAAAGACAAAGCTATCAATGGAATATCCCTGGGCAGTAACATATAACAGCCTCATGTTCTCCTGATGTCTTTCACATGAAGTCATCAGCAGTCAGCAACGAACGGCGTTTAGCACACGTGTACAGCAGTCTTGGGATGGATAACGGGAAGATCAGGCAAACACAACACCCACGTCCTGCAGACCCCACACCACCGTGCAGACACCCAGACACACCCTGCATCCTTCACACACCAGTATAGACACCCAGACACACCCTGCATCCTACACACACAGTATACCAGCCTATTACAGACACCCAGACACACCCTGCATCCTTCACAGACACCCAGACACACCCTGCATCCTTCACAGACACCCAGACACACCCTGCATCCTTCACAGACACCCAGACACACCCTGCATCCTTCCCAAACAGACACCCAGACACAACCACCCTGCATCCTTCACAGACACCCAGACACACCCTGCATCCTTCACAGACACCCAGACACACCCTGCATCCTTCACAGACACCCAGACACACCCTGCATCCTTCACAGACACCCAGACACACCCTGCATCCTTCACAGACACCCAGACACACCCTGCATCCTTCACAGACACCCAGCATCCTTCACAGACACCCAGACACACCTTGCATCCTTCACACACCAGTATAGACACTCAGACACACCCTGCATCCTTCACAGACACCCAGACACACCCTGCATCCTTCACAGACACCCAGACACACCCTGCATCCTTCACAGACACCCAGCATCCTTCACAGACACCCAGACACACCTTGCATCCTTCACACACCAGTATAGACACTCAGACACACCCTGCATCCTTCACAGACACCCAGACACACCCTGCATCCTTCACAGACACCCAGACACACCCTGCATCCTTCACAGACACACCCTTCACACACAACACCCACGTCCTGCAGACCCCACACCACCGTGCAGAAACCCAGACACACCCTACATTCTTCGCACACCAGGACAGACACCTAGACACACCCTTCATACACCTAGACACATCCTGCATCCTTCGTATACCAATACAGACACCTAGACACACCCTTCATCTTTCACAGACACCCAGACACACCCTGCATCCTTCACACACCAGTACAGACAACTAGACACACCCTTCATCCTTCACACACCAGTACAGACAACTAGACGCACCCTTCATCCTTCACACACCAGTACAGACAACTAGACGCACCCTTCATTCTTCACACACCAGTACAGACAACTAGACACCCTTTATTTTTCACACACCAGTACAGACAACTAGACACACCCTACATTCTTCGCACACCAGTACAGACAACTAGACACACCCTTCATTCTCCACACATCAGTACAGACAACTAGACACACCCTTCATTCTCCACACACCAGTACAGACAACTAGACACCCTTTATTTTTCACACACCAGTACAGACAACTAGACACACCCTACATTCTTCGCACACCAGTACAGACAACTAGACACACCCTTCATTCTCCACACATCAGTACAGACAACTAGTCACACCCTTCACTCTCCACACATCAGTACAGACAACTAGACACCCTTTATTTTTCCCACACCAGTACAGACAACTAGATACACCCTACATTTTTCGCACACCAGTACGGACAACTAGACACACCCTTCATTCTCCACACATCAGTACAGACAACTAGACACACCCTTCATTCTCCATACATCAGTACAGACAGTAAGACACGCCCTGTTGTCTTGTCTCGCTGCACAGCTCTCAATCTCCAGGACGTGGTCAACAACAACGATAGCAGTAACTGGGTAATATTATGGAAGAGCTCGAGCATGCCATATCCCACCACTCTTTTTATTTTATTTTTTAAGCATAAAGTCAAACCAACTCGTGATGATTTTCGGTCTACTTGTGGCCAACAACGTTCACTAGTTTAAAAGCCCCCATTTGACACCATGTGAAACTATACATGTACGTATGAAACCAGTATCCAGAGCTTCTTCATTAAGAACACGTCAAGTTCAGCACAGAAACGCCACTGTAGGTATTCGTGGTCAGATCAAACAAGGTATTAAAGCCAGTTAACCAAATCTTTATACTAATAACTTTTGCAGCAGTGTGACTATTTTGATTATCCCGACTGCGGGTAAATCGTGTTTAGATGCAGTCAATATACATTGGGCAGTTACTCATCAGCGAAAATCAACTCGATCTAAAAGTTATCCGTGGCTACAAGTACTAATCAAACGCCCTTCGAAATGGACAATGAACGTGAACCAGCGTCATAAAAAAAAACAACAAAAAAGCGTAGAAGGTAGGGGGAACGGGGAGGGTTTGTGTGAGTGAGTGTGCTGCCAAAGCTGTACAAGATTTTTCCGCCAACTTCACGATTCTTTGAAATGAAAGCGCTCTCAAGTTTAAGGGGAAACTCAATTGTAACACAGAACACACACACGTGGATTTTGAGGGGAGAAAACACACGCATTAGTTGTTAGTATACGTATAAACAAAATATGAATTAACACCGAATACTTTTAGTAATGGACGGGAAAAACGAATCGAATAAAACAGAACAAATAAAGAACACAAGAAAAACATTTCCTGTTTTAAAAAAAAAAAAGAAAAGAAAAAGAAAAAAATCTTACGAAGTGAGCCAGCCGTAAAGAAAGATAACTCTAAGGAATCTGTACATCCAGCTTGCCAAGACCGACCACTGTTATATTTTGTGTCATGTTTGGTTTTCCATGTACACAATCACAGGTGTATGGAAAATGGCAGACAACCTTTTAAAGAAGAGTCTAGAGTTTCGAACATTTGTTCAAATACCAATTAACACAATATACACCTAAAATTAAACCCAGTCACGTTGCTAAACAGGACTGAGCCAAGTTTCCAATCAAATACGCCAAGTTTACAATTACAATTCCAAGTTTCGAGGGAGTTAGTCAGGCTGATTATTGCTCAGTGAAACTGTACTCTTGGCACATCAAACAAAAATGCAATGCGAGTGAGAGAAGGGAGGTTTTACTTTAAATGTAAACGGCAGCACTCCGACCCCCTGTCTTCTGTGCATTGGGAGGTAAGCTTCTTTTTGTCAAATCCGAATGAAGTTCTCGTTGAAAACATCACAGATTGCCGTACCGTGCCCAGTTAGTTACATTAACAGGTCTGAAATTGTCAAAATGGGGATGATAATGACAGCATTGAACTCCAAGCAAGAACCAAAGCATCCACTTAAGTGTAAAATAAGAACACCAAGAACGATCAGATCAGCTAGCATGGCGTACGGTTTTCCAAAGACGTTATCTTCCTCTAGGCCCTAAACAGTCCGTTGAGACTAGACATTGGAAACTGATGAACACAGCGGTTTGTGTCATGTTTCAGGGACGACTCTCTTTAATTTTCAGGAGAAAAAAATCCTGTCAACTTGTAAACGAAATTTAAACAAACGCAATGAAAAATAAGTGACACTTTTCTACATACGGATACCAAAATCAGCGTGAAAACGATTTTTGAAAAAACAAAACAAAAACAAAACTCAGACAGTAAATCCTTGCTTTTCACTCGCACACAGAGAAAAACTGTTCAATATCCATCTAAACGTGTGTTTGCTGTTCTTCTTCCAACGCTGACATGGATTTCATGCATACATGATACAGACAGATCATTTGAGAACTCGTCCATTTAATGTCCTTCAAGTTAGTCCTTTTTCTGCAAACAGAAAACATAAGACCAGAAAACACAGGAATTCCTGGTAAAATAGTGCACCCTCCCCCACCCCCCAATCTCCCTCGTACTGACTGAATCACGAGTAACTTAAGTTTTGAAATAGAGCCAGATTAAAAATCATTCTTCAGGAGACAGATCTGCATGTCTGTACAACAAACCAGACAAGATAGCAAACAAACACACACACACGCGCGCGCGCGCGCACGCACGCACCCACGCACAAGGAATGAATAAACCCAATATGAGCAATCGATTTGAAAATAACGGAAAGCAAAAAAAAAAATGCACAATACTTTTTCAGGCCATTAAAAATAGTACAAGTGAGCCAAAAACATGACAGTGAATCAATTGTGAGACAGTTCAATCATTTACCTTCTGCCACTGAAGCTAAAAATTTGGTTGAGTTGATCCCTTCACAGCAAAATGACAAGCTTCCCCATGGCCCCCCCCCCCTCCCCCCCCCCCCCCCTCCCGCCAATCGATTTTGATTAAGCAATCTTTTGTTCTATGTAACACGCAGGATATGTTGAGCTCATAAACGTTGCTACGGGTTATACTTACATGAACAAAAAAAGAAAAGGGCATATATGTTTGAAAACCAAAGAATGGATGGACTTGTGACCTCTTGGTGGGATGTTTGAAATACCGAGACTAGTTTCACCGTGAAGAACGACGGCAGGGTGAGGGGGGTTGGGGGTGGACAAATATCCACAGAATACTAAGCACCGTATTGACAGGATAGAGTGAAAGGATAGTAGAGGGGTGTGGGGGGGGGGGGAGGGGTTCCAGGAGACAGAAAACAACCCGGACAACTATGTACAGGGGTAAAGGTCCTTCTGTTTGGCAGTGTTGGTGGTGGCAGTCGATACAGCAGGTGAGTGTACTCGCTACATGCTCCAATACAGGAGAGACAAGGAGACACGGACACCCCCATGACCCTTGCTGACATCATAGGTGACGTAATTCGTCTAATGACGTGGTCCCATCATTTGGATAGGAAGGGAGAGGGAAGGAAAGAAAGTGAACATCAAACAATGAACAAACAATATACAACACACACACACACACACACACACACACACACACACACACACACACACACACACACACACAAATAAGATGTTAACACAACACACGATTAGCATGGCAAATGATGTGTACAAAGAGAATGACAGCTAACTGATAACAATCATACACAGACAGGAATATGTATAATTATGTACATCAATAATCAGGAATAATGACAAGCTTTGCGCAGCTTTTTAAAGAAAAGCTGGCCTGATTAAGTAAGTACATTGTAAGTACACACTTGCCACAATACATATATGTATAATATATAGATATAGATCTGATTTCTTGGACAACATTCACAAGGTCAAGGTCAGGGTCATAGCCCTAGGCATTGATTACAAAGGTTAAAGTTCAAGGCTGGACTGATTTTCACAACCTTTTAGAAGACACATGATAGGTTTGGTTTTCTAGCAATATGTCCAAAAAAAAAAAAAAAAAAAAAAAGTCGATACATGTATATAACTGTGGAATAGGTAATGTATATTACTCTCCCTCATTACTGACAAAGATAGACACGAGTCTAATTCTATCTGCAGCCATCCACACCAGACATTGCAAAATGTTGTCAAGGGAAACTGTCACCAACGTGGTTGGTTCCTCCACAGCCGAGCACTCTTCTGACACACTCACGGTAAACTTGGGAAGACATGGCAACCAGACAAACACAATGTGTCCTACAATAACTGACGACGCAGCCCTCCTCTTTTGTCTCTACGCCCAGGAAGAAAAATGAAACGGTTATCATCAGCATCATCACCCATGGGGTCACGGTCATCATCATCATGTAGGGATCACTTCAAAATAGTATTATGTCATCAACCATGATCAAAGATTACGTCATAAAACAAAAGGAAGCTGGGACTGGAATCACTGGAGTACAAAAATAGAGCACAATTCAGCTTGGAACAGAGCAGGGGTGGGAAATTGGAGGAAGGAAGGGAGAACAGCAGACCTTTATTCCTAGCAGAGGGCGTGACCAACAAAACCATCTGCATACGGCTCAACCGTTTGAGATCTCACGTTTCACCTAAACTTGTTTTGATACAGCAAAGTCTCACAAGTTTGAGGCTCACCTCGAAAAGAACCAACCTGTGAATGACATTTGAAAATGAGAATCTGGAATAAGGAGGAAAAGGAATCCACTTGCTGCTTATTGCTAATACGGGCGATTTCTATACACGGACAACATTGAATGTATGCACAACCACGTGGAATACAGGAACATAACTATGTACACCAGGAGAGAACAACCACTGACGGCAACGCACAAAGAAAGATCTAGTCATAGGTGGAGGACAAACCAGGTCAAATCAGACGGACTACAGATCAGATAAAAAAGATTCCATCCAGGATAATATGTAATCCAGCAAAATTTTGTCAAGTTCATTTCACGTTACAACAATGGAATGACTTTCAGAAGAATCGATATGAAAAGAAGAAAAAAAAACCCGAAGAAACTGAAATCTATGGCTAAGTACTTCTATCGTCACGGCCTGACTAGAGCGAAACAAATGGCTTCTTCAAAGAAAAAACGGGAGGTTGGGGCCGGCTCCATTCCTCCTCCTCCTCCTCCCCTACACATGATTTGTGCAATGAGGGTGCAGACAAATGCCGTGCCAGGTGCACTACACACAGATGGGAGACAACAACAAGATCGTGAGCACACGCGGCATGCACACACTCAGCTATCGCACAGCTGCCATCTTGCTTGTTGCTGGGTCAACTTCGGAATAGCACCAAAAAATCCGCCAGACGAAAAAAAAAAAAAAAATGAACGGTGTGGGAGATGACTTTGTGCATTTATATTTCTGATCCAAAGCCAGCGTGATTCCAAGAGTGGTGACAGTAACAGGCAGGCTGGTGTTTGAAAGTGTGTTTAGTCACCTCGCGATCATGAAAATCAGTCAGGATTTAACAAGTTGCATCCCTGTCATTGCAGTGTAGTTCCATCGCCCGATTGGAGAGTGAGACAGAAAGAAAAATAAAATCAACAGTTTTGCATTAGAGGAAGGGAAAGGGGGAGGATACCGGAGACGGGGGGGCGGGGGGGGGACCGAGGAAGGGGAGGGGGTAGGGGGGAACAAATCAGGACGGCTGGGTTCTTAATCAAAGTTCTGGTGGGAGAGTGAATAAATCAACCCCCCAACATGGGTATTTCCTTTCTGTTATTGCTTTAAGTACATCATATTATATCTGTTTCTGAATCCTACAAAATCAAATATAGTTTCACAAAGAGAGTCAAGTGCTGGCTTGGATTTTTTTTTTTTTTCAAAATAAATTCGTTAAAGCACCAAAAAGGAAGCCGCTGAATTATGGGCAAAATAAAGTTGCTGATGGAATTATATTCTTGACAGAGATAATAAACAAATGGAGATCTTACTTTAAAGGAATGTACATCTAACATTTGCAGAATTTAAAGTAAACAGCAGAGGCACCAAAAACAAACCATTTCTCTTTCAACTCCAGTGTATAGTATTAAGTAGCACATTTGGGAATATAAAACCAAATTTAGCAAATACAAGCTTTTGACACAACACAAAACCATTTGAACATATTAAGTACATGTTTGATGACACACCGACTCAGCACAGTTCAAAAACATCAAAGTAGTCAACTTCATGAGAAAACAAACAAAAGTTTTTTGTTGTTTACAAACAGCAGACACATACACCATGGAACCTGTAAACAACTGTTTTTTCTCACAACCAAATTCAGGCAGTCTTTAGGTTTCCTGAAACAAACACGTTTCACTAGCAGTATTAGGGAGGGGGTCAAATGCTTAGCATTTGGAAGGTTGGTACTTCTTCTTCCGTATATATATATATATACACTTTCCCAACAAAATGTATACATATATGTAAAAATGTTGTTCATTTTGCTGCTTAGATATGTGGAATGCTTTGGGGCATAATCAACACAGCTGGTAAAATGGACATCAAAACCAGGCTACATATTTTAAGTAAAGCAAATTTACTTGAATGGTATCAGATGAAAACAAGGACAGAGAGAAAAGCCGTTCATGCAAGAAGGCGAGAAAAAAGAACAGTGGAGAAAAAAGAAAAGGCAGAAAAACATGGTCAGGCTTGCCTGTAACCTGATAGAATGTGATGATTATTGACTGCTTTTTTTTTTTTTTTCAAATTAGCAGGTACCTTTCTGACCAAAGTTGTTACAAATTCATATCAACGTTCTTTTGAAAAATTAACCGAAGAACTTTTAGCAGCAAGTAAGTGTAGTACTTCGCTATAAACTCTACATAACTTCCATATAAACTATACTGTTTTTTCCCTTCATCACTTCCCCCCTTTCAGAAACGGACTGTATTGGTGTTCAAACTGATTAACATTTTCGTAAATAAAAACTATTCCCCAAAATGTTACTTTTAAAGAATTCTGTAAACATGCACTATGAGCTGCGTAGGAAACGGTGAAAAATAAGCACAGAGGTGTATGATAAGGAACAGAGGCGAGGTAATTCCTCACACAGAGGTGTATGATAAGGAAAAGAGGCGAGGTAATTCCTCACACTCTGTCTCTTGTATATTTACTAATCAAATTCTTGTAATAACAGCTATAATGAATGTTAACGATGTATCAAACATCAGCCAGTGCTACAAATCTGAATTTGCAGTAGAGCTAGTGATAACAGCGGGACTTTCAATTACTATTTTGTGGTCTACTTGGTCACTGAACACAATTGTGAAAACTTGAATGAATGTATGCACAATCTCTTAATTGGCTATTACAGCTAAGTTTGAACAGAATTCAATGTAGTTTTTTTTTTTTTTTTTTTTTGGGGGGGGGGGGGGGGGGGGGGGGGGGGGGAAGGGGGAGGGGGGGGGAGCTTTTGGGAAAATAGAACCTACCATCTTTTTTCCCTTCATGACCAAAATAACATTTATCATCTTCATCAATCATTAAGTCACTTTGCAACTGAAGTTATTATCCTTTTCCAAAACAGGTTATGTTTAAATTATACATACGACAGAGGACTACTTTGCTTCATTCGAGTGAGGATGGGAGACAAAGTTGTGAAATAGAGAATGGGAAGCTGATACTATTGCACATTTACCTTAAAAAGTTAGAAAATGAACACTTTTTAGCATCTATCAGGAAACCACTCAAAAAAATCCATGTATATTGTAATATAAGTATGTGTAAAATTCAAAACAAACTTCTGAACACAACTGAATAGGATGTGACTACGCAGTACACTTTGAACACATTCACGTGGAGAGATTCTGTTTCATTAGGCCAGCGAGAGAGAGGGGGGATCGGGTCTGGGAAGAGAGAGAGAGAGAGAGAGAGAGAGAGAGAGAGAGAGAGAGAGAGAGACAGACAGACAGACAGACAGACAGACAGAGACAGAGACAGAGAGAGAGCAAACACAACCTCAGTAGGATAGGGCTGAAACAACCCAGACCTCCCAGATGAACAACCAGTTATAAACCTATTTTCCCAGCCAAGTTTCAGAGCACCATTTCTTCCACACGCAGTGACCTCTCCCCTCCTTTACCTTCTGTAAAAGTGGCCAAAACTAATTCTCTTCACGCCTGGCCCTATACCCGTCTTCCGCCTTCATCCCCTTTGTCACAGCAAGAACAACAAGGAAGAAAAAAAAAATAGCGACAGCAGAAGGTCGTATTACGATCAATGAAGGTGTTGACATGTGAACTCAGTCTTCCAAAGCAATGAGAGGAGTCCGACAGGTTTGCAGGTTATTGGCAGAATAACAGCAGCATTTCATGGGGGGGAGGACATGGGAACACAACAGCAGACTCACGTCACAACTACAGCAGTGTCACTCAACAGGCGTAGGTCAGGGTTGTCCTTGTCTTCCATCAATGAAGTTCCTCCTCACCTTGCTCCGATGATTTTCTTTTAAGTTCCATCCCATTGTATTTTGTCCTCTTCCACACACCAATGTAAGTAGCAGGCATGAATTCAGTCTCATCACATTCAATTTAAAAGGAAAAAAAAAAAAAGAAAAAGAAGAAATCACTCTATCATGAGGATGCACATATTTCTGTTTGAAGAAAACCAACAATGCTGCCATGTGTTGGTGCGCGTGTTGTCTCCCCCCCCCCCTCCCCCCTTTTTGGACCATGCTCATACAACATCTGTTTGGGCTGTATACAAGTTCCAACAAGAAACGATGATGGAACGCCTGTGAAGAAGTCTGTGATTTGTGTTGTGATCAACACCGTCTTCGACAACATCACACTCACGCTGAAATAGAAACCCAGTTCTGTGCTCGATCATCATGTCTTGAACACACTGACAAAGACTTCAGTGTTAAGCTCTTGCTTTAAGTGGCGGTTTCTTTCCCCGCGGACAAGTGGCCTTAATGTGTGAACTTTCAGTTCCATGAAAATTGAAAGAGTAATTTAAAGCCTGCGCCCAAGATGTGGCCCAGCACCATTTGTGTTGTGTGGAAACGTTCTTCGTGTCTGCATTTCAATGGGGCAGCCCACGCCTGCCTTGGCTACATCTTGGTCAATCTTGGCTTCATGCGCCACTATGGTCTGGTAACTGTAGTCTTTGCTTACAACGCGTCGTTCAGCACGCTGTTCGTCCTGTCGCTACCCAACAGCACCTTAGATGTGTAGGCAGCTTGAAAGTCTCTCCTCGCCTGTCCTGTTTTCCAGATCACATGAAACACCCAGAACAGTCCTTCCCTTCCTCTCGGCCGTTGCAGCTCATGGCATGCACTTTCACATCTGCTTTCACGTGTCCTTGTACAACACCGAGGGACGACCCGTTTAGACTTCAATTCCCCGGAGAGAGATCCTGAGGGAAGAGGCAGTCTTGCAGTAAAGTCTGCCCGCCGTACATCACGGCAGAGACCATTCCCCACTCACTCAATTCACTGTGTGGCCGCACATGCTGCTCTTCGTATTGGTGACCTAGGCGCAGCATAGTCCAAGCCCACTCAGCGCTTTCCACAACCTTGCCTGGCACTCTCGTTTCTGCGGTGCTTCTGAGCGTGTCTGTGACGGGCAGTGTTTGGCTGTTCTCCACAGCAAGGCCAACAGACTTGTCAGCTGACGGTCGGTGGTGTGCCTTGTCATTCCTCTGGGTCAAGGCATCAGACTCTGATCAGATCAATCTCAGTACACTGCATCGTTATCTGTTCTGCGTTTGTCGCCGGGCATAACAGAGCACTACCCATGACACAGACTACTTTAAAAAAAAACAACTGTTGGGCTCACGCAAAACCAGAAGACTTCTGAGACGACAGCAGTGTAAAATCAGTAGAGATATTATGTACATAGTTCCATACACCATACAGTCCACATACACCATACATCACAATGTCCAGAACTCTTACTGCATGGTGATGCATCAGTACAATGGTCAAGACTCTATGCGCTTGATGTGACTGCAGTGTGTAGAGCTCTTCGTCCACAGTGTGTCATGGAGTTCTGAGCTTGTACAGCACCACACATCAACACAATGCTAGAGCTCACCACATCATCAGACCGTTTCGAGTTGTGAGAGCATCATAAAACTGTTTAGAGCTCTTAATGCATCGTGCTTACAGCTCTGAATGCACCAGCTCGTAATGCATCACGGTTAAAGCTCTTAACGCAACATGCATCATGTTTACAACTCTCAATGCACTGTGCATCGTGTTCAGAGCTCTTCATGCATCATGTTTACAACTCTTGCTCATCGTGTTTACAGCTCTCAATGCACCACGCATCATCGTAAAAGCTCTTAATACACCATACATCTGGGGTGGTGCTGTAAAAGCATCATGCATCGCAGTTAAAATTCTAAATGCACCATGTTTCAGGTTTAGAGCTCTTACTATAATATGCACATGTTACAGCTCTTAATGCACCATGCATTATGTTTAGAGCTCTTAATGCACCATGCATTATGTTTAGAGCTCTTAATACACCATGCATTATGTTTAGAGCTCTTAATGCACCATGCATTATGTTTAGAGCTCTTAATGCATCACGCATTATGTTTAGAGCTCTTAATACATCACGCATTATGTTTAGAGCTCTTAATGCATCACGCATTATGTTTAGAGCTCTTAAAGCACCATGCATTATGTTTAGAGCTCTTAATGCATCACGCATTATGTTTAGAGCTCTTAATGTACCATGCATTATGTTTAGAGCTCTGAATGCATCACGCATTATGTTTAGAGCTCTTAATGCTCCATGTATCATGTTTAGAGCTTTTAATGCACTAGCATCATGTGTAGAGCTCTTAATGCACTAGCATCATGTGTAGAGCTCTTAATGCACTAGCATCATATGTAGAGCTCTTAATGCACCACGCATCATGTTTAGAACTCTTAATGCATCATGTATCATGTTTAGAGCTCTTAATGCACTAGCATCAAATGTAGAGCTCTTAATGCACCATGCGTCTGTTTCACAGCTCTTAATGCAGCCTATATCATGTTTAGGGCTTTCAATGCGCCGTGCATAATTTTTAGAGCTCTTAATGCACCAACATCATGTTTTGAGCTCTTAATGCACCAAGCATTGTAATGACGTTTAATGCACCATACATCAATATGATGTTGAGAGATCTTAATGCATCAAACAACATCATGCTCGCTATGCCCCATACATCAGAGCGTAAGTTTTAAGAGCCACACATCATGACAATATTCAGAACTCTCAAAAGCACCATATGTAATAATATGTGGAGCGGTTAGAATGCCACACATATGTGTGTAGCTCTCCAACAACACTACGTTCACAATAGGGAGGGCTAGCAGAGATCCGAACATAATCCCACTACTGCTTCTCAGAGTTATTTGACTTTGCTCCGAGAAGACAATTCATTCCTCCAAACAGGATAGCAAAACACTTTTACCCAAGGGTACTTTTCCTTTTGCCCGTCTGCTGTTTGGCATGGCTCCTTGACATCTTTTTGACGCCAGAATCGGCCAGCATTTTGGGTCTGTTTTGAATATGGTTATTTCGTTAATTGAAAAGAACACTGATTCTACGTCTGTGCGCTCAGACGACGTCAAAAAAGAAAGATTTAAAAGTACATGAAAAAAATCTACTGACAATTTGAAGTTCTTGTGTTTTCGGCCTTTTTTTTTTTTACTTTCTGTGTTCGCATGTTGTATACACAGGTATGGCGTATTTGCACTGTGCATCTCTAGCTCTTGTATCACGTAGTTCTGTGCGTTGGTTCTCAATCCATTACATCATCCATAACCCGTCGTAATGCATACAGTCCACATGGGCATCAGAGATCATCATGCCTATGGGAGCTCATCCTACTCAAAGACTTCCTTGGCTTTTGTTAAACAATGTATTAAGTTTAGCTTTTTCTGCTAACGCCCCTTTTGTTCTCATTTTTCATAACAGCATTTTATTATCATATCAAGATTTCAGCCATTAGGGCTACGGACAACTTTCAGAATTTTGCTTTACATTTTCGAATACATAAAACATGGTTTGCCTGTTACTCAGCTGTTGATTATGAAAACAATTTCTATGCAAAATCTACAATGAGGAAATCAAAGTTACTGACGGTGGACCAGCACCATGCATGCTGTCATCAAGAAGCGGGGGGAGGGGGGGGGGGGGGGGAGGGGGGAGGGGGGAGGAGGGGGGGCGTCATTTGCCGTATTGTTCATCAGCATCATGGTGGATCTCTTCAGGCTCCTAAAACACCATCACCACCTCGTCACTGTTATATCAACAGCCAGTTACAATCAATTCCATCGATCAGAATGGGAAAAGCTCTCATGGCACCAGATATCTGTCAATTCCATCGATCAGAATGGGAAAAGCTCTCATGGCACCATATATCTGTATACTGTATCCAGTTCTTTACGCACCGCATCATGTCCGTGCATACACATCTCTCAGTGCAGTGTCTGATCTTGCCCGTACAGCACTAAGTTGGGCCATACATCATCATAATGTACCGCTCATGCTACATCTTCCCCTCCCCCCAAATACATCATACGTCTTCAACCTACCCAGCGCTTTCAATGCACCATATCGTCTTCGTGCGTGTTGCTCTCGATGACGTCCTGCAGAAGATCATCCACAGAATCGCTGTCAGCACTGATGCCTTTCTCCTCAAAGTTGAGGTTGGGCACCAGGATACTCAACATACGTACCACGTTGAGGCGCAGCAGCTTCAGCTTGTGGCCGTGCGAGCAGCTGCCACAAGGGGGGCAATCCTTGTAGGGGCCTTTGCCGCCGTCCTGCAGCCCCCCTCGGGTGGACAGGTCGATGGGAGCACAATCAGCAGCAGCGTCCGGCGCCTTGGCGTTGGCCGGGTTGCTCTGAGCGATGGGAGAAGGCAGAGGCTTGCTGACCGAGGCCGGAGACAGCAGGCTGTGATGGTTGGAAGCGCTGAGGCCCATAGTGGAGCTGGAGGTGGGCGTGCTGAAGCTGGGGGGCATGGACAGGTTGAGCAGGTCGTTCCTCTCACCGCTCATGGGGCCCTTGCTGGTGTTGGGGGACAGGGTGCTGAGGCCGTTGCTCAGGTGACCCTTGGGACTGGGCTGGGGGATCATGGCGGGGGTGGGGTTAGAGGGCATGTCCGGGAAAGGCAGTCCGGTAGGAAAAGGACCACTGAAAGGGAATCCTGGGCCCGCTTTGGAGAACAGCCCGTGGTGGTTGGTGGAGATGGGCCCGTTGGGGGACATCATGGGTGAGTGCTGATGCATGGAAGATGGGGGATGCTGCGGGGGCATCAGTGGGGGTGGCGGACCCTGCCCCTCCCCCATGCTGTTTGTGGCCATTTCGTAGGCTCTGGCCACCAGCTCCAAGTTGTTCTGGGGCATGTTGGAGACTGCTCGGGGTGGAGGCATCTTGAAGATGGTGTGGTCGCCTGGCGTGATGTGTGTGGACATGTAGCCAATGCCCCGAGGGGAGCGGTTGCGTTTCTCCTTGATGTAGAAATTCATGTGGCCGTCATGCTTGTTGATGATGTGGGACTTGAGGCTGTGACTCTGACTGTACTGTACTCCGCAAGCTCCGCAGATGTATGGGCGTTCACCTGAAAAATGGCCACACCATTTATGCACTTTCCGCATTTCCAAGAAATTCAACTTTAAGGGAATACATTTCTCTCGATTACTGTTTTTGAACCAGTGGTGATCTAGAATGACTACAGTGTTTTCTTTTTGACTGCAACTTTATTTTACACAAATCTGCTAATGTAAATAGTTACAATATTCTTTATATTTTGGAGTGACCTGGTATCTATAGCAGACTCCTTTCAATACTGAATCATTAATGATCAGATCACCGAAAGTTGCATATATCCTTTTCAACAGTACACGTGATAATCACTGTATGTAGTACTAATGAATTAATACTGCCTAAGAGTGAATTAACTTGGTCCCATCCAAAAGATTAACAGACAGCATACCCGTATGGATTCTGAGGTGGACGTAGAGGTTGCTCTGATGTTTGGTCGTGTAGGGGCAGTGCGTACACTTGAAGTACATGTCCCCATTCTCTCTCTTGGGCCGCTGTCCTCCTTTTCCTTGATGCGTGTTCTCCACATGGTTCTCCAAGTTCTTCTGCCTGCGAAACGTTCTCTCACAGTAGTTGCACTTCAGGTAGTCCTTATCCACCTCCAAGATCTTGCCTTCATAGTGCATGAATTTGGGGCCCAGAGGGCTATCCATCAGGTTAGTGGTAAAGGGGAATAAAGGAGGCATAGTGTTGGGAAACCAGTTGTTACCGCCCAGCTTGCTGTTGGAGAAATGGTGGGGAGAGTAGGCAGTCTCGCTAATGTTGGAAATCGGGAGGGAAGAGTGGAGACCTCCGGATATGGCCGAGGGCGTGTAGGGAGGAAGGGAGGTCTTCGGAAGGATAGTCACCCCGGCTTTCTTTTCGGTCGATTCTCCGCTGGCTTCCAACATAGGTGAGCCAAGTTTAGGAACCTCCCACCGCTGCTCCACCTCTGGCCTGGAGTCGTCTGGCAGTTTCCGCGGCTGCAGGAAATTATCAGGCGGGTAGCAGTCGGCCTCATCTTCGGGCTCAAACTCCTCTCCTCCTCACCCTCCATGAAACTGCTCTGCAGAGACTGCTTGATGGCCGACTCGGCGCACGCTTGAGCGTTCAGGATCTCACGTGATACCTCTAGCGGTGCTCCGTCCACTTCATCATCCGAAGTCGGGTGTCTGTTCATAGCCAGGTCCATCTGGGGGTCACTGTCTTCTTCGATCTCTTCAGAGTGGTACAGATCTTCAGGCTCCGTGGGAACGATCCGGCGCACAATGTCTTCGATAGTCTGTTTCCGGCGGTTACGACGGTCCCCGCACTCCTGGCCCCCGCACTCCCGGCCCCCGGGGGTGTTGGGCCCAGGCGGGGGCGGGGGGCTGTAGCAGGTCTCCGGCCCCTGCACGCACTCCATCCCGTTCAGCATCGGCTCCTCGGTGTCTCTGGGGATCTCCACCACCGGCGAAGTGGGGCCGTCCTCCACGCCTTCCCTGGCCATCCCGCACTGCGACAGCTCCTCCACCCCGTTGGGCACGTCAGGACCCTGGCCCCACAACGGGTGGCGCTCGGCATGCTCTGCCGGGTACTCGTGAGCAAAGCTCTTGTCCTTCTGCGCCTCGGCAGGCAGGGAGAAACTGGCCTTGGGGTTTTCCGACACGCTGGTGGGCACCGTCTCCCCTTGCTGCGGGGAATCCGGGGGCGTGGTGGCCGAGGTGCGGAGAGACCCTTCAATGATCATGGTGCCCGGGATGGACGGGGTGTCGGGTGTGGCGACGGGTAGGGCGAGGGGCGCTGGGGGCAGCGGTCTAAGTGAGGAGGCGGTGGAGCGAACGGAGAGAGGCTGGGTGGGCGACAGGCAAGCAAGCCGTTGTTCCACTTCCATCATCGTGAAGACAACCAGGAGAGGCTGAGCCCACAGCTCATCTTCGACCTGCGCACGCACACACACACACAAACGCACGCGCACACACATACACACAAGCACGCACGTGCGAGCGCGCGCGCACACACACACGCACGCACACATATCATTCCATACTTTAGAGAAACCTTCCTCATATTTTCTTAAACTTTTAAGTTTTGCTTTGTTTTGCTTTGCGTGTTTGACTTTAAAAAGGTGGTTATATTTTCTTTCTTTCTTTTTCTTTTTTTTTTTCTTTTTAGATAGATTTGACGGTTGTTTGACGCAGCCAATTATAAAAACGGTCTAAAGAACAAACGGTGTGAAAAAAGTCTTGATGTCACAACAATTTCTGCTTCCTAAACTTTCCATAAATGAGTGTTTTGAGAGTGTGCGTATATGCGACGGTCTGGATATACTACACAGTGTGTGTGTGTGTGTGTGTGTGTGTGTGTGTGTGTGTGTGTGGGGTGTGTGTGGTGTGTGTGCGCGTGCGTGCATGTGCATGTGCATGTGCACCGTGTCTTTCACCGTGATTTTGCCAGTGTACAAATACGGTGAGAACATGAAAGTCATACAGAAGATGAAGAGAAAGGAAGGGGGGGGGGGGGGGGGGGGGAGAGAGATACAAGAAAAAAAGGCAATTCATGGATGAACCCTTCTCCATACTTTTTACATTACAACACACA
>CM065733.1:23119885-23122385 GCA_033310375.1 Conus canariensis | reverse complement strand
GAAGGGGATAGGGGAGTCTTGAGTTTGGGAAGAGAGGAGGGGGGGGGGGGGGGGTCAAGCGCGAGAGATAGAGAGGTAGGGAGTAGGATGCGAGGCAGGTCGCTATTGTGTATTCGACAAACAGGCGACATCTGTCCGTCCCCCCGCCCAAGCTTGGTAGACGAGTGTAAAAGGGAAGGGCGCAAACCCTCGGCTCAAAGAACAGGGGGACCCAAGGAACCAACAACAATCCGGGGAGGGGAGGAGGAGGAGTGGGGAGAGGAGGAGGGTGAGGGAGAGAAAGGATGTGAAAGGCGGGAGAAAGGAAGGGGGAGGCGGAGGTAGAGAGGGGAGGAGGAAAGATGTGGGTGGGGGAGGAGGGGAGGAGGGGTCAGAAACAGGAAAAGGGAGGGCCTATAACTGGCGTAAGAAGTAGAAGGGGGAGTGGAGGGAGAGGGGAGGAGGGGGTGGTAAAGGATTGAGAAAAGGCGAGTGGGGGAGATGGAGGGGAGGGGGGGACAGGATGGGTACGAGAGGGCGGAGGAGGGTCCGGAGGGCGGGATGTCATCATGATGCGACCTCCCTCTTCTGCCGGCTGTCCCGTCTGCCCCCGTGAAGAAAGAAGACCGGCTCACTTGTGCCAGGAGATACCCATGTAGGCCTCTGGCTTCTTTCTCCTCCCTACCTCACCTCCCCGCCCACCATCCCCTCATCCCCTCCCCCCCGCCTCTCCATCCCACACGAAACGTCATCACCCGCCCCCCACCCCCACCCCCCTCCACCCTCTCCGTGATCTTGTCACCTTTCCGCTGTGATACAAGCCAGGGAGCCAATCACAACGAGCCGTTGTCAAAACCCCCCCAGAAAAAGATTCCAATTCTGATGGGCCGGCTGGTGATGATGAAACGGAGCTGCCGGAAGCTGTCGTACATGCCTGGCTGAAGCGGCCAATCAGCGGGCAGCTCGGAGGGTCAGGACGGTGGAACAGGCTCTCCTCTGCCCAGCGCTGTACGTCCTCCTGTCTGGCCTGCAGGTGAAAAAGATTAACGCAACGGATCGCCTTGCCTTTCCATTTTTTTCCCCCCTCTGCTGTTGGGTTTACGTCACTGCCTTTCTTCTGTCCGTATCAATACTTGCTCATACGCTCTCTCTCTCTCTCTCTCTCCTCTCTCTCTCTCTCTCTCTCTCTCTCTGCTCAAATGGATTCGTATCTTCTCCGTCCGGCTTTTGTATAGAGTGGCCCCCCAAGGCCAAAATATAATAAACATTTCTCTCCCCATCTCTCTCTTTCTTTCGAGGAAATGTTGAATGACACTGGCGAAAAACCATGCAGGTTTGAAAAGAAAGAAAGAAAGAAAAAGGAAGAAAGGGGAAAAAAGAAAGGAAGAAAGAAAGAAAGAAAGGGAGGAAGAAAGACATGAAAGAAAGGGAGGAAGCAAGCAAAGAGCTGGGATTAAGAAAAAAAAAAAAAGTTGGAAGAGACCGAGGCCTCCCCTTCACATGAAACCTGTCATTGAAGGGAGTGAGTGACATCGCTTCTCATCTGATGCCGCTCCTGCACTCGGTGCAAAACGATTATTACAGCAAGTCAAACGGTTCCCTCCCTCCTCCTTTCTCGCCAACACCCCCCCCCTCCCTTCCCCCCACCCTCCATCCTAAACCCAAACTCCCTTTCTCACCGATTTCCGCCCCTTTGCCTAATGCTGCCCCTGACCATACTAAAACCCTGACATGGCTTTATTCTTTCTTTCATCTTTCGGATAGAGAGAGAGAGAGAGAGGGAGGGGGAGAGGGAGGGAGGGAGGGAGGCTCCAGCAGGAATATGGACATGCTGCTGGGGTGGAGATGATGCAAGGGAAGGGGTGGGGGACGGGGGTGGGGGAAATGATAGGACCAACTGAGGAGAAAGAGAGAACTACCTCCGTGCCTTACCGCCGTCGGTACACACAGAGCGAAACCGGAGTTGTCTCATGCTGTTACACGGTCCAGAGCGTGGGCAGAAAGATAAGGCATGGATGCTCTTTTGTTTCACCATGACACAGAATGCAGGAAGGTGGTACGAAACACAAAAAAGTGCTGGTTGTTCGTATAGAAAAAAATCGAATTTTTTTTTTTTTTTGAACTTCGTTTATACATAAGTCCTAACTCTCTCCTCCTCTGGGGAAAACAAACAAACAAACAAACAAACAAAAAAAACCAGCAACAAGCTGAGACAAGAGTCCATGTACTAACTCTTAAGACAGGATGGGAACTTCTCTTCACCGCTCACGACCTTTCCCCATAAGGTAGAGTTTCTGTTTCCTCTCTGCTATGATCCGTACATAGACTAGTTTAAAGTGACGTTCGAAAAATGCCGCGAACGGAACGTTTGGCCAAACTGGCAGGCCCCTTTCTCACTAAATCGAGTTGAATAGAATATACCTTATGTAAAGGACCTGCCTCTTTAACGAGGAGGGGTGGTTCAGAAGTCACACACACACACACACACACACACACACACACACACACACACACACACACA
>CM065733.1:23112385-23117385 GCA_033310375.1 Conus canariensis | reverse complement strand
AAACAAATGATTAAACTGAAACAACAACAAGCAGCAGTGTGCTCAGTGACGAATTTTTTTTTTTTTTTTTTTACAAAAGTAAACACACTGGCGGCTTTGTTCGGTTCTTGGTTAATTCAAAGTCAAAACGCTTTTCATCGCAGAGAAAAGGCGTTTCGAAATGATGCCCTTTCTGACCAGAAAGCCGATCTTGTTGTCACAGTGACAAGATGTCTTCGTTGACGCTAGCGTTAAGAATCGTGGACGGCGGAGATCGGGGGATGGGGGGTGGGGTGGGGTGGTGGGGGCCACCCTTCTCCGCCCCCGAAAAAATCAAGGGGAGGGAGGGACGAAAGGATCTTTTTTGGTCCCCCCCCCCCCCCCCCCCCCTTTCTATTCCAGCCTTTTCAAGTACCAATCTAAACATACTCCCTCCTCGCTAGTCAAACTGCTTAAGCTATACCTTACAGTACATGTCAAAGCAGCAACAGCAAAAACCGCCGGTCAGAGGCCTAGTTCGGCAGTTGCCCTTTGTCTCCAAGTCGTTGACTGTCTTGCTCATGGACAGAAAAAACAAAGAGAGAAAGAAACTCACTGCATCACCCCACCCCCGACCTAAGCGGTGCCTTGGGACACTCCTTCCTCTCTGTTACACTTCATAGCTGAACCGCCCTTGCATGAACACAGCCACTTTGAATTAGACAGCTGTCTTTTCAACATGCACAAAAGAACCGTCTTTTCTCGGAAAAGATACATCCAAAGGCGCGGGTGGGACCCAGAGAAGTACTGTCCTCGACTGCCCAACAAACCGGTTGGGAGCTATCCTGTTGGAACCCAGACCTTTACCACCACCACTACCACCACCACCCCCTCCGTTTGAACATCTTCCCACGACGCCGATTAGTGACGGACATGAGTCTGGAGGCTGTTCCAAGTGGGGCTGTGATGACTATGGCCATCCTGCTGACACCGTTATTGCGGCTGACTTCTACATCAGCCGTTCGTGACGTCAACTCAGCAGCATTACCCAATCCTCTGTGGAACATGAGGACTAAACCCTTTTCTAGCTCTTGATTAACGCTGTGATTAGCGTGGATGTCATCGATTTCAAACTGATAGTTCACGATGATGATTAGCGAACAAAGTCTTATAGTTCACGATGATGATTAGCGAACAAAGTCTTACAGTCTTCAGAGGGGTTCAAAGCTGGGAGACAGTTTACCTGCCGAGGTGACAGTCGACCTTCTGTTGCTGGATTCTGCAGACACGGAGAACAGTTTCTCACTGCATTGCGTAGTACACCCAAAGTTCTCCTGCTCTACTGTGTTTTGCACCCAAATTCTCATGCCTTATTGCGTCACAAACGTTCTCTTACCTTCTTGTGTCACCTTAGCCTTTTCTGAAAGGCAATGAAAGTTACCTGATCTTTTCGTGTAGCGCATTCAACGTTCTCCACCTCTCACCTGTAAGCGCAAAAATCTGCGTTGGGAGGCGGTTACGCGTCAGCGCCACTTGAGTCACTGTAGACAATGACATACTGACATCACCGAGCACTATTCACTTTCGAGAAACCAACCGGTAAACGACCCGACCAGTTCAGAAAATGAACGTTTTCAGCGAATCGTGAATAGATAATAGAGATAGATGAAAACTGAGAGAGAGAGAGAGAGAGAGAGAGAGAGAGAGAGAGAGAGGGAGGGAGGGAGGGAGGAGGAGGGAGAGAGTTAAACATCCGATGTGATTCCGCTTCTCTCCTGTTTATTTGTAATCTACTTCATATTTGATGTAAAAAAAAAAAAATAAATGCCGTCTATATGGGATAGATGTTAGACGGGAATTTTTTTTTAAGACACCCCCCTACCCCTCCTCTCCCTCCTTTCCAGTGGACCATACAGAGAAACGTGGTCTGATAGGCTTACACACTGCGCACTGTTCACACTCAAACAGTTGTTTTATCCGATGAGCGACTGACTTACCTCCGACAGCTGAATGAGTGAATGGGAGGGGAAGGGCAAAAACACAAACAAACAGCAAACTTGACAGTCATCAACAGCAATGACATCTTAATGGCGTATGGACACCAAACTTGTACAGCACACAACGGGATCCGTTGAGGCTTTCCATGGATCTCAGTTGTGGGAGGCGTCTGATTAGAGGTCATATGTTAACGAGAGAGAGAGAGAGAGAGAGAGAGAGAGAGAGAGAGAGAGAGAGAGAGAGAGAGAGAGAGAGAGAAATCGCAGATACCTGCTGGTCAGTGATTTGGCGGAACTAGTCTCTCTCGCTGTAAGAACGTCTGATATTACACGGCGTGTCAGTTCCCCAGAAACTGCATAAAGGATGTTTTAAACACCCCCCTGTCTTATTTCTGTACTAACTTTCATTCATCAGACACGGTGTTGCAACATCTAATCGTACAAGAAAGAAAGGAATGCGAAGAGGAAATAATAATAAAAGAAAAAAAAAAAAAGAAAGAAAGAAAGAAAAAGAAAGAAAGGGGGGTCGGGTGGTAACGGCTTCTGGCCTATGGTATCGCCCTCTGGTAGAAAAGTACAAGGGACACTGGTGGGAGCGGGCGAACAACACTTTGTCTGCTACCTGGACTCCCACGCTCTTGTGTGTTCCACCTACCAGTCAGTGCGCCTGACAATATACGAGGATACTGAGTGGGGGGGGGGGGGGGGGGGGGGGGGGGGGGGGGGGGGGGAGAAACAGGGTCGGAGGGAAGAGATGGGTGGGTGGGAGGATGATGGGAAGGGGAGGAAATGAAAAAATAAAAAAAGGAAGTAAAAGAGGTGGTGTAGATGGCATTCATCCTACTTATTCTCCCTGTTTTCATCCTCCCCGTCGCCTCCCCCCAGCCCCACCCTCGACACCCACCCACCCACCCCCCTGCTGTGACCGTCTGTAAAGCATCCTGGTTTTCCTGGGCCCCCGTTATTGAATATACATCCACTCCAGTGTCCACAACGCCAGGCGAGGAGGCTCCCTTCCCAAAGAGCGTCCAACAAAGGCCACAATGGCGGCCAGCGCAGCTCATCGTTTCCCTTTGTTACCTCCCGTCACTTGCGGTTGTTAGGGAGGGGGGGGGGGGGATAAGGGGGGGGGGGGAGGAGAAGGGACAGAGAAAAGAACGAAAGGAAGAATGAAAAGAAAAGGGAGGGGTTACGATAAAAAGGAAAGAAGAAAAAAAAAAGAAAAAGAAAGGCTGGGATGATCTAGTCCCGATCGCTCCTCTCTCCTGTCTATCTTTTCGGATGTTCCATTCCTTTGTGGTGGTTGTTGTGAACTCTCTCGTCCTGCTGTCAAACAGTAGGTTCTCTTCCTGCTCGTCAAGGTCATATAACAACTTTTTCTTTTTTTCTTTTTTTTTTCTTCTTCTGAAAACTAGATGTATCAGTCTCAAGGACTTTCTCTCTCTCTCTCTCTCTCTCTCTCTCTCTCTCTCTCTCTCTCTCTCTCTGTCTGTCTGTCTGTCTGTCTGTCTGTCTGTCTCTCTCTCTCTCTCTCTCTCTCTCTCTCTCTCTCTCTCGTTTTTGTTCGCAGGCACAGTTTCAAGATAGGCATGCGTCTCCATTAGTCACCAGGGCGCTTCTCAGGTCTTCCTATCCTGGGTCTGTCTTCTGGAAGCGCTGTCCCCACCCCCACTCCCCCCTCCCCACCCCACCCCCTCCTCTATCACCATCCTTCTCTGCATGAGAGAGAGAGAGAGAGAGAGAGAGAGAGGAGGAGGAGGAGAGAGGGGGCGGTAAGGATATAATGGCCGCAATCAATACAAGCAGTAATAGATTTGGCCCACGCCGCTCTCGGGCCGGGCCCGTCCTGCGCGGGAAGCCCCCCGACCTGCCTTGAAGGCTCCTTCTCTGCCGCCATTGTGCACGCGCTCGCGCATGTGTGCTGCTGTGAATGTCCGTGCGCGCCCGTGCATGTGTATGTGTAACAGAGAAGGGGGGAGGGTGGGGTGTGGTGGGGTGGGGTGATGGGAGGAAGAGGAGAAGAGGGGACGGTGGCGAGTGCTGTGAGATCCCCACCAAGACCCGCCACCACACACACACACACACACACCTCTCTCTCTCTCTCTCTCTCTGTTGCCTGGCGTTGACAAACACAGGCGGGCATGGATGGGTGGACCTACGTGTCTTGCAGGCAAAGAGGTTTACACACACACACACACACACACACACACACACACACACACACACACACACAGGTTCCTGCTGCTTTCTCTTCGTGTGAACGAACAACACGTTGGACCTCGCTGAACAATGTCACGCTTTCTCTTTCTTTCTTGTCCAAACGGCGTCCAGTTAACATCTTTTAGAGAGAGAGAGAGAGAGAGAGAGAGAGAGAGAGAGAGAGAGAGAGAGAGGAGGGGGAGGAGAGAGAGGGAGGGAAAGAGAGAGGGAGGGAAGGGCAGAGAGAGAGAGAGAGGGAGGGAAGGGGAGAGAGAGAGAGAGAGGGAGGGAAGGGAGAGAGAGAGAGAGGAAGAGAGAGAGAGAGAGAGAGAGAGAGATGTGTGCGAGAGAGGGAGGGAGAGAGAGAGAGAGAGAGAGGAGAGAGAGAGAGAGAGAGAGAGAGAGAGAGAGAGAGAGGAGGTAGTCTATTTGTCGTGATTAAAAAAAAACAAACAAACAAACGTTCACATGTACACATCAAACATGAAAACACGCGGAACTGGAGGGGTGGGGTGGGTGGGGGTGGGGGGCTCACGCAACTCGATGTCGAATTTCCAAATGTGTTCTGGTTACTCTTTCTAGATCTTTTAGATTTTTTTCCCTTCAAAAGATTCAAGGCTTTAATTTACTCCAGAAAATCTTGAGGTTGTCTGAAGAATTTCTTTCCTCCTGTTGTCACACCATGACATTATTCCACACTGCGATTGCAACGTTGAAAGTTCAAGTCCACGTCACTGAAACACATTTTACTTTTCACATGTGTGCGGAAAGAAAGCAAGACCTTCCATTTCTCTTTCTTAATAACAACACCCCCCCCCCCTCCCCCGTACACACACACACACACAC
>CM065733.1:23094885-23109885 GCA_033310375.1 Conus canariensis | reverse complement strand
CGCTCCGCAACCGCCGTGACCTTGACCTTGGCGCGCGGGGTGGGGGAGTGAGTAATAGATGTTGGTTGTCTCCACCGTGGTGTCCTCGGCAGCCGGGCAGACGGAGAGACAGACACAGGGCGACAGCCGTTCTCTCCCCTTCCTTCCCTAAGGGCGCCCACTGGCATCGCTGCACCGAACCAGGAAACCCCGTGCCAGCAGAGAGAGAGAGAGAGAGAGAGAGAGAGAGAGAGAGAGAGAGGGGGGGGGGGCAAGGCCAGTACAGCGCGGCTTCTTTCCCCCCTTTTCTTTTTTCTCTGTTAGGCAATAGAAGGACAGTAAACGGGGGATTGTGGTGGTGGTGGTGGTGGTGGTGATGGAGAGGAGGGGAAGGGGAAGACAAGGGGGTGGGGAGCGGCGGCGGGGAAAGGCTTGGGGAAAAGTGGTAAACGAAGTTTAGAGTGACATCCAAATTGAATCCTGGGCGCGGAGTCGCCCCTCTCTTCGTCCGTGAAGTATTGAACTGTTTAACAAGACGAGCTAGACGGAGACGAGTCATCGCTGGTCGAAAGGGGAGGGGGTGGGGGGGGGGGGGGGGGGGGGAGGGGGGGGGGGAAGGGGGGGGGCTGCGGTGGAGGAGGTGTGGTAATGGGGGATGGAGGAGGAGGAGGAGAAGGGGCGGGGGTCGGTAAGATTCTGAAGTGGGCGCTCCTTACAAAACACAGTTCCCACGCAGTAGTGATTCACTTGTTTTCTGGTTGATAAGATACCATTCCCACACGATTCTGATGACGAACTACGGAAAGCGTAGGGGGCCACTCCACGTTGTAACTAGCGAGACTAACGTCCAAGTTGCCAGACTGAAATCCGCGTGGAATCCACCCCACGCTCCGAGGGTCCCTTTCCATGCACAACTGCTGGAGCAGCAGGTTCTAACATTTTCACTCGTCCAAGGCAATGTTCTTGACAGAGCGGTCACATGGGGGGATCGCTTCGTAACAACATACTGCTCTGTGACAGAGTCAGCCGTGACGGTGGCACGCAGTGTTCCTGCCGAGAGGCGGACTTCCACCGTTGGCTGGACTTCCGAGAGGCTTGGGGGTGAGGAAGGAAATCACAACCTCTTGAATGCCGTCGTGGGGTTTGCTGAATGGTGGCAACGCGGCTAAGCCTCCATTCTGGTTTTTTTTTTTTTTCATACAGCTTTTAAGAATGATAGGATTCACAATTTCATAACAGAATCAGGATTCACAATTTCATAATAGAATCACTCTACATCTTTGTCGCTGACAATCGTCGCACAGCAATCTCTTACGAAGCGGTATTTTAGTAAGAAAATATTACCTGTGAAACACCACTTGTATGGATTGCACTGAATCACCGAGTCTTGTTGCGACCGCGTGTAACCGCTACAGAACTGGGTAGAACACCTGAAAGACACTGGCGGCTGCTGTTCCTGACTGCAGGATGTTCCAGCCTGACAAAGCTTCACTATGAAAAGCGAGAGAGTAGTACGGAAGATGGCGTGACTGGCGACGCAGTTGTGACTCATCTGTGAGTAGTGAATCAGACTCAGCATCACTGCCAGGCCTCTGTCACAGCCACAGCTCAGAAGGTGACGGACTGTTTGAGACAGTTAGACTGGCTGCTGAGTCTTAGGGTTCCTTTACTGCATGAGCCATCTTCAACGGTGGCGGACTGTCTGGGAAGGCCTGAGAAAACACATGATGGGAAGAACGAAAAGTGTCTCAACAGTTACAAGTGCATTGATGGAGAAGAGAGAGAGAGAGAGAGAGAGAGAGAGAGAGAGAGAGAGAGAGAGAGAGAGAACGAAATTTTAAATTTTATTTTACCAGGGTAATGAGATAAGCAAATTGTACATGCTTTTTTCCACCCTGCCCTGGGGAAAACCAAAAAGAAAAGAAGAAGAGAAAAAAAAACAAAAAAAACAATGAAAACATGCAAGTCACTATAGCAACAACAGGGAAAAAGGTGAATACACAAATCGATAACTCGACAATCAAAAAGGACTGATACTACAAACGCAGATAACAGAATCCTGCATGCATGCACAAGTGCGCGCGCGCACACACACACACATACACCCGCGCGCGCAAATGATGGGAGGGATGGGTTGTTGGGGGAAAGAGAGAGAGAGAGAGAGAGAGAGAGAGAGAGAGAGAGAGAGAGAGAGAGAGAGAGAGAGAGAGAGCGAGAGAACGCAGAATAAACTTAATTGTTTGAGATGTTAGGTATAACCAATTTTCAAGTCTGTTCTTACGCACACACATACACACACAGAGGGGGAGAGAGAGGGAGGGAGAAAGAGAGGGGAGAGAGAGAAAAAGATAGAAGAGAGGGGAGGAGAGAGAGAGAGAGAGAGAGAGAGAGAGAGAGAACGCTGAATAAAACTTTATTTAATTATGGTTTGAGATTTAAGGTATAACCAATTTTCAAGTCTGTTCTTACGCACACACACACACACACACACACACACACACACACACATACACGGAGAGACAGACAGACAGACAGACAGAGAAAGAGCCAGCCAGACAGACAGACAGCGACATAGGGAGAGACAAGGACACACACACATACACACAAAGAGAGAGAGAGAGAGAGAGAGAGAGAGAGAAGAGAGAGAGAGAGAGAGAGAGAGAGACAGACAGACAGACAGACAGACAGACAGAGAGCGACAGACAGAGAGACAAGGACACGGACACACACACATATATACAGAGAGAGAGAGAGAGAGAGAGAGAGAGAGAGAGAGAGAGAGAGGACAGACACAGACAGACAGACAGACAGACAGACAGGACTGTCAAAAGGACCAAACAGTCCAACTGCAGACAGAGCACCGCCAGGGACTCGGCTCATGACGGTCCGGTGGTGATGGTAGGGGAGCGGGGGGAGGGGGGGGGTGTGGGTCTGGCGGTCGGCCCTGCCCAGCAGGCTCAGTCTGGGTGACAAGCCTGCCATGCCGTCAACACGGTGCCCCCGACCCGGTAAATCCCCCGACACCCCTTTCCCCTGACGGCCAGCCGCGCACTTCTGATTCACCCACACACCGTGATTCACAATCACTTACCATCATCATCTTCTGTCACACAAAGAGCGGCCAGCGGCCACGAGGGGTGGGGGGAAGGGGTGGGAGTGGTAAAGAGAGGGGAGCGAACCACTGGGAAGAAAAAGAGAGAGAGAGAGAGAGAGAGAGAGAGAGAGAGCGGCAGATGGAGGAGAAAACGAGATAAGCAAGCATCGCCCGCACGCGCGCAGAGAGAGAGAAAAGAGAGAGAGAGAGAGGAGAGAGGAGAGAGGAGAGAGAGATTGATAATCAGTGAAAAGTCAACAATCAATTGATCTGTCAGAAAAAAAAGAAAGCAGATGCTTTAGGAATAGCGTTGACGTTGATGGGAAAAAAAAACTGTATGCTGCAGATTCTAACAAGTCTTCGCGACAAATAACGCCGGAGACACTCCTAAATGGGGGGTCGACAGCGGCTGAGATGTGTCCTAGTTGATTCTGGAGAACATGGTCGTGACCTTTTCCGTCATTACACAGTCTAGACTGTAAAAACACAAAGACAGCAAGAGCTCGGAAAGACAGAAGGGAGGGAACCCGGCGTTCATTTGCAAGCGGCAAACTGAAAAATGACCCAGAGTTACTTTTTCTTTTTTTTTCTTTTTTTTTTTTTCTCTTTAAACCAGATTGTACAACCGTATGTCTTCTCTAATATTTTACATAAATGATTCGTAGAATCGTCAGATAGGAACATGGATGATATGATTACGAAATGATAAACATAACAGCAGCGACAAAACGGTGCAACCGCGTGGCCTCTTCAAGCATTAACCTAAATGATTCATAAAACTACCAGTGATAGATATGGATGTAATGATCACTAAATCATCAATGTAACAATGACGGCGATAGTTTTACCTGACAATGTAACTAATCATTAACATTGATACGGTTCATAAAATTACCAGATAAAACTATGGATACTGTAATCACGAAATCATCAATAACATATATATATATATATATATATATTATATGTGTGTGTGTGTGTGTGTGTGTTGTGTGTGTGTGTGTATGTATAATGACGGAGATATTTCTACCCCTAACAGTTTAACACAACAATTGACATTAACACGATTCATAAAATTACCAGTTATAAGTATGAATGTTTCGATCACGAAACTGTCCAAATAAAAAGCAAACACAATCAGAAAAAACGCAACATATAATAAACACGCAAAAAGATACTCTAAAAGCGGTAAACAAAGACTGGGCTTCCGAAGAAGTAAACAATCTTGACCTCTGCGAGCGTACAAATCCATCCAGTCCCATGCGACCACACGCTGTAATCCATGGCTGTTGGGAAAGTCAGTCACTAGGGGACTCAGCGCTGTTGACTTGCTAGACAAACCCCCGACACGTTAGAACGCATGGGAAACAGTGAAGACAGAATGGGATAGGGGGAGGGGGGGGGGGGGGGGGGAGAAACACCATGTTCTGAACACCTACATCTAACAGACAAGCAATCAGGCAGGTTTTAGACTGAGGTATCCACAAACACGTGGATGAGTCAGACGCACAGCAACAACTACGCAGCAATAAGTCAGAAACTTGGAAAACATCGCCCTACACAGGCACAGCATGAACACCATGGGAACAGGTAACGCGACGTAAAAAAGGGAGGAACAACATCCCCCCAACAGGTGCAGCAGTGCACACACCGACACTGTACGTCATGTGAGAAAACTACCTGCCGAAACAACATCCACCTCAGGACAACAAACAACAGAACACTGGGTCACGCCAGAAACATACCCGGAACAAACCAACCTCCAACGTCGGTAGTGGTAGTACAGCATCAACTCCGGAACCCGATGACAGCGCTGTCAGTGTCCTTAATCCACATTGTCCCCAACGTTGTCGGCGAACACGAAACACGAAAAAGTCCCATCACACTCCCCGGTGACAACACCAAGCACTCCGGTCTGGCCGCGGAACTAGGCAAAGTGAGAGACACAGAGAGAGAGAGAGAGAGAGAGAGAGAGAATGACAGCGAGTTGGTGGAAGCTCTTCAAACCATGGTCCTGAGGCAGGCTGCCGGAACCGCACTGTACAGCAGGTGGAACCCTCTCCGCCAGACAAAGGACCCGGCCGCACGTTACCACCACCACCATCTGCGGACGTGGAGAGAGAATGGAGGGAGGGGGGGGGGGGAATAATACTGATAAGCAGTCTGCGGAGACCTGGGGATGAATAACCTGCATGCGGAGAGAGGCAGGGACAGAGATTGGCCAATGCCGCCAGTTAGTAGTAGAATGGCCACAGAGAGAGAGAGAGAGAGAGAGAGAGAGGAGAGAGAGAGAGAGAGAGAGAGAGAGAGGAGAAGTGGGGGGAAAGAGACACACACACAGTGAGACAGAGAAAGGATTGGCCGTTTGTTTAGGAGTGGGAATGACAAGCGTTACGTGGGCCGATCAATACGTTGGTTTCAGTGACTGGACCATTTGCGGCAGGCGCCGTGACTGGAGTAGGCAATAGATTGCGGGCAGGGCGCGGCAGCCCGGGCCTGTCAGACACACAGCGACACGAGGCAGGGCAGGACACGGCCACAGGGACAGATGGGCACCACCTTCCCTGACCTGCCGGCCCACCATTGTCACACACCGGGCAGCAGAGGAATCACACCAACGTGAAGACAGCTTCCGTGCCGTTTCTTTCATTGTCCCCCCCCCCCCCCCCCCTCTCTCTCTCTCTCTCTCCTCTCTCTCCCCTCTTTCTCCACTTCTCTTTCTCTTTACCTTTTCAGCACAATGTTAATGAAATACTAAATTAATGTCGAGTTTTGCTCTTCTCGGTTTACACACACACACACACACACACACACACACACAGAGGGAGAAGGGTGAATAGGGTGGTGATGGAGCGTACAAGAGTTGATGGAAAGACGTTTTGATGTTGACAGTAACCAGGTCAATAAAGTACTGCTGATCTCTCTCTCTCTCTCTCTCTGGCTTTAAACCTTCAACCTCGCCCTCCATTCACGTTCACGTCGGACTCTCCAAAACAAAGGATTACTTGCGTCTGTTTTGTGGCAACGAGGACAATGACCTCAACTGATCGACTTCAGAACACAAAGTCCACAGTCTTCCTCAACAGCAATCGCTGTAACTATCATTCCTCATCACAACTTACAAGTCACAGGCACGGCAGGGCAGGGCAGGGCAAGGCAAATTCATTGTTTTTTTTTTTCTACACCCATTTGGGGGATGGAAACGACCCTTTCTTTTGTCTAACAACAAATACAAAAAATCACACCAATCATCAGACTTGTGTCACAAGCAAAAACAATCTTCACTGGAAAAAAAAAAAGAAAAGAAACGAATTTCAGTTTCTTTCTTTTTTTTTTAAAGTCGCAATATACAAAGAGAGAATGGGGAGGTAAGGAAGGACGAAGAGAGCAAGAGAGAGAGAGAGAGGAGAGGAGAGAGAGAGAGAGAGAGATGGAGGGAAGAAGACAGAGAAATAGAGAGTGGGATAAAGGATGCCTGATAGAGAGAGAGAGAGAGAGAGAGAGAGAGAGAGAGAGAGAGAGAGATGGAGGGAAGAAGACAGAGAAATAGAGAGTGGGATAAAGGATGCCTGATAAGAGAGAGAGAGAGAGAAGAGAGAAGAGAGAGAGAGAGAGAGAGAGAGATGGAGGGAAGAAGACAGAGAAATAGAGAGTGGGATAAAGGATGCCTGATAAGAGAGAGAGAGAGAGAGAGAGAGAGAGAGAGAGACAGAGATGGGGATAAGGGGAGGGGGGGGGGGGATATGTGTCGGAGGACTGCCAGGAGACAGTAGGGAAAGGCCAGCGGACACGTGGAACCCTGCACACACACACACACGCCAGTCAAGTCACTGTAAGGGGAAAAAAAAACATGAGGTGGCGAGAGTAGGAAGGGACGCGAGGGAAGGGCAGGGGAGTGGGGAAGGGGGGGGGGTAGGAGCGGGACTGGTGGGGGGGGGGGGGGAGGATGATTTACACGAGCACCTCTGACAAAAGCAAACGGGTCGAACGCCATCAACAATTGATAAGACTATCGATCGATCCTAATACCTCCCGCCACTGACGTCAGCTGTCCCCTCTGACCAATGAAATATGCCTTTTCAATGAGAAAACAAGAAAGTGCCCGACTTCCCTCCCTTAAGGTCTCGAATTTATCTCCCTTTCCTTCATCAGGCTAAAACAAGAAATGAGAGAGAGAGAGAGAGAGAAGAGAGAAGAGAGAGAGTTTGAAAAATCTTTTTTGATTCTTCCCCTTAATAAGTGCGATCTCATACAAACACACGAGCGCACAAGCAAACAAATTGTGAACCAAACATAAAACAAAACCCAAAGCCTCACACTCGTTTATTCGAGAGAGAGAGAGAGAGAGAGAGAGAGAGAGAGAGAGAGAGAGAGAGAGAGATGTCGAAGCTCATTTATTTTTGCTTCTTTTTCCACATTAATAAGCGCAATTTTATACACACTCACGATTGGATGAGCGAGCAAATTTGCGACTCAGACATTAAGAATCAAGCCCTTACATTCTTCTTCTTCTTCTTCTTCTGAAGAGAGAGAGAGAGAGAGAGAGAGAGAGAGAGAGAGAGAGAGAGAGAGAGAGAGAGAGAGGGGAGAGAGCAATTTCAAACTTTTTTTTTTCACCTTACAAACTGCCATCTCATACGCACGACAGTCGGACCGAGCAATGTGACCCAAACACTAAGAACGATGGCAAGCCCCTGTATCTGTTTCGAACGAGCCATCAAAAGCGCGAGTGCGTGTTTTGTCGCACTGACATCATTTTGATCTCGATATCTTGTTATATTACTCCATGTTGTCTTGTTTTGTGCGTTCAGTTATGTCCAGCCACCTCCCTATCCCCCCCCCCCCCCCCCTCCGTTCAGCCCATTTTTAGCGCACTGGGTTCTTGACACTTACTCTGGGCCTAGAACGCATTACAATTCCTCATAGTTATCACAAAACAATTTATTCAGTCTTGTATGGTCCATCTATATTGGCACTTTTTGAAGAATCCATGTTCCCCAAGTAAATGATTTCTGCAACAGCATTTTCCTCCATGTTAGCCGACTTTTTCTGCTCTCCGTACTACAACTGACAGGCAATAAACAGCACTGGGGAAAAGAGGATGATGAAGTACCACAAGAAAACAAACATCACCAACAACAACCAAAAAAAAAAACCCAGCAACAACGGTCTTACTGATTAACAAACATTTAGAGTCCTTTGCGCGCGCATTTCCTCGCAGACAATGAGCGAGCCAACACCGAGTTCTGCCACCTCGTACCACTGCGCAGCAGACTGTCAATCATCATGCCCGTCCACCTTCCCACAGGTGAATGCCCCGGCGCTTCTCGTACCAATCGAATGCAAGTTCACAGAATTCGGTCAGTCACGTGGCTCGGCATACATACCAGTCTTGGTAAATGAAAGAGAAAGCAACGAGAGACTAGAGTTTAAACAACGTAATTTCTCACTCAACGTCTTCCCGATTAAAATCCACTTCTTTTGCCATACCAACAAGAAAAAAAAGTCTTTTAGGGATAGTAGGTCAAAAAGGAAATTCTACAACACCCCCCCCCCCCCCCTCTTACTTCCAATACACCCAACTAACGTGCTCTGATTCGCAGGTGAATGACTCAGAATGTTCAACACTCTCCTCCAGCTTACATCCATCTCAATTCCACTTTCAAATACTAGTCCAAAAAGACAACGGAAGACCCCCAAAAAAGGACAGTAAATGAACGGGAAGGAAGGTTGGATGGAGTGTGTGTGTGTGTGTGTGTGTGTGTAAGAGAGAGAGAGAAGAGAGAGAGAGAGAGAGAGAGAGAGAGAGAGAGAGAGGAAATCGAAAGATGACCAAAAAAAAAAAAGAAAAAAAAGTGCAGGACCGAAGCGGCACAAGAGGCGGAAAACAGCACTTTGTCACGCAGATTATGAGGGAAATAACGGTGGTACAGGCACACCCCGTTTCGCCCCCAGCAGCACCGCTCCAACGTGTCCGTCCATCCACACCCCCCCCCCCCCCCCCCCCCCCCCCCCCCCCCCGCCCGGACAGCGGGCAGAGGACAGCCAAGCCCCATCCCGTGTCCCCGCCCCATCCCAGCCCATGAGAAAGCCGATCGTTTCGGGACCAATCAAGAGGACCGTTTACTACTTCAGGTCCATGGTGGGGGAAGAAATAATGGCGGTCATTAGTGAAGTGTTTTCCCTTCTGACATCTTACCTGGTTTCACTGTGCGCAGAAGGTCAAATGTATTTCAAACATAAAGACGCTGAAATGGAAGATTACGTTGGGTGGGGTGGCGGAAGACGGGGCGGGGCGCTGTTTCTCATTTATTTATAGATCAGTTAACGAACGTCACATGCTGCGCGATTCCCCTTGGCTCTGTCACCTTGCTGGTAACTGGTGCGTGAAACCAGCAGGAAAATACACCTGTTGAGAGAAATAGGCGAAAGTTTAGTGGGTCGGCTGTTTAGGAAGCAACTCGCCGGTCGGGACAGAACAGAGGGAAGGATGGAGAGGAAAAGGGTGCAGGTTGGAAGGGGGGGGGGGAGGGGGGAGGGGTAAGGTGGGTGGGTTGACTAGGCGAAGGGACAAGCAAGCAACTTGGACAAACAACGCACACACAAAAGCCCCCAGACTACAGCCAGCAGGGGGGAAAGCATAGAAGACAAAACGAAAGATAAGAGCCGTGGGCCTGGGCGCGTGCACGGCCCGAGCGGCACGTGCACTCGCCACCATGCTCACGTCACATTACCGTTACCAAGACAGCAGCGTCATCTCTCTTCTCCCCCCCCCCCCCCCCCCCCCCCCCCCCCTCTAGCCCACCGCCATCACGCATCAGCGCCAGGCAACCTACGTCACACAAGCTGTATCATTCGCATACACGGGCTGTAAAACGAGAAGATGTGGGACGGTGATGGAGAGGATGGGAAGCGGGGGAAGAATGAGGGAGGTGCGGTGGAGGGGCGGGGGGGGGGGGGGGGAGGGTAATACAGAAGCAGTGGGAGCGCCGCCAGCTTCGGACGGACTGCAGAAAGGAGGGAACTTGATCCGACAGATTAATGTGACACTCATGGTCTGAGTTATGGGAGGAAGATGGGGGAACTTGATCAAGGGGCTTTATGTTACACTCATGGTCTGAATTTAACTTGATCAAGGAGCTTTATGTTACACTCATGGTCTGAATTTAACTTGATCAAGGAGCTTTATGTTACACTCATGGTCTGAATTTAACGTGATCAAGGAGCTTTATGTTACACTCATGGTCTGAATTTAACTTGATCAAGGAGCTTTATGTTACACTCATGGTCTGAATTTAACTTGATCAAGGAGCCTTATGTTACACTCAAGGTCTGAGTTATGGGAAGAAGGTGGGGAACTTGATCAAGGGGCTTTATGTTACACTCATGGTCTGAATTTAACTTGATCAAGGAGCTTTATGTTACACTCATGGTCTGAACTTGATCAAGGAGCTTTATGTTACACTCATGGTCTGAGTTATGGGAGGAAGGTGGGGAACTTGATCAAGGGGCTTTATGTTACACTCATGGTCTGAATTTAACTTGATCAAGGAGCTTTATGTTACACTCATGGTCTGAATTTAACTTGATCAAGGAGCTTTATGTTACACTCCTGGTCTGAACTTGATCAAGGAGCGTTGTTACACTCATGGTCCACAATATGGAGGAAGGTGGGGAACCTGATCAATGAGCTTTATGTTACACTCATGGTCTCTTAAGTTATGAAGCGGGAACTTGATCAAGGAGTTTTATGCTTTACGCTCATAGTCTAAGTTACAGAGTAGAGTGGGGACTTGATTAAGGAGCTTTATGTTACACTCATGGTCTGAACTTGATTAAGGAGCTTTATGTTACATTCATGGTCTGAACTTCATCAAGGAGCCTTATGTTACACTCATGGTCTGAACTTGATCAAGGAGCCTTAGTTACACTCATGGTCTGAACTTGATCAAGGAGCCTTATGTTACACCATGGTCTGAACTTGATCAAGGAGCCTTATGTTACACTCATGGTCTGAACTTGATCAAGGAGCCTTATGTTACACTCATGGTCTGAACTTGATCAAGGAGCCTTATGTTACACTCATGGTCTGAACTTGATCAAGGAGCTTTATGTTACACTCATGGTCTGAACTTGATCAAGGAGCTTTATGTTACACTCATGGTCTGAACTTGATCAAGGAGCTTTATGTTACATCCATAGTCTAAGTTATGGAGGAAGATGGGAAGTTATGGACAAACAACCAGCTGCCATGGCGAAGTGGTTAGTGTCACAGTTTCCCGGCTGGATGTTCGAAGGTTTAATCCACATCAGAGCCTTTTTTTTTCTTTTTTTTTTCTCTGTCCCGATCGGCTCACACCTTGTGTTGGGTTTTCTACGGGCTCAATGTGGAAGACTGGGGCCACACTGCTGTGATTCATCCACTTAACAGATGCGTATCCGAGGGTTGCCCAAATTTCCTGACCGAGACTGCAGGTGTCTGCAGCTGTCGGGCCTGGTTGACGCCGGGATACGTTGTGAAGGTCAGTGAAGAGTACAAAGCTGTCATGCAGTCTCAGATCGGAATGGACCTCTATTATCTTCATCGACCAGTATTTTCAACAACAACAAAAAAGTTGTGGACAAACTACAAAACTTTTTGGCAGCTTTATGTCAGTTACACCGACATGATGTCAGCTGTGGGAAAATGTACTTATCAGTGAGCTTCGTGTTTACCCTTGGTCTACAGCATTCTCCCTCTGTATAGCAGACCTGATTTTCTTGCTGCCTAAGTTTGGATTTCTTTTTATTTCCAGTCCATCTGAACTATACAGAACTTCTATGTAACTTACCTTTTTATTTCCAGTCCATCTGAACTATACAGAACTTTCATATAACTTACCTTGGGCCTCGCGAGACATCAATTTTCTGAGCAAAAAGCGTCAAGGTCCGACGACTTTCGCCCCCGTCAAAATGATGGGCATCGCTTTGATTTAAAAACAAACAACAACAACAACAACAACAACACGGACAAAGATTTGACAGAGTAGCTTTTCTCGTCCTTCATTGTCTTATACTCTCTCTCTCCCTCTCTCACTCTCTCTCCCCCTCCCCCGCATGGGAGTTGACCGCGCTGATGAAAGAACTGATGAAATGTGAACTTAATATACAATCTTGTTACTGAAGTGCAACCACAATCGATCTTTGCGTTTCTTTAATTGTCAGTTGTCATAGAAGAAAATCTTGATGGGTGTGTGTGTGTGTGTGTGTGTGGTGTGTGGGGGGGGGGGGGGGGGGGGGGGGGGGAGAGAGAGAGAGAGAGAGAGAGAGAGAAGATTTAGTCTGTATACGGTGCACAGCAACATTTGTTTTAAATCTTTATCGTGAAAGCGCAAACCGAACCTTCCGATGACTTTCCTTCCAATTCACTTGGTCACTCCCCTGTTCTTTATGATCAAAATGACTTGGGGAAATCTTCTTCGAGACAGTGACTTACTTCAGTTTGCTATAGTAGCATACATATCCTAATGTCAGTGCTTTAACAACAACAACAACAACAACAACAACATTCTCGGCTTATTTCGTGCGCCTCGTGAAGCATATTCACATACTTACATTTACACTTCATGTCAAATGTGGCAGGAGCGAAAGGGCAGCAGAAGGTCACTCACATGGAAGTTCACTCTTTTTACCTGAATTGGGACACACACACGCACGCACGCGCGTGCGAGCGTTTTTTTTTTTTTATGTGTGCGTACGCACGCGCGCGCGCGTGGGTAAGGGCACACGCGCGAATGTTTGTCTCGCTTTCCATTGTTGAGAAACGGCTGGGTCCTGTCAGGAACAGAGGTGGACCTTCATGCTCTCCGGGGTTTTCAAACAGCCTCCTACTCCTCCTTCGCTATGCACATGCAACCCAACAACAAAAGGAGACAGACTCCCCTTCCCAACCCCTCCCCCCCCCTCTCTCTCTCTCTCTTTCTCTCTCTAAACCGCTCGTTCATATTGTTTTCTCACCTCCGCCCCGCCCTCAACCCTCCTCACGACCCTTCCCCTCCCTTCCACCCATCCCTTCCTCCTTGGGACATCTCGCCCTCACCCCACCCCACCCCCACCCCTCCTCCTCCTCCTCCTCCTCTCTCTCTCTCTCTCTCTCTCTCTCTCTCTCTCTCTCTCTCTCTCCTCGCTCCCGGGGTTCTGGAATCAATAGGCAATCCCGGCACCCAATGAAAACTGATTGTATACATTTACATCCATTTGTGCAAACATCAATTCCTCGCAGCATCTGCAATTCCATTCTTGGGCCTGTCATGGCAAGGTGCCCTCATCCTCCCCCCCCCCCTCCCCCCCCCCCCCCAGCCACCACCCACCCACCAAGTCACCTCTCCTCTCCTACCCTAGCCCACTTCCCTTGCCATCACGCCCCCTTTCCTCCATTGTGGTTTTTGCAGCTTTCCAATTCCCCTTCAATAAGGCCAGAAAATGAACATCAAGCTCCACCGAAAAGGGGGGAGGGGGGGGGGGGGAGAGAATGATGTAGCCAGACAGCCTTCGCAAGGGGAAAAGAACACAGAGAGAGAGAGAGAGAGAGAGAGAGAGAGAGAGAGGAGAGAGGAGAGGAGAGAGAGGAGAGAGAGAGAGAGAGAGAGGAGAGAGAGAGAGAGGAAGAGAGAGAGAGAGAGAGAGAGAGAGAGAGAGAAGAGAGAGAGAGAGAGAGAGAGAGAGAGAGGATGTGGACGTAAGGAAAAGGGGTGAGATTTTCGAGGGAGTGTTGGGATATAAATATGGAAGGGGGTGCGGGGGTTGAAAGGTAGGGGTGGGGATTGGGGGGAGGGAGGGAGGGAGGTTTGGAGACACGGGGGTGAGGGAGGAACAGAGATAGACAGAGAAAGGGGTAGGAACGGGGCGACTGTTACTTAGGTTAAATGAGCAGAGAGAGGCAGGTTAAATGACAGTCACATAGAAAGCCTGAAGGATGGAAGGGGAGAGAGAGAGAGAGAGAGAGGGGAGAGAGAGAGAGAGAAAGAGAGAGAGAGGGAGGGAGGGAGGGAGGGAGATGAGGGTGGATTCAAAATGAACATTTGAAAATGCATCGAAATGTTTCTGTGAAAGGGTATCAAAAACAATCAATATGAAAACACACACACACACACGTACACTTACGCACGCACGATCGAGCGCGCGCACACACACACACGCACACACACACACACACTCACACACACACACACACACAACACACACACATGAATACACACACACACACACACACACATTTCCCCAAATGCATCCCATTCCATGTCTTTATGACAAATAACAATGCGTTCACTGTTGGAAATTGAGAGAGATTGTCCTTTCAGCTTCAACATTACATGCTGAAAAACGAGCTCCTCTTGCTCCAGAGAGAGAGAGGGGAGAGAGAGAGAGAGAGAGGGGAGAGAGAGAGAGAGAGAGAGAGAGAGAGAGAGAGAGAGAGAGAGGGGTGGGTGGGTGGGAGGGACAAGGGGTGAGGAGGCCGGGGGGGGGGGGAGGAGGGAGGGAGGGAGGGAGGGAGGGGGGGGGACAGCCCATTGTCCTCGTTCTACCCACGTGTCGGAAACAAGGACGCTACGAGCAAACTGCCCAAGACAACAGCCAACAACAAAAAGCACGTCATCAATGGCTGATGGACTAACGAACTAGCTTATGACGGGGGCTAACGAAGTGACGGCCGTAAAAAGACATGCCTTGCTGTAGATGTCACAAGCTGCACGCCTCATTACCACGCGACCCTTGCAGGGGGCCACCCCGGGCGGGAGGGTGGGGGTAGGGGAGAGGGGCCTGAAGGGCGCCGCTTGACGAGGCCACTTAGCCTCATGGGATTGCAATGGGTCATATTAAGTTTTGCTCTGCACTTGAACTGCTCAAACTGAGCTTTCTGCCGGCCACGTCAGACGAGACGTTCGCGT